>CM023823.1:10485000-10910000 GCA_013266295.2 Branchiostoma floridae x Branchiostoma japonicum | reverse complement strand
CACTGCTATTCCAAACAACGCGTTTTTCTGGACCATTCCAATTCGCCTCGTAATGGTAGGGGTGCGTTTGCAATATTACATTGACCGCGAAAGCAGCAACGGCAAAAATACACATTCGTGCATCAACACGGGCATGCCCGCAGACGGCGTATAAAATTGCGTGCCGATTACACAAAGGGAACCCAGTGTTTTGACTGCGAACATGAAAAATCAGCCGATTACAACACTCCGTCCGGAGGTCCTGACCTCCTTCACGGAGTAAAAATGAGTTCGTTTATTTACAAATTACCTTTGCAATAGCCGGTGCGTGCCACAGTGCTTCTAAAGTCTCTATTGTCGCTATGATCTTGCAGTGGCCGGGTGCCAGGTTTTTCTTCTTCTCTTCTTCTGAGAGAACTTCATCGATTTTCCTGATGTCATCAGAAGAGACAATTTTGGGCACAATGAAGCCCGTCAGGTCGGGTTGACAGAGGGCGTCTGCTTCCCTTCTGGTGACGTCTTCTGTCATGTCGCTGAGGCGCACGTACACTGTCTGTCCGCGGAATACCCTGCTCCTCAGCGCCTCAGCATACAGCTTCAGGGCAGACTCTTTCCTTTCTTTCGGTACCCCATCTTCCAGATCCAAGACGTAGGCGTCGGCCCTGGCCTCGCTAAACTTATGAAGGCATTCAGGCGTATTCTTCAGGAAAAGCACAGATCTCATGAGCGGAGAGGCTGCCGATGACCGCCTCCTGCACAGGGACAGCCAGCCGCTAGGCGTCGTTGTAGAGTGACTTGCCGTCAGTGTCATCTTGCGGAGACAGTTCTGCTGCATCAGTCTTGCAATGAGCGCCATTTTTGTTACAACTGTGGAAAACAAGAAGAGGACAAGGAGTTTAAAGAGAATCATCTGTTAAAAAAGCGGGACATTCACCAACACGAGTTCCGAGATCTCATGCTTTCATGAAATATTTACAGCTTTTGTAAATTTTGTTGTCTTATTCATTATGGTAATAAGAATGTAGTTAGCATAGCCTATTTCAATTGGTGGTCTCCTCTACTCAAATTACATATATTGTATTTGTGACAGTCATATCTTTTGGGAGAGTCTGTCTTAACATAATTTTCATATCCTACCCTTTCCTCGGGGCTCCGTTCTCAAGAAAGTAAACTTCTGTTGTTCAAATAACCCACTAGACACTAGTACTATTAGAAAACAAGAGTTCCACGATCTCATACCTTCGCCAAATGATTAACCGTTCCGACTGACGAAATTATACATTTTTCTTATTGATTATGAAAATAAGATCCTCATTCCATTTCCATCATGGAATGTATAATTTTATGATATTCTCCACACAATGACAGCCTTATCTTAACAAAAAATGGCTATTCTAGTACTGCCTCAAAAATTATGCAAATGAGGTCATGACTTGAATAAATTATGTTGATTGATGTCTCATCAAGACATACCCACATACCAAATATCAAGACAGTCCATCTAAACCTTCTCGAGTTTTCGTGTTGACAGACAGACACACCCACCCACCCACTCACCACCCACACACACACACACGCACACACACACACACACACACACACACACACACATACACACACACACACACGAACACCACCGAAAACATAACCTTCTTGGCGAAGGTAAAAAAAAAGTGGTGCTGTGATATATACATTGTTGTCGCCCTGGGTCAAATGCAACTAATGTGTGGCGCTGGGGTGGCCATAGTACTTGGAAAAACATAGTCCCAAAAAATATAACCATAAAGGTGACCATAACAAGCGTCCAATGACAGAAAGCCTCTGTCACTTATTAGCGTAGAAAACTGGTGAATATATTCCTACCTGTGTGACACAAATCGGACGTCAATGGCACCGCAGATTAACGCGACAAGTAGTCTAACGTGTTTGGTCACTTCATTATCATACTGGCATTGTGACATACATACATACATTTTTGGCCATCAGCCGAGTCTAGCTAATCCAGCACATACATCTTGCCAGTTCTCTCTGTTTAACATGACTTTTCCTAGATATTCTAACTCTATTCCAGTGTCTCTTGTTAAACTATCGGTAAAAGTCACGCTTCTGCAATGTACTAGCCCTCTACATTGTAGGCTTCCAGAAGAGAACAAATTGAAGATGAATTTCACTTTGTTATAGAATGCACTAGATATACATTGTAATGTTTTACGTAATAAGCTATTCACATTTCTAGAATCAAGTACAACAGATTTCAAAAGACTCGATGTTAAAGACAGATTTGAATATATCTTTATATGCAATAACTCCTACAATGTAGAAATAGGCAAATATATAAAAGATTGCTTTGTTATTAGAAAAAATACCGAAACCCATGATTAGCCACACTCGATTGTTACACTATATTAGGTTTTATTCTATACTTTTCTGTACTTCGTCCATCCAATATATAGTTGTTGCCATACTTTGTACCGTGTACAATTGTCGTGCAATAAAGTTTTCTTATATTGTTTGGAGAGTAGCATGTTGTGTCCACAATATGTTTTGTGTCCTTCGCAGTAACTTAGTGTACGTCCCATCTAATCTATTTTGAAGTTGACATTAAGTGTCCACGTTTCTGCACCATAGAGCAAGATTGGCTCCACAAGGGTGAGAAAACTTTGAACCTTCAGTTTGTTAGGAATGTTGGATTTCCAAATTTTTTCTAATTTTAGATGTCTAATTTAATGGCACAGTGTTACATTCAAACAAATTTGCTTGGTATTTGTACTATTTCAGGTGCTGTAAATAGCTCAAATGAAATGTACCAGTATGATTCACGTCACCTTAAAATCATAAAGTGCAATCAAACGACCAACGACTATATTTATTTGTTAACATAACTGAACAAAAAAACATTGAATGAGAAAAAATTTAGTGAAAGAAAGCCATAGTCACCTAGAAAACGTATTTACTTAAAACGTAGAATGATCTTAATGCTTTGGTCCCAATTGGAAAAAATTGAAAATATTATATCTTTGTTCTAAATATAGCATTAGATATAGCCTAAACAGGATGTTGTAGAATGGTCATGAAAATGCTTTGGTCCCAATTTTTAATTGTCCAGTCTTTTTACAAATGTGTTGCGGTCACCAGTTCCCGGGGCAAACCATTCTACCAGATGTCCATCCTATTGATGAAGGAGTGTGCTCTTTTATTCCTTTTTTGTTACCCTCGGGTGATATCCTCTTGTTCACGGATCAGTTTTCAACTGGAATGGGTCTGTTATGTCGTACAGTCCATGTCAGTACTTTTATGAGTTTATAAATCATATATGTATGAGAACGATATGCATTGAAGTTCTGTAGTGGAGAGATACTGGGAACGTACGAGTCTCATACCTGCCTGACCGCCGCGCCCTCTGGCGGACGCTTTACCATCTGCAATACAGGAGGCTTTCTCCTATTGTTTTTTTAAAGTTTGAAAGAGATTCGTAGCTGACGGCATTGAAACTTTTGATCGAACATTCTGTGGCCCATGCTTTCTCCGTATATGTCATACCTTAAGGGTCTCTTTTTTTCTTCTTCATTTCTTCAGTTTTGTTACGTCTTTTTCACTACAGAAAGGTCTTGTAGAAGGCGACTGGCGATCGAGGCCGAAGCGGCGTCGAGCTGGAACTACCGGACAATCCTGCCTGTCGTGTGGACGTTTCTCATCTCATGTATCCCTTAGTTTTACTTTTTGACCGCTGGGGCACCACGGAAGATCTGACAATCAGTTTTCTCCACCCTTCTCACCCTTTTAACGTTTCATTTCAAGCCGTGCCAGTCCATTCTCTGATATTAGGCCACACAAAGTAATTTTCATGGATGACGTCCGCGCGCGCATTGATTTTGTCGTCCCCTCCCCCCCCCCCAAAAAAAAAGAAATTCCGCTCCCAAAACTATGACAAAAGAGTCACGACACTGGCACAAATCGTAAAATAAACGTAAGGACTGCAAAATCAGTGGGATAAGGGAAGATGTGATGAAAGGAAAGAAACAGGACAGGACAACTGTTGCTCCACTGATTTTTTTACTGTTTTCATGACTCTTTTCCATTACCTACCCCTCTTCCTCCCTGGACTGTTCCTTACAGTATTGTTTTGGTGAGTCCCGCTTGTCTTCCTGCTATCTGAGGTGAACACAAAGCGGGAACAATGGGCTAAAACATCACCTGTGTGTGTGTGTGTGTGTGTGTGAGTCTCCCACGGCTAGCGTCACCGCGACAGGTGTTCACTTCTGCCTTTGGCCTTGACATTTTAGTGGTCATAAATCAACAATCGGCGCAGCTACAGGAGTGTTTTATGATCTTGCCTTTGTTCTCACATCAATACATCATGTGTTAGAATACATCCACGTGTGAAACAATATCGACGTATATTTATGATATACTTTGATATACTAGTACTAGACAAAACCTCTCACGGGGCACAACGTCTAGGGAGGCAGGTCTTGTCCTAGTGTGACCGGTGGTGGTGGTGTAAAAATAAACCAAAAATATGTATTCATTTATATGTACTTTGAAATCCATGTCAATAAAGTTGAAGGAAACACGACATCGTTGCATATTGACCACTTCGAAAATTGTAAATGTATTGTCTGAAGACCATCTGTTGTGGATTGCCGTTGTCGTGGTTCGGGTGGAAGATACTGCGGATGGATTATGACTTTGTATAAAAGGATTTCTTTGTTAACTGGTGACCAAGGCCTGCCTGGCATTTAATCACGTGCCTTGCAGGATAAGAGAGAGATAATCAGCACGTTGAAACAGAAAGAAAGAAAATAAAAGACTCTTCTTTCAATTACCGATTTCTTCGCTATGATATACGTTAAAAGGCGCATACCAGCCTTCGGTATATGCTACTGCAAATTAGAATTACCAGCCACAATTCTTGTCTTGTCTGAAAACGTAAAAAAAGCTCTAGCGCAAAGTTGGGGTAAGATTCGGGAAAAAGAAGTGCCGTCTTACACTGTGACATTTCTGTTAAACACGGCTTTATGCCCGATTGGAAAGATCTATGGGCTCTGAAAGACTTAAATCCGTCATATTTCAATATTAAAGCAGATTACCATCTCTCCTGACGTTCATTGTTAAAGTTGCCTCCCTGAATCACTGATTATTTAGCCGAGGTGTTCTGCAAGCGTCCTTTTTATTTCTGACACGGCTTTGCACGCAACTCTAGCCTACCAACATGGCCGATGCTTACGTCACGGTCACGTGAGAGCAAACATTCGACACGGGAGGGTGTGCCGAGAAAAGGCGGGAAATTCTGCAGGTGGCCATTTGGATTTTGGCACTGCTTTGCACGCGGCTCTAACCCACCAACATGGCCGACGATTACGTCATAGTTACACGAGAGAAAACACGGGGTACGAGAGGGTGTGCCTAGAAAAGGCGGGAACTTCTGCAGGCGGCCATGACGCCTCTCCCGGCCGGTGACTCATGCCAATTACGCCTCCCCGCAGGCGAACATTTCTGAAAGGTCATCGCGTCGTCAGACAAGCCCAGAACAAAAGGACGGACTAGCAGGATAAAAAGGTTTAATCACCACAATATTCTCCACATATCGGGCGGACGGTTTTAAGCCTTCCGCTGAGAGGAAGACGCGGTCTACATTCAAATGAAGGGCGTGGTTCAAAGTAAGGGCACTCGCCAATGTCAGTACATTAAAAATGCAGGACCAGTGACGGTTTTACGTGCCCACTGGCGAATCTCTGAACCTCACGGACGGTTCATTGTGTAACTGTAAGCTTTTATAAACAATCGCACCACATTGAGTGGAAGAGTCATTTTACATAGAAATGGGTCGTTTCTAGAGACATCAGATAGACTAGAGATTTTTACCTCTTTACATACTTTGTGTTACCTTGCAGGTAGCCTTTGGGTACGACTTTGCAAATACAATCATACAACATTACAATCCTTAATTGCTCTAAAAGCCACGTCGAAACCAAGAATATGTTTTGTTCTTTTTGTCTTTATGATAGATAGAACAGATCCTGACGGTAGAAAAACAGATGTAGACAAAAGCATCACGACTTTCCCACAACAACCATCTACAGACAGGTACTGACATGATTGATGTGAGGACGTTATGATGACCTTTAACCTTTGTCTCATCCATTCTGCCCATAAATGGTGACAACGTTCAAAACATCGCTGACAATATGGTGCAGAATTCAGTTCATTCAATGGTTTACCCATTATTGATTGACAGTCATGCAGATGACGTCTATTGCTCAACATGGTCTGTGATGTAAGAGATGTAATCAATGTGAATCTTACTAAAATATTTCAGTACATGACATTTTGGCTGAAATTTGACTGATAGATGTGCAGACGACAAGTATTGCCAACTATTCCCCGCCCTAAGTGTGTTTATGACATTGAAGACGGTTCGTCAGGTGAGATATATGGCGGGAAACAGTATCTAGGTCTGACTGACAGGAGCGCAGACGAGGCGAAGGGCCGCGTATGCACCGTGGGTCAGGTTGTTGTTCCCAGCTTGCAGACGACGCGAAGGACACGCACATCTGCGACGTCACACCTCACCTGTCTGCGCGGCTCGCAAGGGCTGACAGAGAACCAGCCGGACAGCTCCGGTGGGCGGGACAACAGCACATACCCACGTGTGACGTGAAGCGGGGCAATTATCTGGCGGGCACATATCATGGCCACCTAGAGACGGACCTGGGTGGCCGAGTCAAGCGCCAGGTAATGTGTGTTTAGAGACACGGCGTCATACCAGAGATGATCCGCGGGTACAGAGTCGAGTCCTCCCGAGGAGGAGGTCGATACGAGTCCCGGTACGGATCACGGGGTGGGTCGGAGAGGGGCACACCGCCAGACACCCGTCATGAGTCCAGGTTTCGCTACAGTGGGGAGTATGCCCAGCCCGAGCGGAGCCCTCCTGCCTACCCTGATGCCAGGGGAGGGCCGAGGATCATCGACATCATCAAACAGAACGTGCAGGACAGCATGGAGGGGAAGCGTAGCCGTCCTCAAAGCGTGGCGGGAGACCTGCCAGTGAGCCGGTACGACAGAGATTTCGAGCGGAAGGGGGAGCGGGACTACAGCCTGAAGCGGAGCCCCGACCGGGAGTTCAAGGTGTTTAAGAGGGAGGCGTACGGCAGCTACCGGTCCCTACAGGCGGGCTATAGCGGCAGGCAGGATGACACGGACAGCCAGGCTTCGTTGGAAAGCTGGAAGGGGATTCGGATCGGTCCGCCCAAGAAGCCCCGCGTGCCGTCCACGTCGAGCGAGCGCGGATTCGACATGAAGCGTGAACGGGAGAGCTACCGTGACCGTGACACCAGCTTCGGCGGGTACAGCAGGGAGCGGCGGCCCAGCGGCGACAGCATCCAGTCCGTCACCGAGGGCATGCTGGAGCGCAGGCGGTTCGAACGAGCCCGAGGGCCCAAATCCCCGCTGGATGAGGCCTGGGATCGAGACCGAGCGCAAGGGTACCGCGACAGGCGGTACAGCGAGGACCGAGGCTACCGCGACCGTGACCGAGGAACCGGGACGTACCGAGACCGAGGGTACAGCGACAGTGACCAGAGAGACCTCGGTCGCGGGCTTGATCTGTCCTCTGATCGCTACCGGGATCGCGAAGATGATCGTGACCGCGATCGCGACCGAGATCGTGACCGGGATCGCGAATACAAGCGGTCCTCGCGCGACCTGGCCAGGCTAGAGGAGGGAGGGGAGGAGGCTGCACGGTACATTGAGAAGATCCAGGATCTAGAGGACCGTCAGGCGTACCTGGAGGATAAGATCCGGGCGCTGGGCGGACGTCCCGAGCCGCTGAGCCGCGCGGAGGAGGAGCTGCAGCAGGAGGTGGAGGAGGCGCACACCGAGCTGGACGCCGTTACCGTCCTCAAGGCCAAGCTCGAGACAGAGGTCAACAACCTCAGGAAGGAGACAGAGGAACACAGGCGCAGGTAAGACTAACTCTCTCCTTCCCTCACTTGAAGTTTTCACTCCTTCCTTCCTTCATCGAATCATTCATACATACAGTCAAAACTGCCCAAGAAGACCCTATGGGACTGATAAAATCTGATCTGTGGACAGGCGGTGACTGTAAACAGGATTCTTAATGCGTCAATGGAATATATATATATATATATGAGACTACTAAAAAAAGTGTTCACATTCTCCAGGTAGCCCTTATGTAGAGGTGGTCACTTGCCCAGGTTTGACACGGATTCATTCATTCGTTGTCTCATTCCTCTGTTAGTCCGTTCATTCATTCATTCATTCATTCATTCATTCATCAAACATTCATTTGTTCATACATTGATGTAGTTATACATTTACATATCCATTCATTTATACTTATTGAAAGTAGGTTCCGTTAGAACGGATATTTGTGCAGTTGTTGTACAAGAATGTTGTTTGAGACAGAAACACTGTTACAAAGCTAATCAGGTATAAAATGTTATTGAACCCTGTTTGTTTTCAAACACACATTCAGTGACGTTCGTTCAACCAGCCTCGTTTCTCTGGTCCCTGTCCATGTATTACAGCAGTACCTAGTTGATTATTTACCTAACAGCAGATAGTGCGTTTGCTGTCAATGTTGTTGTTGTTGGTGGTGGTGTTGTTACCTCCGGGGAAGGAGGTATCCTTCCGCGGAAGGGTAGGGCGACTGGTCGGCATTTTCATGTTCGCAGCTATATCTCGCGGTTGGGTGGGCGGATTTTTGTGGGACTCGGTATACGTTTTGCTGTTAGGCTGCAGTTGTGGCACGTTCCTTTTTTTTCGTTGTATGTGTGTTTTCGGGCGTGGAAATGAAACCTTTTGGAGGCCCCTGGACACCCCTTTTTGTCTGAAAATGGTTATGCATAAATTACTTGGCTGTTGTCAAGGTATAGCCGGGTGCGTCCATTTTTATCAGGCGTCTGACAGAGGGGTGTGTGGTTCCGATAAAAAGAAATTAGGTTTTAGTCAGATCGTAGGCGCGGGACGGGGTCGGAGATTAGTTGTTTCAGATGTAGGCGATCAGATGCAACTTGGTGCAGTTGACGGCAGTGGTTAGCTACTGTATTACACGTTATTTTTAACGTTTGATTTTACTGTTCTGGTTGTCATTCTGTGTTTCGTTCCGTCGTTCCTTGCGGCTTTCATAAGTTTGTAGATTTATGTTTTAAGTTGCAGATGAAAATGGGTTGGTGGTTTGTTGTTTCAAATGTTAGTGTAGGTTTATGTTTTAAGTTGCAGATGAAAATGGGTTGGTGGTTTGTTGTTTCAAATGTTAGTTTTTGACACTATCGTGCGGTAGTATTCCGTTATTTTTTTTATCGCGGTATGATCATGTGAGTTGAATGTTATAGACAGTCATCTGTTATATGTATACCATCATGACCGTTATATACACAACATCGTCAGTTTAGATGTAATTAGCCGTCAGTCAGCTTAAATGTAATTAGCCGTCAGTCAGCTTAGATGTAATTAGCAGTCAGTCTAGCGTCAGTCGGACGTTGCCAGTTATAGCAACAACTGTAACATAACACCGCCGTCAGACGGAGGTTTTGTGGCCATCAGTTACAAGGTTTACAACGATATGGCCTTTAAAGTTTATAGCTAGTTTTTCAAATTTAAGACAGATACCGCATATGTTGTTAACATAAGTAATATCGCTATAGTGGATTAGGCATAGTTTAGACCGTCACGTTATTAAGTATAGGTTAGAAGAAAATTATTTTCGTTGATGAAGGACGCATAACATAACAAGCTACTCACACTACAAAATTACAAAATAACACAAACCGATCAACAGTTATGTTCCATATCTCACCATGCTACATCAGAAACTCTTGCATTTACTACCAGTTACAATGGCAACGCCCAACCATTACCCGACACACCTTTCATTAACACTATCAACTATATATAACAAACAACATATACAAAAAGAAATTACAACAAACCCGGAGGTACAAAATCGCCGATTTTACTTGTTGTTATTGTTGTTGTCCTTGTCTATGTGTAATCTCCAAGCAGATCTTTGGTGGCAAAGTCGTACTCAACAGGCAGGTCAGTATCCAATAGGCCACTTGGATACTGTCTTGCCGGATGCTTTACGACTTTGCCACCAAAGATCTGCCTAGAGGTTGGCCTAATAGTACATGTATGTGGTATTACTGTGTTGGATGTGTGTAAAATGTTTCCACCAGCCAACTAACTCTCACTGCGCGCGATCCCCATTTTCTTCATCGTATTTTGACCAATGCCTCTAGTACTGTTCATTCAATCACGAGTATGACTGACGGAGACTTACTTTCGCCGTTTTTATCGCTCTCAGTGTAATTATCAATTAACGGAATCATCAATTATGTCAGCAGTCATCTCGTCAGTTTCTTTATCACCAGAACATTCTTCAAAACATGGCGACGGATTCGGGAAGATTTGCAAAACGGAAACACCACTCAGATTCGTGTACCTGTTTTTGTGTCATCTTTCCAATGTAGTATGATACTTAGAGACAACATGCGCGTCAGATTAATTTTTGCTTGGCACGCTACATGAAAAAAACAACAACAAGTAGACAGACACTACGTTTCCACCATCTGGAACCTCGGAATTTTCAGAGAATTTGTCCAACTGCTTGGTATATTTTGCATTACGTAATGTTCTACCTGGATGTCATCGACGTAAGCCGACAGAAGTTTAGATGTAGAACATTTGTGCCCCCCTCCCCTTCCCAACTCGGTCTCCCATATTCTCCCATTAACTCCGTATGTGAGACACAATATGCTGTAAGGCTTCATTGCCAAAGGCTATACAAATTACGCACATCGAGCCATATCTTCAAATGATCCGCATTTTTCCTCTTTTCCCATCCAACGTGTACAACTGCAAACATGTGTGAAATGCGCATCGTTTGAGATTCCAGAAGGCTGTCTGAAAGTGAGAGCGTTCCTGAGAAAAGTGAAAGTTCCCCGTGTTCCCTCGTGCGTAACTGTCATGACGGATAATTGCTGTGACAAACAGCAGACTTTAGAAACCTGCAGCTAAGAAATTCCTGAGACGTTTACTGTTGTAGTTTTAGCTAAACTTTCTTGTTGTTAAGCGTTTCCTCTTGCCCCACACAGACACGGTAATATTTGTATTGTATCCGTCTTAAGCGACTCCTACAAGACGTCTTAGCGTCTGACAGGTGGGTTAGACGTGATCTTATTGTTTACTCACAACAGCGATCCACTTGTCTGTGTTCAACAGACCGTGTGATCGACTCAGGTACTGTAAACGTACACTCCAGTGGAGTAGCGACCCGTTAACATGGCGGAGGAATGTTGAGAAACTGAGGGGTACTGGAATCACAGATAGTGTACCGAATGTTCTTCCTAACATTCTTCATGAATCTCCAGCTTTCTCCATAAATCTTAAGAATTTCTCCATAAGTCTCTAGGTCCTATACAGTTTTTTTTTCAGATTTGTATGATATTATATTTGTACGCTGATATGTATTTATAAGTAACTTTATTTGCATATTCGGTACACTTTCTATGCTCCCGTAACCAGAAAAGGCCCCGAACACGTTCGCGTCAGTTGAGACATGTTCGGCCTTGCTACGTCACAGGCTGTAACATGATACCCCTGTCTGTGCACGAGGTGCCGCGGCTTGGGTTCCGCCGCCATCTTGTTTTTCTTACCTGGACGCGTTGCCGGATTGCAAAAACAAGAAAAATGAGACAAATAGCTGTATTAACATGTGTGAAATACTAGTAGTTGTCAAAATAGATTAACAAATACACTTCGTTTTGGCAACAGTTTCAATACTGAGAAACCCCATATCAATAAAGGTTTTATAGTCTTCACCGTTGGTCCATTATTTGCTGCATAACAACTACATTTAGCAAAAAAGGCTGCCCATTTAATGTTGTTCTACTAAGCGCTAAGAATGAGAATGTATAATATAGCGCCTATTTATCAAATGTAAGATATTTCTTCATCAACTATACATGAAACAGAAGGTGGAACAGACGATCAGTGTGGGACTAAATCATGTCGAATGAAGAGTTTCAGGCTCTCAGTAAAGTTAGAAATCTAAATATATATGATGTGCATCTGCATGTCCGCGATTGCAAAGATTCCCTGTGGATTTATTAGATACAGGGGTAAAAAAGATGCAATAAAATCTACAGTAAGTGAAAACGGCTGCAAGTTGATCAATAAAACCTGAACAACACAGTTGACCCCACTACTCAATTTCTGAAGCCCAATGGTTACGCTTAGTTGCCTCAACTTTGTTCTATCCTTCTTCATGAGAGAAATCAACCTTTGCTGTATTGAAAATAGGTTGTCCTTAACAACGGTATAATGTAAACCAGAAAAATGCACGCAAAGAATTACAAATATATTTTAATATGTTGAATACTATTTCGTGCCTTTTTGTGCAACGATGCTAGCACATTTGTACTGTAGGATGTCCAATTCTAACAAACCAGTGAAGTTCTACTGAATATTGACTATTCTATCGGCACATGGTCGTTCTGTTCGAGGTGCGGAGATTCTATGACCTTACCACGGACAGGCTGAAGTCATTCATTATAGATGATTTGGTTACTCTGTAGCAACCTGATCGCGGTGTTACAATGTAACAATCTAATCTGGATGTGACAGTGTAGCGACCTGATCTCTATAGATCCTATGTAGCAGATGATCTTGGCTTTCCCATGTAGCAACCTGATCTCGGTATTAGATTGTAACAAACTGATTTTGGTGTAACATTGTGGCGACCTGATCTATATAGAATCTATGTAACAAATGATATTGGCTTTGGTATGTAGCAACTTGATCTCGGTGTTACAGTACGGTGTAAAAGACTGATCTGGGTGTAGCACCCTGATCTCTACTATTGAGTCTACATACGAAATCGTAGAAATGATCTTGGCTTTCCCATGTTGCAAGTTGATCTGGTATTACAACGTAACAATCATTATCATGTAGCAACTTGTATCGAGCTGATCGTGGCGCCACGCTATCACCATGTACTATAGTCTAGATAATACAAAATGCACTGTTACTATGTAGGTGCTATGTAGCAACCTGATTTCGGTGTTTCAATATGACAACCCGAATTCTTCCTTACTATGCAGCGAGTTCATCCTTGAATGCATGGCGATATTTCATTACTATACCCCAGACTTAACTAGTACTTTAAATGTGAATGCAGCGTCATAGTTTGCCATCAAAAATATAGCATCACCTAAAATGTATACAATTGTGTGAGTAAATCACTAGTATATGAATATATGTTTATGTTGCAGTATACTAGATATCCTAACAGGCTTGGAAAGATAATTAATCATAACAGCCTCTGGCCATTGACGTTCTAGAAACCGTGAAGCACGTTGGTTGACACGGGAGTGTGGGGTGGTGTTAGCTGCCGCCATGTTGAGTCTGCAGAACCGCCGAAAGGTACATGAGATCGCCTGGGGAGGGGGGCAACGGGATCAAGGGGGTTACTTACTGAGTTCTGGTAAGGTCATGTTGATTTGATTATATGGATGACATCCTCTGGGAACCCCAAAACTGATGCGAGAGTGCGACTGAAAAAAAGATCGGCCAAAATAGTCTTCATTATGAAATGTCATAATCTCATTATGAAATCTAAGTGGTCTAGAAGGTGGAACAAATGACTAAACAAACAGAGTATGGTATATATACCGACCAATAGATTTGTTCATTTTTGTTCGTTCACATCTTTTTCTTAGACTTTGGAAATGACTTTATTTTTGGCATTCTACGACATTAGTATTCGTTTGTAGATTTGTTTTTGCAATTTTACGGCACACATTTGCAGCAGCTTTTTTTTAATTTACAGTATGGTTGAAAACTTTTTTTTGTAAATCAAGTTGGAAAATTGACCAATTAATATCTGTGTTTATCAACAGCGTTTGTAGATAAATGCCATATTGGTGCACCATCTGTCGTAACCATATCACGACGATATGGTCATCATCATCATGATCACCATTACCGTGCTATTGAGCAGGTTTTCAAATCAATCATATTCAACTGGGACAAAACGTCCAATCTATTTCACTTATGTTGTCTTAATGGTTAGCCTTTTACGTTATTGCTTCATTACGAAATCTTGATACACATGAATGTATGCATTAAAAAAGATCCCCCAAAAAACTTCAAATTTCAGCCTTGATTGATATGACATTGGTAGTTATATAGTTGTGTTAAAATTGTGTAGAAGAAAAGAACACAAGGCAAGTAAATTTTCCCAACATTACGTGTGAAGACTATCACTTGGGTGGGTCATTCTCTAACCCGGAAACGAGAATTGTAAGCTGCATTAACCATGTGACTTCCTCAAATACCTTCATAAAATCTTTATTGGCAATACAGAAATACAGCGACTTTCCTAAGGTCTTCCAAAACTACACTCACAATCAAACAAGTGGATAAAATTAACTTACATACAAGTATCTGGATATAAATCAACAAGTTGAGTTTACACTACTGCTACTAAGTTCTGAATATTCTTTGGTGCAATAACCTATTTTCATTTCATAAAACGCAGAAAGGAACCGACTGTGAGCACTGCAGATGTGCTACATGTATACAAGAATGACGTGAAATCGTACAGTATTCTAACTTAATGTACTCCCAATGCTTTTAGCATATTTGTACCAAGGGAATCAAATTTTTTAAACGTATATTTTACTGCTTTGGCTGCAGTATACCTCACATCCTAGACCACCAAACTAGCCTACAGAAAATTACAAAACCTACAGGACAGAACACATCGCGCACTACAAAGTTTAGGTCCTTCACTACAATTGGTGTATTAAATATTGATAGAGCCCTTTATTGTTTCATCCGCAATGTATATTTGAGAACAAGGTCATCCAATCTATCCAAAATATCCCGAGAACAATTTATGACATTTGTATGTATTGGAATCTCTCATACTCTACCACATAATCAGCAAATATTGTACATTTGTACAAGGATCGTCAAAAAAAAGTTATGGATTAGATTCACCTGAAGAAATAGAATATACAAACTATAACCACATAAACTCTATCAATCATAAATATAACTTGATACCATTGAGAATTGATAGTTTCTTTTTGTTTGTTTGATTTTTTTTAGCCTTTATATATATTGTTTATTCATGAAATTCTCAAGTAGTCGCCACCACAAACACCATTATAACCCTTTACAATATCTGTAGCTATTTGGTCAGCCTTGGATATATGTTGTGCTGCCAACTAGTGATATGAGGTATGGTAAACTGAGAGAGATATAATGTCTTTGTCCTTGCACATGCATTATACATTGCTTCTCGTCCTCATGAATATTAATGAGCCTGAGTCGGTGAACTGCAGCCACATAAAGCAGAAACAGACGCTCCCGCCAAGTTCGCTCCACAATAGACGCGCGGGAACACAAAGCTGACTTAATGTTCGCCCGGGGCGAAACGGGTAGAAAATAAGGGTGTTATCTACTACTGTACAGGTGAGCTGTTGTCGTACCTGTCCAGGTGAGCAGGAGGTGGTGATCTCATCTTGTAGAAATGTCTGGATTACTACTGACGCTACACACTCATCATGGCGGGCTCTGTTCATGGGGAAAACTTGTGTTCCCTTTTCTGTGAACTTTATTGCTCGATGATCGTACATTGTACAATGTATGGCAATAACTATTAAACAATACTACAGGACTAATCTATCCTACATTTATGGTTACAAAATATTACCGAAAACAGTATAAGAGTAACATTATCTTCATGTATGGATGATTTGGTCTCGCTTTGTTGAGAATGACAAACGATGACTGGAGCATTAAAGTATGGTAGAAACTTAGAGTACGATCCTTGAATGTGACTATATTTGTTTTGAAATGCTTCAGTACCGTGCTTTATTTTGAGTCTTCAGGAAGACATGAGATTTTTGACCTCTGTAGATGTAATTTTTTTTCTTTGTCAAACTTGTAAAAATCAAATAATACAAAGGGAGAGAGGTGACCTAATGGAACACAATAGTACGGTATTATTGTTTAATCTAGTGTTCATCTGCTACGTCACTGAACGGCAAAGTTTCTACTTAATCTAAAATTTTGTATAGTCACTTTGTCATGAATCAAATGCAATCTATCAAAAGACTAATATTTTACATTTCTAAGCTCGAAAGTTTTTAATCTTCGACCCCCTGAATGGCATTGTCTCCAAGTATTGTTGTATCCTAGTTGTCCGTTTTTTTTCAGACTGACATTGTTCTAGTATTGTTGTATCCTACAAATGTAGTTGTCCGGGGTTTTTTCCAGACTAGACCAGTGTTTTGGGTTATTTGAAGCGGTTTATGACAACTTTATCTGCAACATTTTTACCTGTCGTTGGGGGGGGGCAAAATGTTGCTTCAGCGTCTTAAAATTGGTTGACGTCTTTCTTGGACCAAAATAGCACTAGGACATGACACCACATGTGGCTTGTCCATAGAAGTTGTGGTATGTGTACTAAACTTTACTGGGATGTTTGATTCCCACACAGATAACGTTTATTAGATATCCCGCGTGTCCTTCCCCTGCTTGACAGTCTTCTCACGACTGTATGTGTGCTGTGTGCGTGGGTCCTGCGGTAGTGAATCATATAGCCTCCTTACAAGGCTCTAAAACTGGGGCTTTTCTGTGAGGGTTTTCAAAATGCGTTTTTTTTTTCTTATGGCCTTTCGCTTCTATTTGTACAAGCAATGAATGGGTTTTGTCCCTGGCCAGCGTAGAACCTGTCAGTGAATACAAATAGAAATGATATTCGATGAGAAAAAGTGCTTTATGTAAAAGTAAAAAAAATGGCCCAGTCGTACATGTAGGGCCTGCTAACGAGGTTATAGGTTACCCATAAGCAACTGCGCACAGCCAGGCCCCGCCTACCAGAAGACTGATGGGCCAGCCGCTCGGGGAATAAAGACTCCCCACTTTCACCTGCATTAAATCATCATGGCGGACCGAACCCGCCGATTATAGCCAGGGGTCAACTCCGATCGAGCGCGGAGAAAACCTGCGGGCGTTTTTCCCCAGCCTGGTTGGTCGCGCGGCGTGGCAGGACTCAGCAGCGGGCGGGCGGCAGGGGGAGTCACTCCGGGGAAAGTTTGGTCACCAGCCGCGGGACCAGACTAGGTGTGCGGCACGGCGACGCGTTACCTGACGGCGGAGGCGTGCGTGATGCGGTGTTGACGTCCCTGTTGTCATACCTGTAACGTTACGTACTGAAAACATGACGTCTCCGCAAACACCCAACATTGTCTTTACGTCTTTTGTCAGGGTGGACGGAGAAAGGCAGGCCCGGTATGCTGCGGAAGAGACCTTCAGGAAAGTCCAGGCGGTGAGTACAAACCTTCCTCTCTAACGTTACAGCACGGCTGTACGGGTTTACGTATGTTCGGGGGGAGGTGTATAGTTCCCGCCATGGGACGGCGGGGGTAAGCTCCAAGCAAATTGTTCGGTGGCAAAGTCGTACCCAACCGGTAAGACACTATCCGATAAGCCACCGAAGATTAGCCGGCTGCCAGAAGACAGTACGTCGAACTAGAACATTACAATCTTCTCAGTCAACCTCTGCTTGGAGAGTTGAGGCGTGGGGCCCGCATGGGAAAATGAGTCATGGCCAGAGGCAGAAGTCATTCTCTGTGTGTGTTTGTGACAACAGGGCTTGCTAAAAAGCTGCCTCTGGCGTCCGCATATTACAGATGGAGCCCCCTGACCCGACAATTGTTCCCCACGCGGCCTCTTTACAAACCTCAAAGCAACATCCCTACATCATCCCGTGGACTGTGGCAGTTACTGTGGAAGAAACTTTCAACCATAAGAAAGTGCAGGAAGGATTGTGATTTGGTACAGGGACACTTGTAGGATGAGACGACCCCCTGTCTTCTTCTGCCATTGTTCTCTCCGTGAAGGGTCGAACAATACGTGCCCTACATTCATGTGGGGAGGTTACGGAGGCAACAACCGGCACTTAAAAACCTCTTCTGAGAATTGTGACCACGCGAAGGGTGAGTTGTTGCAACCGTGTTTGTTGCAAAACTGTGTGTAGCGAAGCGAACAGTCAACGTACGGTTGACTTTGTGTCAGCAGACAATCGGGTTAGTCAGTGGGTTAGAAGTAACAACTCATTATGCGCGTCTCCGAGACTGAGAAAACACAACCGTTAAAACACGACGTTCCTCAGCGTGTCTTGGAGACAACGGCGCCGTCTTAGCTACCAGCACTTAAGATTTTTCTAAGACGAGAACATTTTTACAAGACAATGCGTCTTGGGCAGTTGTCCACCCGACCATGTAAGGAGTGGGCGTGTAGCAGTCCTGGCATTAAGTCCTTGTCCTGTGACTGACTACTCAAGAAAACAGATGTGAGGATGTTGTATTGCCAAGACAGTGTTTCTTGGGGAAATGTAGGAATTGACCAGGTTAATTTTGTAGAGATGCCATCCGAATGGAAAAAAAAAGTATGGCATCCTGTAATTTGTCGTAAACAAACCATTGATAGAAGAATTCTTGTAGTAAACAAACGTGAATCAGTCAGAAGATTTCATTGAAGACTGGATGATTTTCTGCCATTTGCCGTCCGTACTACCTGTTATAGGTCATAACACCTAGTCTTCATTGGAGACTGCGACCGCTGAACGACAAAAAAAATGTCAGATCGCTCAACGAATTTTATAGATTAAGAATGAAACTTTACGTTTTGCAATTGTGTATTTTGTTGTCTTTTAAACCATTATATTCCAATCATAAAATTAAATCCAATTTTGGTCGCTGTACGGTCGCCGTCTAGTGGAAAGGGGGGGGGGGGGGCTTGTGTCGGTTCGCCCCTCCCCCTTAGTTGTTCACAGATGAGTTGAACGGTTCTAACCAGTTCTAACCAGTGACCTGGAAGTCGCACACCGACTCACATCCGACGCCGTTTGTCTAAACCAACCGAACTGCACTTTCTGAAGCGCTGCTGATTATTGTCATTAGTGGAAAATAACCGTAAAATGTCCTTCAATTTTACTTTTTTGTAATTTTACTCTTTGTACATTTTCCACGGGTCATTCACTTCAACGGGTTCACAGAAAACTTTCCAAGTTAAAAAAAAGATGGAGATCTTGCCACAATTGTGCTGTTTCTGTGGTATATTTGATCGTGAGATTTGGTTCATAGACAGACCTAAGTCTGATCCTTCAATATAATCTGTATCTGTATAGCCGGCATAACGCACCAGCTTCGCAGGCACGCGGCGCGGCGGCAGCTGGCTACATTCCACCGAACGACTTGTTACATCTAACCTTTGAACGTCCAACTCTAAACATTGTTTAAAACTATATAATGATATTCAAAGCAGACTTATTAGTAGTTTGTGCTATAAAACTGACTCGTCTTAAAAGTTATAATGGGTTTTCTTCAACTAAAACCGTAAATATTCAAAAGAAATTCAGTTCAGTCAAGATGAAAATCGAAACGAGAGGAAATACAGCATCTTTAACCCTATCTAGACCGGGGGGGGGGCTAAAAGTGCCCGCGCCAACTTTGACGTCGGATAGCGTCTGAACGGCTTGTGCTAGAACCACCAAACTTGGTGACTTTTCCTAAAATATAGTTGGTAACAATTTCATATCAGTGGGATAAGTTCATGATTTTTTGTGTTGCCATGGCAACGGGCTTAAAAAAGGCATTTTTTGCGAAATTCAGTAATTTTCGTTTCAACAATAGATTTTTCAGGGTTTTATGTCAAGTTACACATGCTTTCTAATATTAATAACATTTAATGTAATTGTATATAATTTTTATCAATAAAAGTGCATAAATTATGCTAATTTGATGACGTCATTGGTCAAAATCCAAGATGGCGGACCATATCATTACATTAGGTATATACGGGTAATTTTCCTTAGAATTTCATCACTACTTCGATTTCTTTTTACAAAGAAGGTTCATATGAACGTCTTTAGTCTATTTCCAATGTATTTTTAGACTTTATCTTGAAAAAAAACTATTTTTCAAAATTCAAGATTCATGATCCAAGATGGCGGATAGCTTAAATATGCATGACATCATTTTATGACGTCACCGGTGTTGCTATGGGCAACATAAGTCTCAGTACACCCTAATATTCTATCATAAACACTTTTTGTTAGAGTTATGTTGTGCACCATTGCGTTTTAAGACAATAACCTATCTAGGCGGTTTTGGGCAATAAAATCACATTAATGACGTCATAATGACATCATATTACGTCATAATGACATGAAAATTGTTGTTATGATTTATTTTTAGTAGCACACCATCCTCTGAAAATTTGGTGGTCATACGATATACCGTTCATGAGTTCTGAGGGGGGGGCCGAATGAGCCCCCCCCCCGGCCCCACGAATGCCAAAAAAGCCCGGTCTAGATAGGGTTAAAGCACACTCAAACTCCAAAGACAAAATGAGCTACCATCCATGCAGACCAGAAATAGGCTTGTTGGTCGCCACTATCGCGTGCGAACATGTATCCGTCCCTACTATTAACAACAGTCTGAGGACAGTACCTGCGTCATAGAGATAATTACGTTAGAAAATGGTTAATAATAATTCCGTGATGGGTTCGGTTCTAATGACTTGGGACGTACACGTGTGTCCTAAACATTGGTCCGCTTTGAATGACTTTTGTTGTTAATAAATTTGTGATAGCGTGTAAGATATCTCTAGCCTTGTTGCCATCCTATTTGTATATATACAATACTCGCATTAATATTATTTTTATGGAACTAGTATTGGAGCCCCAGTATACAAATAGGATGGCACCCAGGCTAAGATATCTTACACGATATCACAAATAACAAAAGTTATTCAAGTTGAAATACTTCATAGATAAACTTTATTGCACAACAAGGGTACAAGGTAAAATGTATGGCATTTAACAACAAACATACTATGAGACTATAATCTACCTTCCACAAGACTGTATAGTATGGGATGAGAATCAGTGTACAACACAAATTCTTTGTGTCAACGAACTGTTTGAAATTATAGATTATAGCTTTACACACTGCAGGGTGGCGAAAACTTAAATATCCGAGAGGTTTGACGTTCCCGATGAAAGTCTCCAAAGTTTCAGTTTTTTTAACCCAACCCATTGGTTCCAACAAGTTTCTTTGAAGCTAGTCTGGCAGAAAGTATCAGAGTCAAGGTTGAGATCAGAGTACTTAGTACTAAACACCATTTAAGTAATGTGAACATAACCTAACCCGTCGTGTAGCCGGCCAAATATTTCCCAGGCTCGCTTATAGATAACCTTTGGCGCTGCTGCCAAGAAACACATTATATCAATGCGTTTCTGATGAAATAGGTGAACCAGGTGTCCAACCTAATTATCTTATTGTTCGTCTTAGTAGCTTTGCCAATCTTTTGTTTGCCTACAGTCACAAGTTTCAGAATAGATTATGCCTTATCTCATTCCCCCCTCCCCGACACACACACACAAAAATGGTAAAATTTCTTGACAATAGTTAAGAAATATTTAAAAAAATACTGCTTCTTAAGATAAGGAAGTATGCCGGGGAACAGCGTACAAAGTGAACCTACAAGAACGCAAGGGGTGGGTAGTGAAGAATTGGGGAAAAAGCTAAGGTATTACGGATATGTGGTTAAAGCATATGGTACACAGGTTATTGTGCATTGGGAGGGGGCGTGCCTCGCTCGCTAACTGTCGACCAAAAGAAAAATGAAAAAAAGCAAGCAAACTCATCATTTCGTAACCTTGTACATGTAGGCGTCAACTGTAACGTGTAATACGTCAGCCTACCATAGGAACACATTATTTTAGGATATTATGGGACTATACGATTTTTATCTTGTCTGAAACATGGTTAGCACAGTTCCTATTGGCACCGTTTAACTAATTTCCTAACACATAGAAATTACTGTTAAAAGTGGGAATCTGGCTAATAGGTTCTCCTACATCTGGTGTGACTTTTGTCGGCGTAAACCACTTAGAAGTCTCCGTTCTCTGTATTTTCCTCAGCGTGACCATAATTGTCGTCTGTCATTTCGCGCGGGAAAACTGCCTGTCAGATGACGTGCCCCCGGGCGTAACAGATAGCCTGGGACAGTTCGCCATTGTTAGAAACAATCACCAAATAAATTGTTACATTGTAGCAAAGATGAATTAACATACTGAAATGGGGTTAATTAATCCCCCTTTATTGACCGTTAATTGCCAAGAGGAGCACATATCATAGTATCCAAGATAAGTTCTGGTTGTGAATTCGTGCAAAGAAATCGCGTTTTCGTGTCTGGATCTGTAAACTGTTTGACCCCTACAGACGTCATCGGAGACCCGACTTAGAACCCGTTTTTCCAGAACGTGGTGCACTTTGACCCCATCTGTGTCTGTCTGTTCATATTACTGTCACATGACAGGATGCCCATCCCACTGCCAACCCCAGTATGTATATCCTTGACCTCTCCTTTCCTTTCCTTTGTATTCATCCCTGGTTTAAAATGTCTCGTGTTGACTTTCATGACAAATTTACTATTTTGTCCTTCACTCCTCTTGCACAGCAACACAATTTTTCTTTGCCTTTCCATAGAACATTTTGCATTTTTCATCCCCACATCTGCGTCAAAAACCTTCCCGGTCCCCTCAGAGTTTCACAGGGAACAAACAAACCTGACGAGAAAACACCATTGTCGTCTGCACGTTCGGTTGCCATGGCGACAGTGTTCTAAAGACAAGCCTCTTGGTGGCGAGGAGAACAAAATGGCGGTACACAGACCGCAAGGTCACATTAAATATGCAGGTCCTTCTGCGATAAATGTTTTCGTGCTTCTGAAGAACGTGTGTTTGTTGAGATAACACAGGACTAGAGAAATGTTGAATGAAAGCTACCATCGCCGATATAAAACCTTTTCTGAAAACTTTTGAATCTCTTTAATCCACACCAGTGACAAAAGCTGCTAAACAAACATTAGTTGGTTATCGGATTATCGGTCTCAACAGAATATGAGTATCATAAACATACTACAAATTACAATAAGTGAATGAAGGGTGTATCGTGATATGTACCTGAATTGTGTATCCTGGTTAATGCAGACAAGTCGGTATTTGTTTTAAAAACTTAATTAACGGGTTACCAATGAAATCTGCTCCTCCCATCCACGTAAATCTGCCAAGATGACAACACAATTACCGTGTAATAAACGTAGCCCCCACCAGATTTCCTAATTGAAGAATTCGGCAAAAAACGGAAATAATTGGCCAGGAGAGTCAGTCCGCGGGAGGGTTAATTTCCCCCTCCGAAGGGCAAATGTACTTCACGACGGCCAAACTCCCCTAACTAATTATTCTCCCTATTTGGCTAAATTTGACTATTTTTGAACCCGCGTTGTTAGTCTAGTGGAAACTATAATAAACGCGCCACAACACGCTGAAGAAGTGTGTGTAGTGATGGTGATTGTGTATTCCCGTCACGACAGGCTTGGTGTGAACTCTGCCCCTCCCATCTACTGAACATTCACACACTTCCTGTCATCAAGGGGCATAAAATTGAGAAACATTGGACTAGTCAGCTGGAACTGTCCGTTGTATATCACCAATTGTGCTTCACTGTTTTCAAATGGATTCTCATAACTAGGACATATATAGCTGATGTTTTAGCTGCCACAGAAAACCAATACTAACACCTACAACGTTGTACATCTATTAGATTCATCACTGAAAGAATCTGAAGCGCAGATCTGAAGTTCACGGCCAACAATCACCTTTCTCATAACCCTGCTAATGTAGAGGTCTGTCTCATTGCCAGAAGTACAGGACGATATACAGTTACACCATGTGTAATGTACTATTATGTAGATGTCCGTAAGGCCGAGGAGCCTCAGTAAGGCTACGCACAGACACAAGCACAGAGTCTTTGCACGGGAGGTGGGTACGAATGACTGTTCATCGAAAATTCCGCATTCAACTCACACCTCGGCCGGCCAGGTGGCTGAATATCTGCCGCTCCCACCCGTAAACATGTCAGTCCTTTTCCCGAGAATTCTGTGCACCCTGTCCGCCTCCCCCGCACCGACACGATACGGTCCGTCCATGTCAGGCGACGCCCTTGTTATTGCCACAGAACTTGCCAAGTATGAGTCAGACAGATAGTATCAACTTTCTGTCAACAACTCTAACCTTTTTGGAGCTGTAGCAACGTGGCAACAACAGTGACATACCAACCGTGTCAACACGAGGAAAGTGGTAGCAAATGTCTAGATCTAGACAGCAATAGTATCAAAATCGCATTAAATTTCTGACACAACTTTACTGTCCGTTGCCACATAGCTGATTTGTTGCAATATATCTGTGCACAGAAATACATCAGTTGGCAGTGAATCAATCTTAGCAACGCTAAGAAATTAAGTCGCACATCATTGGTGGTACTAAACAATGGCCTTGGCAGCAATGAGTGGCATCCCTGATTTGTTGCATTAGTAAGACTTGGTATCCTACATAAAGTGGGGTCGACATCCTCGTCATTATCACATGAGGCCCCCCTATGGCGGAAATGCAAAGTACACCACACGTTCAAGTCCGTGCTTGAGGGCTATCGACATGTACACATGACCTTTAATGGTTAATTGGGCAATTGGTAGGCTATCAACATGCTAATCCTCGTGAGGTATTATGGACACGATATCGCATAAAACAAGGCATTTTATTGGAATACAGACGGCATTGTAGACTAAACATGAGGGAGAACTGTAGTTTAAATATACAATAAATATGGAGTCCCAAAAAAAAGAGAAATCAAGCAAGAAAATCACTGTACAGTACCATTGTACGTACGCTGCAATGGGGACATGGTTGCCTCGTGCACCTTCAGAATGCTGATCAAGTTGTGGTCTTTTAACTTTATTTGCAAAGTCAAGCCCAAAGGCTAATTACAGGGGATAACATAACGATAACGGTATATATGTCTAGCCTATAGATCTATCTCAAATTATTTCTATGTAGTACTATATTGGGGGGGGGGGCTTCTGTTTGCAGGCAATGGCTAATGAATCCCCCGTCCTCCGGTCATCCTGTGGTCGTGGCTCTTCCAGGAGGCTTCTGGTTTTTACTGTTACTCCCATGAATTAAATACAGCCTACTTAGGTTCACGTCTGTCCGTTTATCAATCTTCTGATGTTGCTTTTCCCCCACTTCAGGAGTATAACGAACTTCGCGGCATCATCGATGACATCAACGGGCAGATCGACGCCTCCAGGGAGCGCCTCAGGCTCATCAAGTACGAGCACAATGAGGTGAGGATCTGGTTTCAACGAATGGATGAATGAATGAATGAATGGTTCATTCAGTAAACACCTTTGCAGCCAAAAGCTCAGAATCATGTATCACTTACAATCTCTCTCTCCAGTACAAACAAAGATTAAAAGCCTCGATTCACATTAAAATAAAATTCGTGTATATAGAGTACCAGAGGCTGATTTGCGTATCACTTGCAGACATTTCTGTTAGATCCACGATGAGGTGAAAATCTGGTTTGTTGTGACAGTGATCATGGTGAAACTCAACTAACCTTTTTTTGGTACAAAAAAGCTGGATGGCACTATGTTGCCATTGAAAGGCAATGAATAATGTGAAAACGGAAGAAGAGAATCGAAGGGGATACAGAGGTGCTACTAGTAATTAATGATAATGATGTTGAAATACTTCACTGTACATTCATGCCTCGTAGGATAGGTACAGCACGTTTCTAATATACCGATGAGTGAGAAAAACATTAGTTAGTATCCTTAAATGAGTATGTACATGTAGTAACGAAAGGCGTCATGCAATTCAGTATGAACTCAATTCTATGACACACTTTGGCGCATCTATAGTGGATATACGACTTCTATGTTTTTTCTTGCTTTTTCTCTTATGATTTTGATTGAAGTTTTCTACGATATATAGAAGACACAAATTTGCAAACCAATACAGGCATACACCGGTCTGACAGGAAAGGGTGGTGTTTAGGGAATTGCATATCTCTAACACCATGCCTTGGGATTTCATGCAATTCAAACAAATTACACGCAAATAAGTCTTCATTCGCAAAGGCAGTCAACCAAACTCATGTCTACCCTCACTACTTCAACACCAACCACGAAACAGTACAGGTGCGTCGGCCGCACCAGTCTAGCACGAGCACAAGGGGAGGTGAGATAGACTCGGTTTTTGTTCTTGCCTTATAGCCGAACTTTGATTTCAATTGTCAT
This sequence comes from Branchiostoma floridae x Branchiostoma japonicum, assembly GCA_013266295.2. Lineage (NCBI taxonomy): Eukaryota > Metazoa > Chordata > Leptocardii > Amphioxiformes > Branchiostomatidae > Branchiostoma > Branchiostoma floridae x Branchiostoma japonicum. Next base: position 10,883,771 of record CM023823.1, on the reverse strand, counting down.
GTTCGATAGTCAGAGTTTGGTCCCGCCTGATAGGGTGAAAATCTGAAGAGAACTTAGCACAGATTGTGTACATGTGTTTCTCAGCAACTTGAGCAAGATGAATAGGATTGTTTTTGGCTGAATGATCAGCTAGGAACACATCGGCATTTATTTTCTGTGGTAGAGGGAAATACAACTTGCTATATGGTCCGTGATCTGGGCGGACAAAGGGGCGTTACGGTTGAACACTGTCTTAACTGAGAACCTTTGCACCTTTATGGTACATTTTCTTAGATTATTCCACTAAAAGAAGAGGAATGGTTGCGAAAGAGGGCGGTTGGAAGGAGGCTGTTTCCGAGTGGGAGGAAAAAGGGGAATGGTTGCGAAAGAGGGCGGTTGGAAGGAGGTTGTTTCCGAGGGGGTGGAAGGAGGGAGTGTTTCGTTGATGACCCTTTTTGTTGGGGGGGAGCGTGATGTAAATATGATCATACCTGGATTTTCTTTCATTGTTGTAATTCAACCCCTGTTAGAATATGTGTAATCCCTTCATTCTGGAGCTACCACAAGCTTTAGGGAGCACACAGCTTCTAGACGAAAGCTTTAATCGCTTCTTTATTTTCTGTCGTTACTTAAGACGTTGTCTGTAGTCGGAGGCTTTATTTGAAAGCCCAACGAATATACCGGTCCGACCGGAAGCGATCGTGTCGACTCGATGCCATGGGAATCACAAACCTCCATAAATCTTCGTCGACACATAATAACAGCTTATAAAAGACCTGCTTCTTTAAGACTCAGATTTGCAGTTAGTAGGGACAATGAGATTCAAAACCTCCTTGGTGGAAAGAAATCACTTCGTCCCCCGTCGTCACCCATCCTAACCTGGTAACCATTATCCGGTGAGCCGGCCTAGGAGTGTTTTCACCGGCCTCAGTCCTACTGAGCATAGAACTTTTTTTTCTGACAGCGTATCTTTCCAATCGGTTTTTCCTTCTGACCGCCTATCTTTCCAGCCGGCCTTTCTTTCTGACAGTCTATCTTTCCAGTCAGCCTTTCTTTCTGATTGCCGCTTCGAGACCAGCACCGTAGAGATATCAGGCAGCCTACGATGGTCTGGAAACCAGGCTATGCCCATCCATACCAGTCTGTGTTGGTCCTGTGAGTCAATGACCCCGCAGTGCCCATTGGAGCAGATCAGTAGACAGAAATAAGAACACCTGGATCCGCCTTGGGCTCAGATCTTATCAATTGTCTGACGTCTTCCTGAGCTCAGGTGTGGAAGGACTTGTCCCGAGTTTTCTTAAGGCACTCACGGTTTTTCTTAAAGGCAAGGTCACACATGTCGTGCGATCATCGTAAGATCGCAAACTGACTGGGCATTCTTGGAATAGACGTGTCTTGCAAAATTCAGCAGTCTTGATGCTGGAAAGGCTGTCTTAGATCCTTGTCGACGGTTGGTTGTATGGCAACAAAATCGTACTGCGGCCCTCGACGAATGCGACCGCGCCATAACATGATGCAGGGATCTGTGGCGACCATATTGTTTATCTTACAATATCGTTTAATAAAACATTAATTTTTATTTTAAATGGGTGATATACATTCTACGAAAGTGTCGAAACTAAAAAGACTTGTCATTTACGACCCTCGGGGGACATATAAGTTATTTTGTGGCTACGTTCTTCCCTCATGATCAACAAGTAACATTTAGTTTAGACCTCCTTGGCTTAAAGCTTTGGTGCATCAACCGCTTAACCGTCAAAGATTCAACAGTGATTTGTGGATCTTTAGAACCGTCAGATCCAGCAAGCTTTCCCGTTTGTCGTGGAGATCCAGAATCTTCCTGACATTTTTGGTCCCAAGGACTTCCGATAATGTCCACGTCTGTATTGTGATGTAAAACGCGGACGAGTTGCTGGACACAAATTGTGACAGAGTGACGAGAGTTGAATAACCTGACCCAGTTAGCAGCTGCGGGAGGTTTACTGAACAAAACACAGCAGAGGAGAGGAAGTCAATGGAGGGTTCAGCAGCACGTGACTTGTGAACGGGATAGGAAATTATTACTTTTTTCCAAAGGGGGAGGGGGGTTGATGCAATGGTCATTCCATATTACCATCAGCAAATGCCCAGAACTCAGAGTGATTGCAACATGGTAAATTTGGAACAATCTATATTTACATACATTGTTATAAAGCTAATATGAAGCCAGGTTGGAAGTATAGCCATTGTTTTACTGTATTGGCTTTATTTCTGTCGCAGTCTCCAGGACCGACATGTGCACACGGTGTGTTACCAAAACAGTACAGGAAATCATTTGCGTCATAACTAATGTTTTTAATTTTTTAACCAAAAATAGTTCCAATGGAGCGGCTAGATACAGCGTATGTTACGTTTCAAAATAACAAAAATGAAATAGATACAAATAGACATTCCCGTTATACCACATTCTTCGACACTGGTAACTAAAACAAACAAACAGAACAAGAAAGCTGCACTAACTCTCAAGTCCAGATGATCCTTCTAAGCAAGGATAAGATCACTACAACATGATTAAACACGTCTGAAGGACGTATTTCCAAGAGATAAGGCCGTCCTCTCATTCATGGCTCAGATTGATTAGTCCCTTATGCGTCATAACCATCATAAATATGTCATGATAGGATAATAATATATAGCGTATTTGATGTCAATTGTGCATGATAATCATTATATTTGTCATTAGTAAGCTTGTGTGTTCCATAGCATTTTACAAATATTAATTAAGTTGACAAAGGATGGCAGTACAGCCAAACCTGTACAATTGACTACCTCTGCATAAGGACCACCTGGCCAATGCTGGTCCCTTAGGCTTATATATTAAACATCCTGTCTGTAGGGACCACCTGTCCACATAGACCAGATTTTATCAGTCCCAAGAGTGCTCTTCTTGGGCAGTTTTGACTCTGCTTTTATTTCGCAGCAGTGTTATGTTTTGAACTATGTTTCTAACGGTTCTTCGACAGTAGTTAGGACCGAGGGGCGGTAAAAGTTATCTTAGTGTGTCTGTGGGGGTTGTGGAAAACCTCTCCACTTCCTGAGTAATCGAAGCATTATTTATTCAAAAAGTTAAAGATTACGTCTTGTAATGCTGAACAATACAGAGGCGAAAAAGGTGAAAGATGCCACGAAGCTGTATTTGAAAAGGCAATTTAGTGATGGTTTATTTATGGAGTGTTAATCTCAAACTATTGATAAATATTGAAGTAGCAAAACATTCATCGATGAACTAGATACTGCTTAGGAGTTCATGGAGTTGGTTTAAATGGGGTAGGGAATGTTCCTGGGCAACCTTCGTAACCCCTGAGTAAAGAGACTTCCTTTACAGAACCGTTGACAACAATTATGTATATATTACACTCCTGCATGTTTGGGACCGCATCGTAGATACCTTCCCCTGTAACCGTGTAGATATGCAAATACTTTGCGTTTGGGAACGCATCTATAGCAGTTAAACACCTGTGCTATGCAATGTGAACCAGTCAGAATTGCCCTGAGGAAGGTGACAGACGGTCACAGAAACGTCGGCAGAATAAAACACTCGGTTGTGTGAAAAGAGTCTCTTTATTCAGTGACTTACCAACCTGATGAAACTATCTACATCTTAGTAACCCATGTTTCTCCTATTGGGTTATTGATGTCATTGATGTTTCTGACTTAGGAAGAAGTGATGACGCTCCAGTAACCCGAACGTAATTCGGTACCCGTAGAAGTGATCTCTCTTTGCCTTGCACTGAGCAAATTCGTTAAAAAATGATTTCCCGCCGCAGGGTGGAAGAGCTCTGTAAGATTCACACAGCTCCCATGACTATACCATTAGCCACTGTTAGACCACTGATGTCTTCTACTCAGTTGCGCGTTTACATTGACAGTTTGTACAGGAGAAAGAACGGGTATTGGTGGGACGTGGGGTGTGAAAAATACACGGTCCTGTTCCCTGATTACAGTGCTGTAGAAATGGTTTGGCGCCATTTTGTAATGTGTTAATTGCCGTCATCTCACAAAAGGAGTCATCGAGTACTAATGACTGGTACTAGTGCTGCTAATGGGACTATACCTTTGTAGTAAGAGAAAAAAAGGACAATTGGATCATCACTTTTTAGTAACACACCGGCACCAAACATCAAACATCCAACCATTCAAGTTGAGCAGAGTGTAAAGTCAATAAAAACTAAGAATCGAGAAAAGGGTGAAAATGGTTGCTATATATCTGCTAAATGCAATTAATGCAATACGCCTGTTCAGTAGGTCTATTTTGAACATGTGTTAAAATAATATGGTTTAACATGTGTTAACGTCGACATACTTTAAATGGCGATGTCTAATTGCCGATTATCCTGACTTTGTGTTTTGTTGTTGTTACAGGAAAAGCGCCACCTACAGTCCAGACTGGGTGATGACGCGGGTTCGGACCGCAGCGGAGGCAGCTACACGCACTACTCACGTGACCTGTACAGCTACCGGCGGAGGGATACACACAGCAGGGAGCACCACGACTACGATAGTAGTGCCAATAAAAGGAGGGTAAGTAAGATTTAGAACTGCTCCGGATAGTTAAATGTGAATAGCATTATATCTGCTGCGATAGAGAATCATGAGCTACTATTGGACTGATTTTTATAGTGAGAAAGAATCCTGAGCTCCCATTGGTAGTTCTGGTTTTCTCCAGTAAGAGGTGTATGACCACAGGCTATTGGAAAGGAGGGCCAACCAGCCCCCGCGAGATATTGCGTAACATAGGCTAGCCTTGTATCTTACATATCAAACCATACCATAGCTCTAAAAGGCATCAGAATTGAAGCATCGTTGACATTTTGCAAACGGACAATCGAAAATGCTAAGACAGACAAAGCGCTGGACAGGCACCTGCTCAGAAACCCAAGTACTTTTAAGAAAAAGATAGTCAACCGCCTCAAGACGTCAACAATGCAGGGCTTAAGAACTTAAGAATGTATCTCTTTCTAAAGACCAGATTTCCTGGCTCGATGTTGTGATCGTTGTTACATTACCGGCACGACAATAAGTGTTATAGAGGTGTAACCGTGACTAAAGAATCGGTAACTTACGGTTGGTTGTCTTTCATATCGCTAAGAAAAAAGTCGCTTATTAAGAAGATTTGTTTATGAAGAAGATTTGTAAGAGTTTGTCGCCACGTGTACGAACAGGAGGACCCCAGGCGCCATTTTTAACCGCGCACACTACCACCCTCCCCCACGGAGCGTCGCGTGACAATGCATGGTTTGCAGACAGAGTAAATACGACTGACTAATGTAACGTTAGAACACACTACCCTAACATATAAAGACAGTCCTAAATCCTTTGGAGAACTAAGCGTCAGCCCACTGAAAGCTGATACACAACATCACCAGACAAATCACTGTCTGTGGACTATAGGTAGCCTGGAGACTGAATAAGGCTGGATATCAAGGTAGAATCCGGGGGATTTATAAATAGGTCAGGTGTGGTTAATAATAAGGTAGAAATCGGTGGAGTGGAAGAGCATTGATGAACAAGAGACGCTTCAAAGGTTGGTGTACACACTGGATTTGTCACTGTTTTGCACTGCTGTGAATCTTTCTGTGTAAAATGTAGTAGTAATTTATAAGCTGCATGATGAATGGACTATTGTGACGTTATTTCTGGCAAGGCCGATTGACCGCGAAGTAAACAAGTTTACACGTAACACGTAACAACCTCAATAGGCTAAGATCAGTAATATCCTAGTGTCATTATCGGTGAATTAGTTTCGCTCTTCCGTTCATGCATTTACGCTGCGTCGCAATACTAACACAGTGTCAGATGTCATAATTATTTGTACTCACGTGACAATGACGTAAGCTTTGTCGGCCATGTTGGATGGTTAAACCCTGGTACAAGGTACATTTGAATCTGTGAATGTAATAACAAGCATGTAATGAATTATACACTTGCAAATGCACAGGTCTGATTCTTCCAGGTTAAAACAACCAGCGACCAAGCAACCAATCCGCCTTTGCATTTAGTGCTGTATTCTTTGCACTTAGAGTTGCATAGAATAAGTTTTATAACGTGTGGTGCACAGCATCAGCAAAAGCTGCTGCCTGGTGCTGTACGGTGTATTACGTTGTTGCAATTTGAATGAAGTCAAAGTCCAACCCATGGTGGCAGTGATGTCATGTGCAAACACCCTATACATTAGATACCAACCTTCTTTAGTAAAAATTCAAGTGACACTCCTGCTTTGTCATGTGTTTTTTTACGTTGTTGTTTTTCCTGCAGCTGTTTGAGATGATGGCGTCGGTAGAGATGGAGGTGAACGAGCTACAGCGCGTGCGCCGCGAAATCGTCAAGCAGCAGGAGCTAGTGCGCACGCTCCACATCGACATCCACACCCTCCAGTTCAGGGTACGTCACGTGTTTTCAGCTTACACGTCAGACCTGTGTAAAATGGCTATTCGAGAGACCTTTCACAGTAATAATGGAGCTTGTGTCAATTGGTAAAATGATCCAAGAGACCACCAAAAAGTGGCCAGAATGACCAGACGGTCCGTATGCAGTACTAGTACAGTCATTCTCTATCACTGATGAAAGATAGTGGATGCTATCTGAAACGTCTGACTTTTCAGAGAATTTATCCAGTTGTTTGATTTACTAGCATTTTGTACTTCGCAATGTTCTACCTGGATGTTTAACCTCCATCGATGTGCTGGTATAGGTTTGATCGTAAACTACTTGTGTGATTTTCGTGGTTTGTTCGTTTGGCACATGATAATGGCTTTCTTATAAACCTCCGGTATACTTTTTTGTGTGATCCGTAGTGTTTGTGCCAATGATCATGTTAAAAAATTCTCAAAATGTTCATACCCTAGCTACGGTTGCTTATTCGTGGCCTTGAACCATGTCTGCAATACGAGCACAACAGATTGTTGTCGCGTGCCTTTAAATGAGGTTCAAAAGTTCAAGGACCGCGTGTCGTGTTATTGACAAAGTGACGGCTTACGTTTTTCATCCCTAGTTAATATAATGTCCACACTATAGTCACATATCATTTATCAAACGTAGTACAAACTTCAATTTTCCCGTTTTTAATTGGGGTATAACAAACAAAATAAAAAGAAGGATCACTAGACAAGAGAAATAGCTTTGTCAAAACTATTTTCATCTTTTGTAACTTTTCAACGTAACCAAGACTCAAAGAAAGGAAGGAAGACATGCAAAATTGTCGATACTTAATTATCTTAATGAGTAGGTTTGATGACTTACAATGAGCTATAGCTTGTGAGTGAAACAGGAAAAAAACTGTCCTCCATATGGTACCAACGCCCTTCATTCATAACACCGGGTTATCGATCGAATTTTTATATCATGTCATGAATTTTTTATACCATTTCAATTATTCATCACCAGGAAGGTAATGATAAAACGACTCACCTGTCCGAGTTGGGCAGGTGATTCGGCCCCACCTAACGACGTTGCGGTTTCGTCCTCATGCGACTTGGCTGGCTACTCTTATATCATGTCCCTCTAGCAGACGGTTTTGTTGTTCCCCTGGGATAATATGTGCATAAGGCAGGACAAATGCTATTCAATATTTCTCTCAGTCTTTGACGTGCACTACAAAGTTTACTTCGATTATTTTAATGTGTATATCAGGAATATGTTTGCATTGAATTCTTTAAGCAATCTTAAGATGAAAAAAATGTTCAAGGACCGTGTGTCATGTCATTAACAAAGTGATAAGCTTGTTTATTAAGTATACTCAATGAAATGTAACAAAGTACGTAATGCATGCGCAGCCTGTGGCTATGATCTAACTTTTCATTAAATCATTCATTCATTCATTCACGAAGATAATAATGACGTTCACAAATTCACTGAATCAGCACCTAGAATTTATATTTCTGACCACAAAACACCAAGAGAGCAACGTCTAGCACCACTTAATTAACTGTTCGAATTACATGAAGATGTTCTCTAGTATTTCATGAATAAACAAAACCTAAAAATCAAATGTTTCCATTGTTCCTGACAGGAGGACGAACTGAGGAAAGTGGCGAACGAAACAGACAAACGCCACATGCGGGAAGTGGACATCCGGGACAACGTGGTAACGAAGCTGCAGGCGGAGGTCCAGTCGGCCACACAGGAGCTGCTGCAGCAGAAGTACCAGAACCAGCAGCTGCTGGATGATGCCATGCTGCTGGACGCGCAGCTCAAGACCTACCGGAGACTCTGGGACCTCAGCGAGGGACGGTAGGTTGTCGTCTTACTTCTTCATGTTATTTGTGAGTTTAAGTTTTTAGGGCCCGGTGACATTCGTACGATCGCAAATTGATGGCATATTTGAAATAGTCGTAAAAAAAGTTCATCTGTCTTATTACGGAAAATGCTTTTTAGATCCTGTTGGCGATTGGTTCTGTCACAGACTGCTTCTACATTTTACGACATCAAAATTGGTCTACGACGAATGTACCGCGCCGTTGCTTCTGGTATATATGTATATGCAACCGATTTGCTCCAGTTTGGTGTACTACTGAGGACGACTGTCTCTCGAGCTCTTTTCTCCATCCAGCCTATGATTGTAAAGCTAGAGAATAGCCCGCGTTTCTCTTTTTGATTCTACGCTTTAGTGTAAGGAGGATGTGAGGTGTACGTGACTCTTTCAAGCCTAGCAAGTCTTGTTTAGGATCTTTGTTCAGCACCATCCCAATATCATCAGGCACTAGTCTATCTGGACTGAGCAGCGCTGTTGAAACTATTCATGAAGCCGATAGTCAGATAATGTTTTGCTTCTGTCGTTGTCGCTCTTGTAACAGGGGGCCACCAGGGGACCCCTCCCCAGCAGTAGGAGATGAGGAAGAGACCACGTAAGGTTTTAGATGTTTCGGCCACCCTAACTTCAACATGACAACCATCAACTAACTCTTACTGATGCAAAAAAGTACCAAACATAAGTTGAAGGGAGCTTTCATTTTCCATTCCATTCTCTCTTCAATTCATAACAGATTCCTTTGAAACCTTAATTTGTAAAAAGACAGTATTAAGACGATATCAGAGATCATGATGTCAAAATGTCAGAAGATTCAAGAATAGCAGATATCAATAATCATCATTGACCACACCACACCACACCAGCCATGCTTTCACGCGCCCTTCATGACTTACCATAATAGCAGCACAACATAAACTGTAGCTAGATGGGCATAAACTGTAGACGGACCACAGTTACAATACCATAGAGCTCCTCGACCCTATACCTTTGCCAGATGATGTTAACATTTATGACTGATGTATCAGAAAAGTTTCTCGTTGATTATGCAAAAAAGGTCCTCATTTGCATAAATTATATAAATTGATAATTTTCTCTATTCAAATAACACAAGTTGTCCAAATTATGAAGGTCTTACCTTAGGAAAGAAGGCTATTGCAGTATTTTCTTATTTATCATGAAAATGATTTGCATGGTTTTTGTCTGTTCACCTTTTGGCAAGGGTAACTAGAGTGTACCGGAATTCTGCAATGCCTGAATGGACTGTATAATGTGTTGCCTGTCACTTCTTCACAAATGGCATGACAGAAAGGTTAGAAGAGAGTATACACAACGATAACGAAATCGGCACAGATTGATTCTACGATTATATCAATTTCATTACTTGTAACCCTGTCGGAAATTTCATGAGTGACCTTTGCCGTTTTCATAGCTATCAAACCTTTCTTAAAGAAATGGAAGGAAAGGGCCGCCGGTAAGTGTGCACCTCTGTCGACCCTCAATCATTTACAGACCCATGTAACCTGCTGCTCCTAGCGCCACCTATCTCCCTGGCTAACAACTGCATCCAAGCTACGGCTACGCAGGTTATATAAACCAGCAAAGTTACATAGTCTCGATATTTGATTCTTTGATTGTCTGATAACTGCTGTTGTTAAGACGTTAAGTAGTATCGTATTTTCCATTCCAGTTTGGGAACTTCTGGTCGGCGTCCTTTGGGTGAGTACTACGCACACTGGTAACTTTGAGACTAATCTCCAAGCAGATCTTTCGGGAGCCAAGACAGTATCCAATAGGCAAGATAGCTTCGATAGCCTATTGGATACAGTCTTGCCCATTGGATACTGTTTTGACTACTGAAAGATCTGTTTGGATATCAATTGAGACACCATAATCGCTAATGCTAATATGGATAACTGCTTTGTGAATATTCGTTTCCATTTAATTTATTGGTCAGTTAACTGATCATGATTCCGTCCTCACACAAACAAAGCAACGCTTATAGAGTTACGTAAGCATTAAGAATGAGAATGACAGATTGTCTGATTTTTAATGAAAATTTGAAACTGGTAAATATCAGATTGTCACTACATGTTACCACCATTCATCCGACTTTCCATTGATTTTCTCTGTACATAACTTTACTGGCACAGGTTTGTGTGTATTTCTGTACACTACTTTACTAACGCAGTATCGTGTGCATGTTAAGCCCTTCCAGCACCGACGCCCATGCCTACTGGTAGAACGTGGGGAGCCCTCACCAAAATGGACACCACGCCTGTACCCGGATACGCCCCGCCGGCCGCGAAACGGGACTACGGGACAACGCGCATCGGGACCACCACCTCCAAGATCTCCTACGTCACTTCCGCCGCTGCCCGGAAGACGACGTCACGTCCTTTTACGGAGCACGATGACGCCCCTGGGGGGAAGTTTGCCAAAATAGAAGTCAGGGGCCAAACCACTCGCAAGGACACGACACCGACACTCTCAGCTAACAAAACCATCAGAATAGGTCCGCCCAAGAACCCGGGTGAGTCCGGTTTCATCCACCAAGTGGACCGGACAGAGCAGGACCAGGTGGATACGTCAGCAGTGGTTACCATGGAGATAACGGGACAAGGGGAGAGCTTCACCGCGCAGAGCATTGTCAGTCAGCCGGCGGGAATTGCTTATGGACAGGTAACCTCACTGGCGCCACAGGTTGGACCACAGGAGAGAATCATGGTGACTGTCACCGACGGCAAAGTCACGGGAGCTAAACAGCTGAAGTCAGGACAGACAAAAGAACTTTCACCAGACGAAACCCAAAAGATCATGGCTTCCGTACCTACCGAAGCTGCGCAGCAATCAGGAAACATCATGGTCACAGTTACGGAAGGAAAAGTCGTTGAGACAAAAACAGTCACAGAGAAAGAGGCAGAAACGATCGTGTCACTAGTGACTGAACAAGCCGATCCTACAGCCGAGAAAGTCGTCGTCTCTCTAGAGGGAGGACAGGTGGTCGGAAAGCGTATTGGAAAAGACAAAGACACCTCTCTGTCCCCAGAAGAAGCTGCACAACTTTGGAGGTCTGTTGCTCAGCCAGGACAGCAGACCGGAGATGTCGTCGTTTCCCTTTCTCAAGGACAGATCGTAGGATCCCAGCATCTTACACGAACGGAAGCCGAGACCATCAAGGCTGTAGTTGTAGAAGAACCAAAACCTACTGTCTGCCCGCCTCCAATTCAGCCTTCTTTCATGTCAATCACACCAACAACAGCACAGCTAGTCGCTCCTCAAGAAGACAAAATCATGGTGACCGTCACAGACGGAAAAGTAACAGGAGCCAAGCGACTGAAGTCCGGAGACACAAAGGAACTTTCACCCCTAGAAACCCAACAAATCATGGCATCCGTCCCCGCCGATACTACCCAGCAGTCAGGTAACATCATGGTGACAGTCACGGAAGGCAAAGTCATTGAGACGAAACAAGTCACGACAAAAGAGGCAGAAACGATTGTGTCACTGGTTTCTGAAGAACCGGATCCTACAGCCGAGAAAGTCGTCGTCTCCCTGGAGGGAGGACAGGTGGTCGGAAAGCGTGTCGGTAAGGACAAAGCCACGCCCCTTTCCCCACAGGAAGCCGCACAACTTTGGAGGTCTGTTGCTCAGCCAGGACAGCAGACCGGAGATGTCATCGTCTCCCTTTCACAGGGACAGATCGTGGGATCGCAGCAGCTTACACCAACGGAAGCAGAAACCATCAAATCCGTTGTCAGTCAAGAGGCAAAAGCTGTGCAAGTCATACCGACATCACAACAAGTCCAGCCAGGGGGTTCCGTTACCCTCCAACAGCCTGGAGTGATTGGTACAGTACAAACCACGCAACTTTCCTCGACGGGTGTACCGATCGGAGGAATGATGGCTCCCGGAACCGAAACCGTAGCACCCGGAACCGCAGCACCCGGAACCGCAGCATCCGGAACTTGCACGCCCGTAACAGCCACAGTAACAACCGGAATAGCAGTGCCCGGAACAGTAGTGCCCGGAACCGGAGCCACCGTTTCCGGAACTGTTACTGACTCTGGAGGAGTGGCGCCGGCGCCCGGCACAACAGCATCCGGACAGATCCCCGAGTATCTACCGCCGTTCGCACGACATCCGCTACCACCGATTAGTGTGGGCGACGTTCCATCTACGACATCGTCCGAAATGCCCCTTTCACCCTCAACCACCGTGATGGCGTCCATCGAAGGCGGAAACATCGTGCGGGCGCGGAAACTCAACTTCGGCAAGTTCGAGGATTTCGCTCCTCAGGAGGCAGAGCAGATGTTGTCTGGCCTCCCGGAACGCCAAGCGACTCAGTCGGGCAACATCATGGTGATGATCTCAGAGGGTCAAATCGTCAAGAGCCAGCAGCTTTCACCCTGGGTTGCAGAACAACTCATAGCGACCATGTCAGGCTCGGCCTCCGGACAGGTAACCGTGCCCGTGTCTGGCCAGGCCACGTACGTGCCAGCTCCGGGGTCTCCGCCTGTAACTGTGCCGGTGTATGGACAGGCCAAGATCTCTCCAGCCATAGTAGACAAACCGGTAACCCCTGTTTCTGGAGAGGCGAAGTTTTTCACTGGGCAGGAGCCTGAGGTGGTTAATGGACAAGGAACCCCATTGCAGGGCACAGCCTCTCAACAGATCGCCGGCTCTGTAATAACCCAACAAGCGACAGTAACCGTCTCTGGCTTGACACCTGGATTCCAAGCCGCGCCCTTACAAACAACACCAGCATCAACAGTTCCAAACAATGGATTCCAAGCAAACATACCACAAGTTTACGATGAAACCCTTCCTGCTGCCCATGCCATACCACACGTGATGCCGACGATTGCAGAAGCACTTCCAAACACATCGGAGAGAATCGTTGCTTCCTTTTCTGACGGGAAGATCGTCGGAGCCCAGAAAATCGTCAATGGTCGCACAGTTCAAGTTGAGCCCGCCTATGCAGAGACCGCACTGGCGACGGCGACAAGCCAAGCTGCACCACAGTCTGGGACTATCATGATGAGTGTGGTGGACGGGAGGGTCCAGGAGACAAAACCGCTCACTCCAGCTGAGGCGCAGTACGTAGCGGCGACCGCAACAGTCGAAGACGCTGGAAAGGCCGCCCCTTACACGACGCCTGGTTTGCAACAGTTTGTTGGGGCTCAGACTAGTCAGATTGTGCCCTCACAAGTTTATAACTATCAAACAACTACACCCTCATTGGGACAGCAGGCCCTACAACCATCGGAAAAAATAATGATGACCATAGACGAGGGGAAGGTGGTGGGAGCGGTGCAGCTGAAGCACGGTGAGTCCACACAAATCCCTGCGTCAGAAGCAGAGAAGATGCTAGCCGTTTCCGGGCAGCCTGGGCAGCAGTCAGGGAACGTAATGCTCACGATATCCGAAGGCACAGTTCTGGACACGCAACAGGTCACACCTAGAGAGGCCGAAACCATCATGACGACTCTTTCCGCTCAACCTGATCCCACCGCTGAAACAATAATGGTTCGCTTCGTCAACGGCCATGTAGTGGGAGCTGAGAAAAACTTCCAGGAGCAAATATCGACCCTGTCCGCTCCCGAAGCGCAAAGTTTGCTGTCTTCAGTTCCCAACCAGCCCACACCGCAGACTGGAAACATCTTACTTATCAAGTCTGAGGGAAGAATTGTGGAATCGCAAGAGCTGACGTCCACAGAGGCCGACACCATCATGACTACTGTGTTCAACAAGACACCACAACAGTCTTCAGCCCAGCAGCAGCCAAACTTAACGTCGTTCACGCAAGTTCAGCCGGCGTTCACTCCAGCACAGACTGTGACACAACAGAAGGACAGAATCGTGGTGACGGTCGCAGATGGGAAAGTCACGGGAGCAAAAGATCTGAAGACAGGGCAGCAAAAGCAGCTTTCGCCCTTGGAGGCACAACAAATCATGGCTTCTGCCCCAGCTGGAACTGTGCAGCAAACAGGCAACATCATGGTCACAGTTACAGACGGAAGGATCGCTGAGTCAAAGCCAGTCACACAGAAAGAGGCAGAAACAATAGCTTCCGTAGTGGCCGAACAGTCTGATCCAACAGCCGAGAAAGTTGTGGTTTCCGTTGAGGGGGGTCAGGTGGTCGGAAAGCGTGTCGGTAAGGACAAAGCCACGCCCCTTTCCCAACAAGAAGCCGCACAACTTTGGAGATCTGTTGCTCAGCCAGGACAGCAGACCGGAGATGTCGTCGTCTCCCTTTCACAAGGACAGATCGTAGGATCGCAGCAGCTTACACCAACGGAAGCCGAGACCATCAAGGCTGTGGTTATAGAAGAACCGAAACCAACGGTATGCCCTACTCCAGCTCAGCCGACATTTATGCCAGCCGTACTACCAACGGCACAGCTAGCTTCTTCTCAAGAAGACAAAATCATGGTGACTGTCACCGACGGTAAAGTGACAGGAGCTAAACAGCTCAAGTCAGGACAAACAAAAGAACTGTCTCCTCTGGAAACTCAACAAATCATGGCGTCTGTTCCCACCGAGACTGCTCAGCAGTCAGGTAATATCATGGTTACAGTCACGGAAGGTAAAGTCGTTGATACAAAGCCAGTTACAGAGAAAGAGGCAGAAACGATTGTGTCACTAGTGACCGAAGAACCAGACCCTACAGCTGAGAAAGTCGTAGTTTCTGTGGAGGGAGGACAGGTGGTCGGAAAGCGTGTCGGTAAGGACAAAGCCACGCCCCTTTCCCAACAAGAAGCCGCAGAACTTTGGAGATCTGTTGCTCAGCCAGGACAGCAGACCGGAGATGTCATCGTTTCCCTTTCACAGGGACAGATCGTAGGATCACAGCAGCTTACACCAACGGAAGCAGAGACCATCAAGGCTGTGGTTGTAGAAGAACCGAAACCTATCGTCTGTCCGCCTCCAGCTCAGCCGACATTTATTGTGGAAGAGCCGAAATTCGCACCTACATTTCGCCCCTATCCCATGTCCACAACACAAGCGTGGCCCCGGGATCCGAATCAACCGTCCTTCACCTCACAAGACCACATTTGGTCCCGGGATCCAAATCAACCAGCCTTCACGTCCATGATACCGTCAGATGTACCAAAGGTTGCACAAGAAGACAAAATCATGGTGACGGTCACGGACGGAAAAGTTACAGAAGCTAAACAGCTCAAGTCGGGACAAACAAAAGAACTGTCTCCTCTAGAAACGCAACAAATCATGGCGTCTGTCCCTGCTGAAACAACCCAGCAGTCAGGTAACATCATGGTTACAGTCACGGAGGGAAAAGTCGTCGATACCAAGCCAGTTACAGAGAAAGAAGCAGAAACGATCGTGTCACTAGTAACCGAAGAAGCAGACCCTACAGCCGAGAAAGTTGTCGTCTCTCTAGAGGGAGGACAAGTCGTCGGGAAGCGTATTGGAAAGGACAAAGACACCTCTCTGTCCCCACAAGAAGCCGCAGAACTTTGGAGGTCTGTTGCTCAGCCAGGACAGCAGACCGGAGATGTCGTCGTCTCCCTTTCACAAGGACAGATCGTGGGATCACAGCAGCTTACACCAACGGAAGCCGAGACCATCAAGGCTGTGGTTGTAGAAGAACCGAAACTTATGGTCTGTCCACCTGCAGTTCAGCCAGCCTTTAGGTCAATCGCACCAACAACAGGACAGCTGGTCGCTCCTCAAGAAGACAAAATCATGATGACTGTCATCGACGGTAAAGTGACAGGAGCTAAGCAGATCAAGTCAGGACAAACAAAAGAACTGTCTCCTCTGGAAACTCAACAAATCATGGCGTCTGTTCCCACCGAGGCTGCCCAGCAGACAGGTAACATCATGGTCACAGTCACCGAAGGTAAAGTCGTTGATATAAAGCCAGTTACAGAGAAAGAGGCAGAAACGATTTTGTCACTAGTAACCGAAGAAGCAGACCCTACAGCTGAGAAAGTCGTAGTTTCTGTGGAGGGAGGACAGGTGGTCGGAAAGCGTGTCGGTAAGGACAAAGCCACGCCCCTTTCCCCACAGGAAGCCGCACAACTTTGGAGGTCTGTTGCTCAGCCAGGACAGCAGACCGGAGATGTCGTCGTCTCCCTTTCGCAAGGACAGATCGTAGGATCACAGCAGCTTACACCAACGGAAGCCGAGACCATTAAGGCTGTGGTTGTAGAAGAACCGAAACTTATGGTGTGTCCACCTGCAGTTCAGCCAGCCTTTAAGTCAATCGCACCAACGGCAGCACAGCTAGTCGCTCCTCAAGAAGACAAAATTATGGTAACTGTCACCGACGGTAAAGTGACAGGAGCTAAACAGCTCAAGTCAGGACAAACAAAAGAACTGTCTCCTTTAGAAACTCAACAAATCATGGCGTCTGTACCCACCGAGACTGCTCAGCAGTCAGGTAATATCATGGTCACAGTCACGGAAGGCAGAGTTGTTGACACAAAACCAGTTACGGAAAAAGAGGCAAAAACGATTGTGTCACTAGTAACCGAAGAACCAGACCCTACAGCCGAGAAAGTCGTAGTTTCTGTGGAGGGAGGTCAGGTGGTCGGAAAGCGTGTCGGTAAGGACAAAGCCACGCCCCTTTCCCCACCGGAAGCCGCACAACTTTGGAGGTCTGTTGCTCAGCCAGGACAGCAGACCGGAGATGTCATCGTTTCCCTTTCACAGGGACAGATCGTAGGATCCCAGAAGCTTACACCAACGGAAGCCGAGACCATCAAGGCTGTGGTTGTAGAAGAACCGAAACGTATGGTCTGTCCGCCTTTAGCTCAGCCGACCTATATCCCAGCCGTACTACCAACAGCACAGCTAGTTACTCCGCAAGAAGACAAAATTATGGTGACTGTCACCGACGGAAAAGTGACAGGAGCTAAACAGCTCAAGTCAGGACAAACAAAAGAACTGTCTCCTCTGGAAACCCAACAAATCATGGCGTCCGTTCCTGCTGAGGCAGCCCAGACGTCAGGTAACATCATGGTTACGGTCACGGAAGGAAAAGTTGTTGATACAAAACCAGTTACAGAGAAAGAGGCAGAAACGATTGTTTCACTAGTAACAGAAGAACCAGACCCTGCTGCCGAGAAAGTCGTGGTTTCCGTTGAGGGAGGACAGGTGGTCGGAAAGCGTGTCGGTAAGGACAAAGCCACGCCCCTTTCCCCGCAGGAAGCCGCAGAACTTTGGAGGTCTGTTGCTCAGCCAGGACAGCAGACCGGAGATGTCGTCGTCTCCCTTTCACAAGGACAGATCGTGGGATCGCAGCAGCTTACACCAACGGAAGCCGAGACCATCAAGGCTGTGGTTGTAGAAGAACCGAAACGTATGGTGTGTCCACCTGCAGTTCAGCCAGCCTTTAAGTCAATCGCACCAACGGCTGCACAGCTAGTCGCTCCTCAAGAAGACAAAATTATGGTAACTGTCACCGACGGTAAAGTGACAGGAGCTAAACAGCTCAAGTCAGGACAAACAAAAGAACTGTCTCCTTTAGAAACTCAACAAATCATGGCGTCTGTACCCACCGAGACTGCTCAGCAGTCAGGTAATATCATGGTCACAGTCACGGAAGGCAGAGTTGTTGACACAAAACCAGTTACGGAAAAAGAGGCAGAAACGATTGTGTCACTAGTAACCGAAGAACCAGACCCTACTGCCGAGAAAGTCGTAGTTTCTGTGGAGGGAGGACAGGTGGTCGGAAAGCGTGTCGGTAAGGACAAAGCCACGCCCCTTTCCCCACCGGAAGCCGCACAACTTTGGAGGTCTGTTGCTCAGCCAGGACAGCAGACCGGAGATGTCATCGTTTCCCTTTCACAGGGACAGATCGTGGGATCACAGCAGCTTACACCAACGGAAGCCGAGACCATCAAGGCTGTGGTTGTAGAAGAACCGAAACTTATGGTGTGTCCACCTGCAGTTCAGCCAGCCTTTAAGTCAATCGCACCAACAACAGGACAGCTGGTCGCTCCTGAAGAAGACAAAATCATGGTAACTGTCATCGACGGTAAAGTGACAGGAGCTAAACAGCTCAAGTCAGGACAAACAAAAGAACTGTCTCCTCTGGAAACTCAACAAATCATGGCGTCTGTTCCCACCGAGACTGCTCAGCAGTCAGGTAACATCATGGTCACAGTCACCGAAGGTAAAGTCGTCGATACCAAGCCAGTTACAGAGAAAGAGGCAGAAACAATCGTGTCACTAGTGACCGAAGAAGCAGACCCTACAGCTGAGAAAGTCGTAGTTTCTGTGGAGGGAGGTCAGGTGGTCGGAAAGCGTGTCGGTAAGGACAAAGCCACGCCCCTTTCCCCACAGGAAGCCGCACAACTTTGGAGGTCTGTTGCTCAGCCAGGACAGCAGACCGGAGATGTCATCGTTTCCCTTTCACAAGGACAGATCGTAGGATCACAGCAGCTTACACCAACGGAAGCCGAGACCATCAAGGCTGTGGTTGTAGAAGAACCCAAACCTATCGTCTGTCCGCCTTTAGCTCAGCCGACCTATATCCCAGCCGTACTACCAACAGCACAGCTAGTTACTCCGCAAGAAGACAAAATTATGGTGACTGTCACCGACGGAAAAGTGACAGGAGCTAAACAGCTCAAGTCAGGACAAACAAAAGAACTGTCTCCTCTGGAAACCCAACAAATCATGGCGTCCGTTCCTGCTGAGGCAGCCCAGACGTCAGGTAACATCATGGTTACGGTCACGGAAGGAAAAGTTGTTGATACAAAACCAGTTACAGAGAAAGAGGCAGAAACGATTGTTTCACTAGTAACAGAAGAATCGGACCCTACAGCCGAGAAAGTCGTGGTTTCCGTTGAGGGAGGACAGGTGGTCGGAAAGCGTGTCGGTAAGGACAAAGCCACGCCCCTTTCCCCACAGGAAGCCGCAGAACTTTGGAGGTCTGTTTCTCAGCCAGGACAGCAGACCGGAGATGTCGTCGTCTCCCTTTCACAAGGACAGATCGTGGGATCCCAGCAGCTTACACCAACGGAAGCCGAGACCATCAAGGCTGTGGTTGTAGAAGAACCCAAACCTACTCCAGCTCAGCCGGCCTTTACGTCTGTCCTACCAACTCTATCTACTTTCGTTTCAACAGAACCAACTGCAACAGGAAAACCTGTTACGTCAGAGAAAATCATCGTAAACGTGGCCAACGGAAAGGTCGCTGGGGCCAAACACCTAAGGCCTGGAGATATGAAAGACCTTTCACCCGTGGAAGCTCAACAAATTTTGTCTTACGTTCCGGTTCAGAAGCCAGGCAATGTTATCGTGACCGTAGCTGACGGCAAAGTCGTCGAGTCGAAACGCGTCACCGAAGTAGAGGCGGAGAACATAATGTCACTTGTGTCTGAGGAAGTTACTCCAGATGCCGAAAAAGCAATAGTTACTCTGGAGGGAGGAGAAGTAGTGGGGCAGCGTGTTGGCAAAGACAAGACCACGCCGCTTTCCCCTCAGGAGGCTGAAGAACTTTGGAGATCTGTCGCTCGTCCGGGACAGATTTCCGGGGACGTCATGGTGACCATGTCACAGGGCAGAATAGTAAAATCCCAGCAGCTGACACCAACAGAGGCCGAGACCATCAAGGTTGTAGTAGCAGAAGAAGCAAAACCTGCCGTGAAAATGCCGTCATATAGTCCTCTTGACAGGGCACCTGGCCAAGACATCCGCGGATCCGAAACTCTGATGGCCACCATTGTGGACGGGAAGGTTGTCGGAGCAAGGAAGTTGAGGGACGGAGTAACTACGCAGGTTTCCACAGCCGAGGCTGAAGATATCATTTCATCAGTACCGGGACAGTCGTCTCAGACAGGCCACGTCCTCGCCACACTCGCCGGTAAGGAGGTGGTAGAGGTCCAACAGC
Organism: Branchiostoma floridae x Branchiostoma japonicum; assembly: GCA_013266295.2. NCBI lineage: Eukaryota > Metazoa > Chordata > Leptocardii > Amphioxiformes > Branchiostomatidae > Branchiostoma > Branchiostoma floridae x Branchiostoma japonicum. Next base: position 10,863,639 of record CM023823.1, on the reverse strand, counting down.
TTACTCCCAAGGACGCGGAAGAAATCACCGTAACGGGAACGATACCACGAGCAATCGACTCAACCCCGGGAGAGAAGGTCCTGCTTACCGTTGCTGCCGGGCGCGTCACTGAGGCCCAAAAGGTCGGCCAACGCAAACTTTCTCCTCTGTCACCAACAGAGGGACAAACACTTCTGGAGTCAGCATCTAGCAAGACTAAGGAGCCCGGCGACATTGCCGTGACAATTGTAGACGGGAAGGTGGTTGGGTCACGCTGGGTATCCAGTAATCTCGGTTCCCCTCAGGTGGACGGAGCTCCAGCTGGTGACACAGCGGTGATTCGGAAGGTGGTGATGACGCCCTCCGGAGAACGAGTAGTGCAGGAGGTCGTGGCGCCGAAAGATGCGCCCGCATCGGAGATGGCGTTGGCCGGAGACTACGGCAAGCGCGTCAAAGTCGAGGTGCTGGAAGGGCGGGCCGCCATGAAGGAGTTCCTCGCTGGATCTTCAACAGACTCCGATCAAGATGCCTACATGACGCCCGTGAGTGATGCCTACGTCTCGGCGTCGAGCGACGCTTACGTTACACCTCCCAGTGAGACCAGCGACGCGTACGTTACGCCGCCGGGAGAACCGATGGACTACTCCGGTGCGGCAGACCAGCAGGACGGTAAGAGCTGGTTCGCACAAGTCACGGATAAAGTCACGTCTGCGTTCTTCGGTCCCGGGCAGGAGGGAGACGCTGCAAAAGTCACCGAGGGCACGGTGCCTGTGGAGTCCTCTATCGAGAGGAGCACAAGCGCAGAAGATATCTTTGTGGACGCGGAACAAGGTAGACCGATTCCTACGACTGAAATGCAAGGGGACGTTTCTGAACCGTCGCGAGCAGCTGGGGTTTTCAAAGCGCCACGACCACTGCAAGTTGGACAGGTTCGGGAAGAAGCTGTCGTACCTTCTGTCCTACCCGGAAGAGAGCCGACAGAAATGGACGAAAGGCAACTCAAACAGAGAACGGTTTCCGAGGTAGCTAGGGACGTTATACCACCTGTGCATGTCAAGACCGGAGAGGTGAAGACAGAGCCACAGTTCTTCGGGCAGAGTGAGGTGCAAGAAGCGAAGATCCGCCCGGAACATGTGGGAGCAGATGAACCGGTGAAATCACGAAGAACGACATCAGACTTAGCGGAGGAAATCATTGGCCCACTCGCAAACTCCACATCTCCACAAAAGAGTGACGTGTTCTTCACAGAGGTGCCAGAACAACAACAGAAAGCAGCAGAAGAAGCAGCTCGCCAGAAAAGAACAGAGTTGGAATATTACAGACACGTTTCAGTGGAGGGTGAGGACGCTGACGAAATGACACCAGAGATTCTAAAAGCAGCAGAAGACGAAATGAAGAAATCTCCAAGAGTTTCCTTCAGGACAGGACCACCCGAAGTAATCGGGAGAACGGAAGACGACGAGGAGAGAAGAAAGCCCATAGCAACCATCACTATGGAGAAAACGGAGAAAGCCCCCATCGGTGACGTCAAAATTGCTCCTGCCGCGAAGATTGCCGGGAAAGAGCCGGGTAAGCCAACGTGGAACAAGGTGTGGCCGGAGAAGCCCGAGCAGCTCCCTGCAGACGTCACTACCATGGAAACGGTGGAGGTGGAGGAGTACCAACTGGCACCGGGGGTAGGCAGAGCTGGAGGTGGGTAAACATTGCTGTACTTGTAGGTTAAGTGCTTAGGATACGTTTAATGGGGATAGCACGAAGGTGACGCCATTGAGAGACCGTTGATCCTCTTAGAGTTGGGCAAATGTCTGAACGGTGCTTAGGTGAGCGCTCAGTGGTCTTCAATGTCTTCTAATGATCTCTGAATGATCTCCTAGGTTTTCAAAGGGTCTCACAATAATCTTTCAATGGTCTCATGACTAAGTGGCTATTGGTTTTTGATCACTCGTCGTTCCCATTGGTCTCCGTTTCGAGAAAAAGGGGCGTAACATTTCCCATACGCCCAGCATTATACACCTCTCTATGCAAGTAGTAGATAATGCATTAGATGATCACATGGCCCGAAGACATGCCCAACCTAAAACCTAGTTTTGTATGACGTTTCTTGAAATCGAATTTAGACATTCCGGACAAGAGTCCGTTTCCTATGGGCTTTTCCTAGTAATGTTCATTGCAGACATTTTTAAAGTCTACTTGTACAGTTCAGAACGTTTTGTAAAGCTATGTATTATCTACTTTGCTGTTCATTTAATGGGTGAAAGGGTGGGTATCATCCTACGCACCGTTCTATCGCGTATAGAATCGATATGTACATAGACTATGGATGGATAGATGCTAACTGTGCATCTTCTCTTTTGCTCCAGTCCGCTTGCAATGGAAAATAGACAAAACGAAAGGTTTGGTCCCAGTCTTATCACATAGCCACTACAGGTAGTGCAGAGGCCAGTTCACAAAATAACACTTTAAACAACAGCAGCAAAGGCACGAATAACTCACTTATGAAAGGTCTGGATGTGTTGCAGAGTAGGCTTCATATGTTCTTTTATTCTTACAAGGAACTTACAAGGCAAATGTTATCCAGTAGTTACTAGAACGATACCATTGCATGTGCATTCTAACTTCTGACCACAAGCACATATAATGTTTATGTACGAGAAGACGTGTCGATTACCTAGAATGTCTTATAATACACCTGAGGGCCTGTCATATTCGTCGTACGATCATCGTGCGATCGCAAAGTGGATAGCCCTGCGTGTGTCAAACAACAAAATTCACCTTTGTTACCGAAAAGGCTTTGATACTTGTCGACTGTTGGTTCTGTCATAGCCTGTTTAAACACCGACGACATCAAAATCGAGGACAACCTACGACGTATATGAACTGGCCCTGTTCCACCTTTGGTCCCCATTTGGGGCAAAGGTGGTAAGCATGTCCTACACCCAAGCAGATACGTACCGTTACATGACGCTTACGTTATTAGGCTTCCTTTTTGCATGTCTTGTGAACACATGAGTCTTGTCTCATCCCGCCCTGTCCCCTCCACAGCTGTTCCCGCCTTCACGAAGAAGCTGTCCACAATGCTAGCCAAGGAGGGGTCCACCTTCGAGGCTGCTGTGAAGGTTTCCGGCGACCCTCAGCCGGACATCACCTGGTACCACCATGTACGTCTCTCTCTCTCTCTGTTACTAATGATGAAAAACAGCGGACAATGTTTGCTGTGCCATATGCATTTTTCATAATACATGATACTTAAAGATGATATAACGTTAGATTAGAAATGTTTAGAATAATCATTGGTGGTGACTGACCTTCATAAAGGTAAATCATCATGCAAAAAAATCTTCTATTTTCCCGCCATCTCTCGTCAATTTCAGTATAAAAACACTTAGTTAACAGTGCCTGTGTTTCAGACGCAAATGTATTACATCAACAAGCATGAAAGTCCATCTGAGTTGGCATATTGCCTTATGGAACACTTAAACTCTTCTCTAATCGACAATTGGACTCACCGAAATTTTCGATTGACTCACTGTTTTCTTCAGCTACCTGACTCAATCACTCAGGACACGTGGCATTATGCACGTGTGACGTCAGCAATGGTTTAAAGTTCAACTCAATCTTTTGACGCTTCTTATTACAGGACAAACCGTTGAAGCCGACGGACAAGTTGGACATCGTGAAGGACGAGGGCTACAGTTCGCTGGTCTTCATGGAGGTCCTTCCGGAGCACGCCGGTCTGTACAGCTGCGTGGCCACCAACATCATGGGCAAGGCCACGTCACGTGCTCCCCTCGTGATCACAGGTACGATATCACGTGAACCTCACGTGGGAGACAGACTAAATCATGGTTGTGTACGTGGGACTGTTGAAGCTGTAACGTACGTAAAAAGGAAGAAACATGATCTGTTCGCAGATTGAATAATCGGTACCAGAAGATGGCATTCAGCACCAAGGACAGATCCAAACATTTGCCGATTCATACGAGTACGGTTTCAGTGGAAATGGCCTTTTCTAGATAGTATGATGATACCTATGAAAGGCCATTTGGCGCCAGTCTTGTCAATTGCAAGATGTGCGCTTTGTGTGCGAGCCTGAATTATCAATTGCAATATGGGTGTTTTGAGTGAGCCTGAATTGGCGAACACATTTCAAGCAGTGGGTCCCTCTCAAAGATTAAAATCAAATCTAGTTGTTTGACAAGGTAAGCAATCATCTAAACCTTGTGATATCGTCGCGCTGTGGTGTTATAGGGTCTGAATTTAGCCCTTCTTAATATGAGTCTCCTTATTGCTACATGTATGTGAACAGTGATACATAGGTATTGGGTATTGGGTATTTCTGGGCTAATTCATATAAGCACTTAAATTTCCAATGCCGCTATAGCAGACACGGGCACACTGTTCAGATTGTGAAACCTGCAACTTCAGTCGCCCGTTTTGCCTGCGTGGTGCATGCCGGGAATGGTGCATGATGGGAGAGGGTGCATGTTATTGCTAGTATGGTGCATGATGGGAAATGTGAACTTTGTGCCCCTTGCCCAATGAGAAAATGTTCAAAGACCCTTGGATCCAATTTAGACCCGGAATGTGGTCCTACTTGACTCCGTGGGTAGATGGAATAGCAGAAAAATTGGCGTTGGTAGCAGATGGTTAAACCTCCTAACTCCTCTGGCCTATTTGGCCGATTGCTACTTTTCCAGTTACTCAGGGAGTCTGATAGAGACTAACACAAACGCCCCTCCCCCTTCTGCCGTCCATAACGTCCCGCCTCCCCATCTCTGCACTTCCAAGGTCACCCCTCCCCCATATCTGCACTCCCAAGGTCACCCTCCTCCCCACCTCCTTAGTCTCCCTACGCACGGTTCACGGTGGTGTTTGTGGTCTTACCTTGTAGATGAGATGGACTCGGAACTACCCATGCCGGGAGCGGTGATCTCTGACGAAGGGGAGCTCGAAGCCGAAGGTATCACGTCAATCATGCTGCAGCTTTCCCGCCCAGGGAAACGTCCTGTATTCAGTTTGATTTTACAACAACACAAAATGTGTTAGAGTCACCAAGGTTGTGTCCGTCTCTAAAGCCTTAGTTGGGATAACTGACGTCACTAACACCCCCTTTTCACTTGAGTCTGTGACTGCTGAGGGACCAAAGATGTGACAGATTTCTCAACGAATTTCATAAATAAAGATCTTTTTAAATGTTTTGATGTCTTTCAAATCATACTTTTACATCTTGCATCATATTCTAATTATGAAATCAAGGGTCACAAAAATCCAATTTTGATCGCTATGTGGTCACCCTCTAGTGGAAAGGGGGCCTGATGGTCCGTCTGTTATTCCAAAAAAAAGGTAAAGAGTCGACTGGAACTTCCGTGGCTCTGGACCTCTTTTGTGCTGGAGCAACATCAAATTGATTACAATGCAACCCACAGGCCACAATGTGCTTCTATGCCAACAAAGGTCTTCCATCCACTCCCCCGGGGCCGCCCGTGTGCACGCCGCTTGTAGAGCTAGGCTTGCCGGGACGCGGTGTTTTAGTTTTGCATGCGCTTGGAGCTGCAGACGGTAGCAGTGGGCAGACATACGCTTCCATGCAGTTCAGTACATGCAAAATCCCAAACTACACACTTGGCTGGACAGTCTTCACAAGAAAAGTATTTGAGCGTATAGATCTCCCATTTGTATCACCATCATCCAAATTAACACAATTCACATGTCATTTCAGAGCTGCTCATCCACGGTGCTAACCTTGAACGTGTCAATTGTATTTCCAGCAAGCTTAATTTAGTGACGAGACTGGATTCAAACTGGACACCCTATGGTCTTATATATCTGTGGATAGATTCTGATTTTGAAGATTTCAAAAATCAGCCATGCAACTAAACTGAACTAATCATATAAACTTTATTTCACTACAATTGTACAAGGTACGAAGTATGGCTTCTACTTCTATAACCACATCTACATCTGGATGTTGCCGATGTTGATGTGAGTAATATCTCGATTTGTTTTCCCTGTGTTCGTTTATTAGAGGATGAAGCCCCGGCCCTTCCACCCCGGCTGCAAGACGGAGATGAAGTTCCGATTCTGTCAGGCCAGCCCGTGCCGGGCGACAGGAAGCGCACCGACTCAAGCAGCATCAGCAGCCTGGAACCGGACGACATTGGCGCCGACGAGAAGGTCCGGGAAGCAAAATCGGCAGTGGTTAAAGAGCTCAAGGAGTTTCAGGCTAAATCACCCACGTTCAAGTCGGCAGAGAAGGCACTCAGCCGCGGGAGCACATCAGAGGAGGATGGAGAGAAGGTATCACCTGGCAAAGTGGAGATAACCACTCCTGCTTCTAAAGTCGCTGGCGTGTCCGTAGGCAGTAAAGCGGAAGTGACGACACCAAAGGCTGGAACACAGGCGGAAGTGACGACACCGACCGGCGGTGTCAACATCGAAGCGGTCCGACTTCCCTCCGGTTCCGCCGAACCTGCACCTGTGAAGGTGGAGAAGAAAAAGTCGGGCCTGAAGAAAATGTTCAGCGGCAAGAAGAAGAAGGACAAGGAAGCGAAAAAGGGGACGCCTTCCGGGAAAGCAGGTGTAGCTACACCTGTCCAGAAAGCAGGTGTGACACCTGTCCAGGCTGGGACGAAACCTGCGGAAGGAGAAGACGACGTCTTCTCACCTGGCGTGACCTTGGCAGCTGATGTAAAGCCTGGTGAAGGCCAGAAGACCCCGACTGCTGAAGAAACGATACTGACGATCAAGACGGAGACGAAGGCGGGCGCGCCCGGGGTTAAGGCTCGTCCCGGTGACCTGCCTGTAGCCATTGGGGAGGTTGTGTGGGCGGAACCCGCAAAGGGGGCGACTCCGAAGGGCAGCGCGGGTAGAACACCGTCCGGCGAGCTGAGGACCCCTTCCACGGGAGGGAGGACACCTTCTGCGGAAGACGTCGTGTCCGCGGAGAAGAAGAAGACGGGCTGGTCCAAGTTCAAGAGGACCTTCTCCACCAAGAAGAAGAAAGACAAGAAGTCGTCGTCGTCTTCCAGCAGCATCGACCGGATCCCATACGAGAAGAGGCAGGCGTACGCCTCGGGCTCCCTGCCACGCTCCACCGAGAAGTACCCGGAGCTGTCTCGATCCACCACGATGCCCGTGCGGCCCATCAGCATGGTGTCCCCCGGGGAGCGGCCCGACCTGTCCCGCTCCTCCCTGCGCACATCCAGCAGTACGTCTTCAGCCTCCTCCACCAAGGAGAGGAAGGAGACCCGGCCATACAGCTACGCCGGGCGGCTCGACTTCGACCCGAGGTCGCCGGGGTACGACAAGCAGAGGTAAGAACTACACAGAAGTAATCCATCTACCCTTACATACTTTGAGTACACCCTTGAAGGACATATTATCAATCAATAAATCAACCTTATTGTGCAACAATTGTAATGGTACAATGTACGGCAAACTACTATTTAACGAGTCTAATATCTACACTATTCTATTTATAGTAAAACCAGGAGCTACAACCTAAGGTAAGAGTATGATAATGAGAGAATGCACAGGAGACATTTTGTACATTTACAAGTGTCCGACATAATAGAGTCTCTTTTACGTAGAGCGCTAGACACATATTGGCCGAGACGTAAGAAAATCGAGTCAGAACATGACATAAGTAGATGTCTTTGTACTCGTCTTGGCTAAAATTATGTTGGCTTGACATGAACAAGTGAACGCAGGGTCTGAATATGAATTCATGTTTTAACTGCAAGCAGACTACAGTGAACTTTTGTCTATTTCAGGCCCGATTTGCCATTCATAGAAGCCGAGGTCCAGCCAACTGGCGGTACCAAGGCAGTGGCTGGGGTGACTGCCGCGGAGCGCAACGGCAAGGCGGAGGACTCAGACGACACCGACACCATAGCAACCTCCAAGGTGACGACATCATCGGTCGTGACGTCATCGTCAACATTCGTGACGTCATCGTCAACATTCGTGGCGTCATCGACCACGACGACCGCGACGGTGAGCGGCGAGCAGAAAGCGGGGATGGTTGGAGCGAAACTGCCGACCTCGGTGTCCGCTCCCACTGGCTTCGGGGCGGAGACGGGCTCCGGTACCGGCCCGGCCACGCTGACGGCCACGGTGTCGCGGACCAGCGTCTCCACCACCGCCTCCCGCGCCTCCGTAGCCCTGGAGGACTCCGAGGACTCCGCCCGCGAGGCCACCGACAACTTCCCCAAATACCTGGGCGGCAAGAAGAAGTACCGCAAGAAGAAGGGCCAAAAGCAGCAATGCAAACAGCAGTGAGAGACCAAACAGCAGTGAGATACCCAAGATGGGCCAGGGAGAAGTTATGATACATATAGTTTTGTATCTATAAATTTGAACTTTTGGAGGAATTATTGCGCTCCTTTGTGAGTGGGCGTTAACGTATCAGATTCAGACATGAGGGCAAATTTTAAGAAATGTATTTGAATATAGATTAATAGTAATTTTGGTGATAGCTCTAAGCATAAGATCTACCCGAATGGTATCTTTCATGTAGTGATTCTATATTTTCTGAGGGAATATTTCGTGGTGTTGCGTGTTTTTACTTTAAGTGAAAGAAGCTAATGTTGCATGCGTGTGCATCGCACGAAACAATAAGTCAATTTAAATGTACTTATCATACTGTACGTGTTGTTGCAAAATACCGAAAAAAGCACAAAAATCCAAACCAAAAAAATTGCTCGCATCTACTTGCGTGGTATTGCTCGGTAAGACTTAGTGGGAAGTTTATAGGGGAATGTATAAAGGATATGATGTGTGATTGTTGATATGTTTGTGCTTGTTAAAGTGCCGGTCGCTTCCGTATACGCGTACTTAATGCTATTGTAATTGTTAGCATCATATTAGCTACACTTACTCTAAAACTATGAACATGTTGTGGTGAAATGGCAGAGTTTAATGTAGCCTAGGCTATATGTTGCTTATAACTATGTTTCTTTTTCATTTGTGATTGGCTGGGTTAAGGCTGCAAAGGTACTAGGTATTAGCCAATCAAAACACGGGGTGACCAGGAGTACGTTCCTTGAGCGGTGATTGGCTGGGATTAAACGGTTTGAATGTAGTAGCCAATGAGAAGCCAGAGGGACGAGCCAATCAGGAGTTGCAGTTTAGATTTGAAATCGTACTGAATAACGTCAGTGATTAGATGTTTTTGAGGTAAGCAAGGAAACGTTTGTAGTAAAAGGAACTTTCTCCAACCTGACCTGTCCGTGTCTTCTTTCTCCACAGGAATCTGCCAAACAAGTAGTCAAGTACATGTGGTCTAAAAATAACACCTACAAGGTTTAGTTAAAAGTACAGATGGCAATGCCCTAGTATTAAATGTGTAGTTAGAAGACATATGGCAATGCCCTAACTAGAAGTACTAAAGGTGTAGTTAGAGCTACGCGTGGCAATGCCCTCGCTCTAATGGTGTACATGTAGTTAGAACTACATGTACATGTGACAATGCCCTGCTACTGAAGGTGTAGTTAGAATTACATGTGGCAATGCTTTAGTACTAAAGGTGTAGTTAGAAGCACATGTGGCAATGCTCTCGTACTGAAGGTGTAGATGCACACGTGGCATTATTGCCTTAAAGGTGTACATGTAGTTAGAACTACAAGCAGCATTGCCTTAAAAAGGTTTAGTTAGAACTACATGTGGCAATGTCCTAGTACTAAAGGTGTAGTTAGCACTACATGTGGCAATGCTCTAGTACTAAAGGTGTAGTTAGTTACTACATCTTCATCTGTTAGACACATGCATCAACTGAAACATGCACTTGGTTGAGAGGAATCCATTCCCTTTTTTATTTCCTTTTTTCCTTCTCAAAACAAAAAAGACAGAACCTTTTGTGTGGGTTACATACCAGACAGGGACCTTACACTAAACCTCCCAGGGCAGTTGATACAACAACCTCAGCTCTACATGTTGTAAGGATGTGGAAACCGAGCTTAAAACAAACAGTACTCTGCTTTTCTGTCTCCTAAAATCAGCCAGCTTGTATTGGGCCATTACGTCAATTGAGGAAACACCAGTTCACGCCCTTGGTTCTCTGAATTAACCTTCTCCCTGTTGCCTAACCCTGTGACCAATACAAATTTGGTGTCAGAAGGATACTTCAACAGGGAGAAGGTTAAAATGTAAATATCTAGAGGCAGACTGTATAACAATTAGCACCCAATAAAAATGCTGTTTCATGGGATAAGTCCCTGAACTAGAAGTCTGGAGTCCCTGACGCTATATAAGTTTAAGTGCAGATAACTTAGTTTAAACTACATTGTATATTGTATGTTATTTTGCCATTTAAATTTGAAAAAAAGTTATAAAGAGCCAAGGGCTTGAACTGGTGCAGACTCAACTTTCAACAAATGGTTCGAGTCAGAGTCACAACAGAAGTTTTTCTAACATTCATATGTACAGCGTATTCCATTGTTTACTGTTTTCCATCAGGATATGGAACAACTGGAAAACAAAACCAGCGGGAAATGCACTGTTTGCCTTTGGCAAGATGTTTTACAACTACTGTGCTTTGTTTACCCATATTTTCTACTGTAAGTTGGCTTTCTCTGTATACTGACAGAAGTACATTTTGAGGACCCCTACGTTCCCACACCTCTATGTTCTCACACTGTTACATTCCAACATAGGGTTAGGGCTGTCAGAACATAGGGTAACGTTAGAGCATAGGGGTGGAAGTTCATATAACCATACATTTCCATTGGGTTAAGAGTGTAGAATGACTCAACTTGGCCAAAATACAAGCCGGAAAGCCTAGACATAGCAAAACGGGGGCAACTGTTTGAAGGAAAGGGGATGTGGTTTACATTTTACATAAAATAATCTTAGCACCAGTAAACCTTCCCACAGGGGCCCCCTTTTTTCAACTTTAACGCAGGAATGCGAAGACAGTTTATTTCCACATTTTACCTCCCAGTTCTTTACACCAGTCAAGGGCAACCTTAAAACGATTATTTAGAGAGAAGCTGCTTGAGAACATAAAGCTGCCCTTTCTTAGATCAGTGGAAGAATTTTTTAAAAATGCCAAGAAAAAAAAAAAAGCTTAGCATGTTCATGTGAACAGACCCCCACTACACCCCCACCCAACCTTTAGGCCTACATTGACAAGTGCATCAACAGTAGTACCCAGTATGGGGTAGAAGTTTTCAGTTTGTGTTAGCTGGGACACCATAGGGTCCCCCTGTGGCAGGTTTACTGTTCACAGAGAAGTGAGTGACACATGGCGGACTTCCCTTATTTTTTTTAACCTTCCTCTACACTGATGCAACACACATCAACACAAGTACACCAACATCCAGACCTCACATTCCCTGTTCTCCATTCCTGAAACTTACTAACCCTCACAACACCGGGGCTGAGTAGAACTAGACTGTATAGTGGTCCCATGGCACTGGGAGGGTTTATCTGATACTGACCTCCCATATGATATTTAAATCAAACTCCTGCATGTGTACAACATGGTCCCCTAGTCCAGGCCACTGTGGATTTCTAGCAGTAACAACCTGGTCATGCCTGAACAGGGCCTTGACTATGGACACCAGGAACACATTGTTCAAATAATGCCTGAATCAATATGACAAAACTCTTGCCTGAACCCACACTAGTAACATTCTCTTTCCTGAGGTACCCTTTCTTCACCAAACTAGTGCGAAGAGCTGGGCAGCAGGGAGAAGGTTAAACAAGTGAGCTGACCAATAGATTCTATCGTTTTGGTAAGTTGTTCTGACCAGATGTAAGGTCCAGTACAGAACGAGAACACATCCAGGTCCTCAGCACTGCAGGGCCGCCCCCCTCCCCATGGCACATCCACAACCCAACTCTTCCAGTCCAATCTAGGGCCACATCAACATGTAGGAAACGTTCTGGGACACATAAGGGACACTACAAGCTGTAGCACGTTCTTTAAGAAGTTAAAAACAGCTACAATAAGTCTTTCTACGGTCTTGGTTTGGCACCTCTGCATGTATGTTTCGATCAGTTTATCCCTGCTGAGCTAAAAATAAAAGAATTATTTCATCTGGTGCAAAAACCAAGGCAGGACAAAGCCTTACTGAACTCTGAAGCTGTTGACACTTTTGTTATGTTGCACAAAAAGGGGATCCCAAGTCCTGGCTGTGACAGTGAACTCCAAATCCAACGATCTCCCAGTCATCTGTGACAGCATAAAACAAGCTCCATTCGAGGCTTCATCCTCAACAAGTTCGCGGTTAAGTCAGTGGTCTCTTCCCTTTTTTGAAAAGGAAAGAAGGCGGACAATTGTAGCGTAGTAGTCTCGGAACAGGAAATTTACAGCTACAGAGGAAACCTCTCCGTCTCTCTCTCTCCTTCTCTCTATCCCGCCTGCACATTCACCTCGTAAGGCACTTGTACCGACGTCTCGTTCCCAGCGCTGACCTTTGAACTCCCCGCGGAGGCGGGAAGAACGGCCAGTCGCATCTCGCTTCCTCCCAAGTGCAACAACGGAACACCACGTCATAGAAAGACAAAAATCCATAGTCTGTGGCAGCAATTTGTAATTCTGAAGAATGTCTTTTTTTTCTCATCTCTCTCAATCTAACTATGAAGTTTTATCGAGTCTCTATACAGAACATAAAAATGAGGATTCATACACATGTACATTACATACACTGGGCAGCACTAGTTGCCACTGTTTTGTTGTCATCATATATGGAAACATCGATCCTTATTCCCTCCCCCCACCCAAAGGGACACACACAACGTCACAAGCTATCGTGAAGGAATACTGAACTCTAAGTTGCTCTGTTATGCACGAGAACCATGCAAGGGGGCGCTACTACAGCTCCGGATTCATGCAGAAGGGACAGAATGTTCACAGACACCCCCCACCAAAAACCCACGGAGAAGGGGGTTTGTTGAAGGACATGTACAACCCCAGGAAGGGGGAGGCTAGTTGGCCCCCCAGTAGGTTGAGCCATAGGCAGACTTGGAGCTGGGGCCTTTGGGCTGTGAGCCGCTCGGCTGAGACCGCTGGCTTGTCCCTCCCTGTAGTAACACACAAAAAGAATCAATTAGCAATCTGTAAAACAGAGACACCCCCAAGACACAACAGACTCAACAGGTCTAATAGCAGACTTTTTTCAGTATCAATACAGATAATCATTTTTTAAATTTTGATTTTATAGGCCCACCCAACACGATGTAATGGCAGAAACCCTGGCTAGGCAAATCCAGAGGGAAAAAAATTTAACCTTGAACAAAACATAAACCTATGCGTGAAAAGTTTCTATTGTTTCACCCACATCAGTGTGGCAAGCGCATGGTAGAGCGAGGCTTGACAATGGTTCTGGGTGGAGTTTCTATGGCATGTACATGTGAAGCCCTTCAGGCATAGGCAGCCTGGCAAGCTCACAGCCATGCAGGCTACTAGGAGGGCATTGATAATTTCTCGGCCTCACTCAGAAAAAAGAGGCACCACTCAAAATTTTTTGTGCATTATTATTAAGCAAAAAGAATTTTACGAATATCCACTAAAAAGGGTGTTGCCTGCAAAATGATGATCACAATGATTTGAGTTTCAGTGGACATCTACAAAAGGCTTCATACTTTATATCTAAGCAACAAAATTTGAATTGTGCCCCTTGTTCCTAGGTGAGGCCAAGAATGTGTTGTACCCCCTTATAGATGCTCAGTAAGTCTAACATCTCCTGTGTCCCTACCTGTCCGTCCTGCTGCAGTAGGTGGTGCGGAATCTGCGAGTGATGCTGCGTGTGGTGAGGCATCATGGGAGTCATGAACGCCGTGTGGGGGTAGCCGGTGGCCGCCGCGGGGTTCAGGGGGCCCCCCTGGCCACCTGTAGCCAGCGGCAGGTTGAACGGAGGGGGGGTACCGGCGGGGAATCCCTGCTTGTCAAACGACTGGGGGGGGGGGGCAAAGTCAAGGTGTTAGTCTTCAGAGTACAAGGAATGATGATGTCAACACATTTGCCTAAACACTACACTAATAATTGTTTAACTTGGTACATTTTCATCCCGTACTACATAGTCTTTTGTATAGATTAGTCTCATACAGTCACAGTATGGTTGTTGTTATGAAGCAGATACCAGAAGTTGTTTGACTTGAGTCATGCAAAAAGGTGCAGAAGAACTGATGTTCTGTAGACCCTTAGTGCTGATTGGCTAATCCAGCCAGTACAAACTGAGACCTCAAATGTTGATTGGCTATCTCACAAGAGCACCCTGCCCTGCTTGGAAACTAATGACCAATGGGAGGTACAGTTTCATACTTGTACAGTTTATCTGAGACAGTTAGAGTTGGAGAGAAGAGGTCCTAGTGTGTTTACCCACCTGGTGAGTCTTGCCATACATGTTGAGGTCTGAACCTGCAGACGTGCCGGAACTCACCGATCCTACAGGAAACACACAGGACAACTTTTAACGTCACGCAAATCTGCAACATTCTGTCAACATATACTAAATCTGAGCCTTTGCTACATGTGCTTCTAACCGTAATTTAGTCCCTGGAGTGTGAAACTCTAACTCTACTTCTAAGTGAAATCTGCACAAACAAATGTGAAGCTCTTCATTTCAATTTCCACTTCTAAGTGACATTTGCACAAATGAAATCTGTCCTACCCTTTCCCGTGGACCCGACTGTTCCCTTGGAGCCTGTCTGCGTGCCGGAGGGGTAACCGCTCTTGGTGAAGTCCTGCGTCTGTGTCAGATCATCGTACCCTGCAGGGGACCACACAACAGAACCTTGGTGAGCAGCTACAAATGTACATTACATGGAAGGGGAGGGAGACCCCAACACAGGTTTCTACTTTTTTAATTGTATCTATTAATCTTGGATACAAATGGATAATCCAGACAACAGACCCTCAGTGAGTAGCTACAAAATCACATAGAATGGAACAGATTTCAGTCTCTACAGGACTTCAATAGGTTGCTGGAGAAGTTGTATAAATTGGCCTACTAGACTGAATAGTGTGCAACCCATGATTGCAAATTCTATTGCCAGCTAACTTCTGTGGCATATTATTCAGTGATTGTCTATAAAAGTCGTGAAATGACTATGTTGTCAGGTGTTTCACCCACATCAGTGTGGCAAGCGCATGGTAGAGCGAGGCTTGACAATGGTTCTGGGTGGAGTTTCTATGGCATGTACATGTGAAGCCCTTCAGGCATAGGCAGCCTGGCAAGCTCACAGCCATGCAGGCTACTAGAAACCTAGACTCTATACTGTCAGACATCTGTAACTATACAGGTTATGTTCAAGGTACCACAAGAAACAGGAAAGTGTGCTCTTTCAAAAAGTAACGATCCTAAACAGTACGTCAGTACGTGGTGACAAGTTCAGAGGCAGGATTTCTATGAAGAGTTTTGAAAATGACTTTCCAATTTCAAGGACAAGCTAGTTCTGAAAAATTGTCAGTCCACAATGGATTTACCAAAAAAATTTGATCTTTAGGTGCCAACCAGAGCAAAATTGCTGGCTTTGCCATGATTGCATTTAGCATTGCCATGCCAACCTACCTGTTCCGTAACCGTGCGTGCCCGGTTGTCCGTAGCCGCCTGGTTGTTGGAACTGCGTCGTAGCAGTCCCTGCCCCGTGCTGCTTTGTCGCCGGTGCCATCTGTACAGAAAATGCACACGAGTTAACCTTCTCTATGCTACCTACATAAGTAACTAATACAAATTTGGTGGTAATGGGGGCTACCTTAGCTGGCTGAACCTGTGTTCGCAGATATCATTATGAACGTACTGTACACCTGAACAAAATTGTCATGTCTTCATTGGTTTGTGTTCATCCTTCAGTTGACAATGTTCTTCCGCACAGAAGTGTCAGTAGAACGAAAGTTTGAACAACATCATCAGGAATTTTCAATTTTTCACTGGCTCAAAAGCTTTTCATTGGCATCAGTGACAGAAAGTAGTGGATGCTATTTGAACCATCTGGCTGTTTTCAAAACCTATCCAGTTGCTTATTAATAAGTAACTGTTTTCTTGTGCATTGATAGGGGTTCTGATTATTTTTTTTACTATAACAGACCAGTGTTTCCTGATTTTATGTATTAGTTTCTTTGTTACAAATGTGTGCAACTTCTTTTGTACGTGTTCCATGGTTTTCTTTTGTACATGTAGAATATATTATGAAACCCAAATAAAAAGACAGGAGTTTTAAAAAAAAGTGTTTAAAGCCTCCAATAGGTTACGAAAAGACTCACAAACATGGCGGGTCCGTAGTTGAATCCCGTGGGCGCGATGCCCGCCACGCCGTGGTAGAACGGCATGGAGTAGTTGTACCCCGGAGGGATCCCGGCCGCGGGGTTCAGGAACGCCTGCGTCTGCCCATGGTGCGTGCTCTGCTGCTGCTGCTGTTGCCCGGCAACCGAGGAGGGGATCGGGGACGACGCCTCACCTCGCGTGAACTTGGAATCTGTGCCTGGGTGGATCAACACGTACATTTCGATTTACATTACCTACAAAAACTGCTACAGTGCAAAAGAAAACAACGTGCATCATCTCGTGCATACTAGCAGACGACATGCCAAACTACATACCAATACAGCAAACGGATCGTGAGCTACAGCTGCAAACGTGTGCAGAAACAACTGATTACAATACTCCATCGGAGGTCACTGACCTCCTTCACTGTGTAATAATACAAGTGAAAAAAAATTCAACTGTACAAATTGTTTAAATGAAGACTAAGAATGGTAAATCATAAATATCTTATTGAATAAGTTTAAGTGGGAAGACAAACAAACCAAAATCTTCAAACCTATTGAACAAAATGGCGGTACTTTCTTAATTCTTACCTGAGTACGCTGGCAGCGTCCCGTCCCTTCCCGTCAACGTCGTGGGCGGCTGGAACTGCATATCGTACGCGTAGCCCGCCTGACGAGAAACAATGACATTACTCCATGCTAACAAAAAATCAGTATTGTAATTCAGCAACACCATAATTAATGTGGCCTAAATAAGGTCATGTTGATTTGATTATATGGATGACATCCTCTGGAACCCCAAAACTGATGCGAGCGTGCAAATAAAAAAACGTTCGGCAAAAAAAATTTAGCTTCATTATGAAATCTACATGGTCATGAAGGTGGAACAAATGACTTAACACATACATGTAGAGTATGGTATACCAAACAATAGATGTTTCATTTGTTCTTTCACATCTTCTTCCTAGACTTTGGAATTGACTTTGGCATTCTATGACATTAGTATCCGTTTTGCGATTTTTTTGGTGCAATTTACGGCACATAGTTGCTCAGTTTGCAGCTGCTTTGTACGATTTACAGTATGCTTGAAAACTTTTTTTTGGAAACAAACGAAAATTGATGTGTGCGCGGATCATATCCATATAATCAAATCAACATGGCCTAAATAAGACAAAAAAATGATTCCTCACCATAGGCATCCTGGACTGCAACACCTGCATGTCCTCAAAACTGTAGATGGGCTGATGCTGGGAGAGAGAGGAGAGAAGGGACAAAAGATGAAACCATGACGCGTCCGAGAGTACAGTACCCATCACCCAGCTGTAGGTACACAGCAGTGTTACACACAAACCCTGGTCAGAGGACAGAAATTAAACAGAACTGCAAGATTTCTTCACTTTGATTTCTCAAACCTGGGCAACACACTGGCAACATCAGACAGAATACATCAAATCTAAATTGAACCAACATGGACAGTTTGCACCAATTTCTTTACATTCTAACTTCAAATTGGCAAAAGCTGCTTCAATAAAACACGAGTCCAAATGACTTCAATCAATCCATGTTAAAGGAAAGGCTGAACAATTTCAGTCCAAAGTTTGTATGCCTTGATTTCATACATACGTGCAAACTGCTGATTACATCTGCCACTGGTTTCAATATTGTAACCTGGGCTTTTGTGCCATTTTCTCAAAGTTTGTAACAATTTCTCTTGCCATGTTGCCACTGTTTGTTTTCAGGGATGTGTGTAACACAACTGTGTCCTTGGGAGAGTTGATAAAGGCTAACCAAGCGCTCTATCTACACAGCATTAACAGCTGTCTTCTCGAACTGAGGAAACTGTCCGAAATCAAAGTAGCCAGTATATAACCTTAAATGTATAGCTGACACACGCCATCTTCTCTAGAAAATCCACACATTTAACATCTGCAGATCAGGTAATAAAATTGCCTTGTAAGGTTTAGAATTTTTACATAAAAGACAGCTTTCTACAAAGCATTTAAAGGTGTGGCGACTAGAGAAAATACTGTATGCAGAGAATATGTGATATGCTTGACAAAAAAATATGTTGATGTATATAGTACCAGCTTATGCCACTACCTAAAACGTAGCCCCTAGGGTCGCATGCAAGCAGCCACCAATCAGCAGCTGCCAATTGGCAGTACCAATCAGCAACCACCAATCAGCAGCCACCAATCAGTAACTGCCAATCAGCAGCAACCAATCAGTAACCGCCAACTGGCAGCCACCAATCAGTAGCCACCAATCGGCAGCCTGGTTAGTAGGGGTATGGAAGCTTACTGTAAATCACGCTATTACAGCAAAAGCTTCTAAGATTTCCGACACAGCTTTTCAAAATCCTGTTGCCACCCTTTGCGACAGCAGTAGGGTTTCCCTTAAAAAAAATTTCCCAGAGTTTAAGAAAAAAAACTGTGAGGTATGGCCTCACTATAATAACATGATTTACAGTACTTCTTGGGGCAAGAACCCGAAGGACTGGCAACATTGGAAGGAGCCAGCAATCGTCATTAAGTTGCAAAAGCCGAAGGATATGAAAAAAAGCTGTGTGTTACTCTCATTCACCTGGCTTTGGGCAGCCATTCGAGCTGCGTTTTGAGGCCAGTTAAAAAAACCCTAGGAAAAGAGACGGAGAAATCCCAACAATGAATCGGCGTCAACAGTCCTGAAATTCCACACATGTCTGCACTTTTCCTCTTCCCCTTTTTCTTAAAAAAAACATGATACACTATAGTATACTACACTACATCAGGCCCATAGCAAACCTCTCCTGAGAGTAGTTCAACATTCTTCTTGCATCCCTTCCATGAATAGTTTTATCAGGTTGGTAAGTCACTGACTGAAGAGACTCTTTTTACACAACCAAGTGTTTTATTCAGCCAACGTTTCAGTGACCATCTGTCACCTTCCTCAGGGCAATTCTGACTGGTTCACATTGCACAGCACAGGTGCCGCTGCTATAGACGCGTTCCCAAATAATGTGAACCAGTCAGAACTGGACTGAGGAAGGTGACAGACGGTCACCAAAACGTCGGCTGAATAAAACACTTGGTTGTATAAAAAGAGTCTCTTCATTTCTTGCATCCCTGTTTTACATTGACACCAAGAAATGTTCTGTGAACACTGTTTAATAGTAAACAATACAACGTGCCTAGGCATAGGGCACATGAATTTTCATACTTTAAAATTTCAGAGCAGTGAATTTTCAGCTGCAATGGTGCAAGCTTGTTTCATCCCTCAGGAAAGGTTGGCAGCTGTACACAAGCCACATCTATATCACATATACTGCCTTATACTTATATAGTAGCTACTGCAGGTGCTGGTTTGATACATGGTTTGGAAATTTCACAAACACCTGTTGGCAAAAACTTTCTAACTTCATGTGACATTTTCAATTAGGAAGCAAGTACCTTTTCCTTCAAAACTTATACATTAAATATTTCCTTGAAAGCTGCATTCCTTTTAAAGTTGGATGCATAAGTAAGCAACAATGTTGACTTATTTTCTTCTTCAACATGAAAGTATAATGCATGGAGGTGGGAATCCATTTTAGTATCAAACCAACACCTTCTAAAGATGTAAGGAATTGTCACTTGCAAAAAAACAAATATCACTGAAATATATTTCCAAGTGACATAGCCATAATACATGTACCTTTCTAAAAACCTCTTGGTAATTTTAGACACCACACAGTTTCAACACATTTTGGCAAGCTGATGTCAAATTTTACAACAGCAATCTTTCATTTCTAAAGCAATCTTTTGTAGGTGAAATCCAATGTATCTTGTTCAAATTTTGTTTTGTTTCGCATTTCATTCTTGTAACAAATTTCTTTGCAACAGATGGTGTGAAAATGCCCAGGATGAACAGACATAAGAAGAGGAATGTGGTGACAGTCTCGAATTGTTTTATGCTGGAAGGCATCTTCAACATAACTCTTGGTTATTCCTTAAACTGATGTCATCAACATTGTTTTTTAATTGCAGCAAAACCACCAGGTGTACAGCATAAAACAACTGAAAACAAATTTTTGTTGAAGTTGCCTCTGTTCCAAGAAGATAAAATGGATTCAGCAATAGGACAGTCCTTATGTCTCTTCATCCCCAATACAAGGAAACGAACTTTTAAAACCTCTTTTAAAATCCTTTTCATGAAAGAAGGCCATTATAAGCATTCCTCTCAAAACATACAGCCTTCTGAAATTTTTCCTATGCCACCTGGAACAAGTATTGCACAACTGTTCCTTCATCCAAACACACAGCACTTTCAGAGAAATCATACATGTCCTGTCATACTGCTGAGACCTGCTAGGTGGCACTGCTGTGTGTGCACCCGTTGCTGCCCTGTAGTGACTTACGTAAGCTGGAAGCATGCCGGCGGTGCCGGGCCCGATGAGATACTGGTTGTGCAGGAGGCCGACGCCGGGCGGGAGGTTCGGAGGGGCTTTACCTGGAAAAGGGGCGGCATTATGAGGTTGAGAAACACTCGACACAACATGAGGTCCTGTGGGCGAGAGAGAAAGAGACAGAAAAAACCACAGCAGTTAGACAAGCCAAACTATTATTGGAACCATGTACTCCTTACAAATGATACTGTTTATCTTAGAATGGTTTTATTTTCAAGGTTTCGCAGTGACCTCTCCATCGCAAATATGCATTCCCTATGTGTTACTACTGTATTTTCTGTACTACAGAATTGTTTCAACTACAAACTTGTCTTCTTTCAACACCACAAATACCTCTTTTCCCCTGGGCAAACCACTAATGGGTTTTCTTTAACAAAGTCTCAGTCTTCTCCTCCTACAGCCAAATTAAGTCCCCACGAAAATAAATAAAATTTACAGTAACACATTTTGGCGAAAAAAAAAAATAGTCAAGATTCATCAGCCTGGTACAAGTTGACTTCACAACGTACTCAGTTGAAGGAAAGTTGAATGTTGTAAAGCATCATCTGAATCTTGAACAATCTTAAATTTGAAGTCTTTTGTCTTATATCTAATAAGTCTGTTGTACAGCACGATTGAGAATATGTAAGGTAATTTGCAACTGCGAAAGGCAATTTTGGGAAGAAACAAATACCTATTGCAGGCAGACATCAGAAACACCTGTACAACAATGTTTCAGTTCCAATTTCATATGTAGGTTGCATTTGCAGACAGTACTTTGAGCTCTGCAAACAATCAAACAAAGGAACATACCCGAGCCTAGCGACCCCTTGATCGACGGCGCGGTTGTTGAGGTGACGGAGCCTGTCGTGGAGAGCCCGAGGGCGGACGTGAGCCCGGCGGATCCCGTGGACTGGACCGTGCTGCTCTGTACCGAGGTGCTTGAGCCGCCCGTGGTGTGACTCCCCGCCATCGAGTGGCTCATGTGATCCAGCGAAGGCTGAGACAAAACAGCGTTAATGTTCACATCGCCAGAGGATCACATGCGGAGGCCTTTCTATCAGAATTATCATCAAGTCAAGCCTCTCACTGCACACAGCTATTATACATTTGTAACTGCCACAAATTTTCAATATTCACAACTTTGGAACACCTTCAAGTAACATAAAACTTTTTCATTGTATGTCCCAAATATCTTGATATGTGTAATTCACAATTAGACAAGTCTATCATCTGATGTACCAGGATTTCTATCAATGGATTCAAATAGCAAATTCAAGTTCATGTAAAAAAAGGCAGTTTGAAGTCATACATGTACATCAAGCTCTTAACCTTCAGTCTCCCAAGATAGCTGTTTGGCACAAAAGTCACATTGCTTACGGGGCTAAGCAGCAGGGAGCAGGTTAAAGCTTTAGTTTGCTTGAGCTGTGCATCTTCTAAAACAGTTTTTGTATAAAAAAAACTGCCAATAATAATGCATCTCCCTCAGCTTAGTTCAGCATCATGCAAGCATGCATCAGAAGACCCCAGAAGGCTCTCATCATTAGGAGACCAGAGAGGTACACTTATCAAATCATAAACTCTGGAAACCAAAAAACTGATAGTAAAAAAAAATGATTGGCTCAATTTGTAAAATACTATTTAATATAAATAAAAAAGAGCTTACTGGAATAGAGTTGTGAGTGTAGTGTAGTGTAGGAAGGATGAAGCTACCTGATTGGAGGAGAGTTGAGTGTAGTGTAGTGTAGGAAGGATGAAGCTACCTGATTGGAGGAGAGTTGTGAGTGTAGTGTAGGAAGGTAGGAAGGATGAAGCTACCTGATTGGAGAAGAGTCGTGAGTGTAGTGTAGGAAGGATGAAGCTACCTGATTGGAGGAGAGTTGTGAGTGTAGTGTAGGAAGGATGAAGCTACCTAATTGGAGGAGAGTCGTGAGTGTAGTGTAGGAAGGATGAAGCCACCTGATTGGAGGAGAGTTGTGAGTGTAGTGTAGGAAGGATGAAGCCACCTGATTGGAGGAGAGTTGTGAGTGTAGTGAAGGAAGGATGAAGCTACCTAATTGGAGGAGAGTTGTGAGTGTCGTGTAGGAAGGATGAAGCCACCTGATTGGAGGAGAGTTGTGAGTGTAGTGTAGGAAGGATGAAGCCACCTGATTGGAGGAGAGTTGTGAGTGTAGTGTAGGAAGGATGAAGCCACCTGATTGGAGGAGAGTTGTGAGTGTAGTGTAGGAAGGATGAAGCCACCTGATTGGAGGAGAGTTGTGAGTGTAGTGTAGGAAGGATGAAGCTACCTGATTGGAGGAGAGCTGTGAGTGTCATATAGGAAGGATGAAGCTACCTAATTGGAGGAGAGTTGTGAGTGTAGTGTAGGAAGGATGAAGCCACCTGATTGGAGGAGAGTTGTGAGTGTAGTGTAGGAAGGATGAAGCCACCTGATTGGAGGAGAGTTGTGAGTGTAGTGTAGGAAGGATGAAGCTGCCTGACTGGAGGAGAGTTGTAAGTGTAGTGTAGGAAGGATGAAGCTACCTGATTGGAGGAGAGCTGTGTCATATAGGAAGGATGAAGCTACCTGATTGGAGGAGAGTTGTAAGTGTAGTGTAGGAAGGATGAAGCTACCTGATTGGAGGAGAGTTGTGTCGTGTAGGAAGGATGAAGCTACCTGATTGGATGAGAGTTGTGAGTCGTAGGCGGAGGAGTCCTTGAGCCCGGAGCCCAGTTTGGTGGAAGAGATGGAGGACCCCTGGATGGTGTTGGTGTGACTCCCGCTGGTGTCCCTGTAGCTGTGGTGACCTGACGAGTGGGTGGTGGTGGAGTGGGGCGCGTACGACGAGCCTGCGGGGACAGAAAAAACATCTTAGATTAGCAAGGAACATCAGAAGGAGCTTCCAAGAAACCCAAGCATTAGTAATGTCCTAGTGATGCTAACATTAACAGCTTGCCAGAGATCATTACCACTGTGTCTTATACCTTGTCTACTTATATCTTGTCTTCATGCTGATCAGTGTATGACAAAAAACCAACCTGCCATGAAGAAGTGCACAAACAATCTAACCTTTAAAATCTAACTGAAAGCGCTGTTCAAAGCTATCTAGTGAGGATACCCCTTCTGTACTCGGTGGCAGCAAGTTCCACTACATGATAGTTCTAGGAAAAACACATTTGTCACCACCTCAGTCTGAGATTGATAACTTTTGGTACCTGGAGGTATCACAGCTTAAGTAAGAAACCAACCAGCTAACCTACCCTGAAGACGTGTACAAACAAACAAACAAACAAACAAACCCACCTGAGAGGCCTGATGAGACAGCCTGGTGGGAGGACAGCTGGGAGGCTGAGGTGGCGACCCCTGGAGGTGGAGGCAGGGAGGACAGGGACGGCTCACTCTTGTTGGAGCCCAGAGCTGACAGGGGAAACAGGAAGGGGATCTTCCTTATTCTTTAACTTTATTTAGATCCACAATTAGGTTGACACTTCAGCTATTCTTCCTGTAGTCCTATACATGCAGTGCATT
Organism: Branchiostoma floridae x Branchiostoma japonicum; assembly: GCA_013266295.2. Lineage (NCBI taxonomy): Eukaryota > Metazoa > Chordata > Leptocardii > Amphioxiformes > Branchiostomatidae > Branchiostoma > Branchiostoma floridae x Branchiostoma japonicum. The sequence continues at coordinate 10,839,540 of CM023823.1, read as the reverse complement.
ACTACATAAAATCACACAGGAGACTGGGTGACTACAAAATAACAATCACACATATACATAACATACAAAACCAGAATACAAAAATAAAAGAAATCCAAGTTCAGTCTACAATGTGTGTTCATCAAAACATTGTCTAAAATTTTGGAAAATTTGCTTTTAGTACTTCAGAACTGTGTGATCTTTGCAAATAACCGCATCTCTCTGCCATAAACAACAAAGTCAAGATTCATCAGCCTTGTACAAGTTAACTTCACAATAAACTCAGTTGAAGGAAAGTTGAATGTTGTAAAACATCATCTGAATCTTGGAGCCCCTGCTCAATAGAAATGGGAACTAACTAACGGAGGAACGTACCATCCATGCCGCTGGGCTGTGACCTCTGTGACCCCACCAGGGGGCCCGTCTTCCCGTCCATCTGTGACGACGGGAAGGGGATCGGTTCTGGACCCGTAACCTAGGTGATGGGGCGGAGAAAAACAAGAGGATTCAGAACCTGGTATGTTAGATACAATGCCAGTTATACTGGCTACACATATAGTATTTTTCAGAAATCCCAGAACCCATATACTGGGTTTGTATGGTCTAAGGACAAAAGGTAGATGATACAGTTATGTCATGATAGTTTGAATGATTCTTGGTTCATCAGTGGCAAGCCAGTGGCTTCAGGAAAACTCAGAAGAACATAAATTGGGAAGTAAAGAAAGCTATTACATCATGTGAACCAAAATCATTGCAATCATATAATTAAGATAATGTAAGATGTATATGTTGGTTTTGGAAGATCACAGTTTTTAACATGTTTGTATGGTGCAATTACGTTGTAGTTTTCCTATCTGAATATTGTTACTTAGTATGTAAAGAAAAGACCTGTCATTAAAGTCTACTTTCTACATAATCCTATAACATGCATAATGCTCTTTTAAGTGCCTCACCTGAATGCCTTTAGATGTGTCCTTCTGCGGGGTGTGGTGCGGAGACTGGTACGCTGATCTCGGGGACGGCGTCTCGACCGCAGGCTGCGTCGTCTGGGTCGTCGTCGTGGCGCCCGTGGACATGATGGACTGCAGCGACTGCTCGTTGACCCCTGACCCCGCGAACCCTGACCCATACGTTGTATCTCTACAAAACATCAAGGATTTAAAAGAAGAAATTGTCTGTCAACTTTGCCATCAGTGAAAGTTAAACTTTGTGCTGGTACATGTAGGAGTTCATCAGGGAATGAAATGGCTTCATTACTCTCAGAAGAACGAAAGTTAAAATTGTGACATCATCTGAACCCTACAGAAGTACTCACTCACACTCCCTCATTATCACTATCACATCTACATCTAACAACAGAACTTGTTTCTTAGCCCCCCAAACTGCTATGTCAGGGTAGAGACTACGGTAGAGATCCGGATTGGAGACTTTCTTGACAGAGACTCTGATCAGAATGTTGTTAACGTGTTAGGATAGTTTTCCATTTACAAATCCTACATTTCAAGTCAATCCATTGATCTAAAGTGACAGGAATCAAAGTTGAAATGTTCTGTCTTTCAAGCGAATAACTTAAAATTTACAGGCTCCAAGTGGGATCTCTGTAATAAACAAACAAACAAACATACAAATAACTCAGTTCAGGAAAGAGAAGCCTTACGTATTCGTGGCCGTCAGTCTACTCCCTCCCGACGTCGACACGCCCAGACTTGACGTCCCCAGCAAACTGCTCGTGCCGTCCGTGCCGAACCCGAAGTCCAGCGCCGTGGAGGTCGTGGACTCCGAGCCGAAGTCCATGGCGCCGAACTGGATGTCCAGACTGTCCACGGAGTACATGGAACCTCCCGGCATCTCCACCGCTGACTCTGGGATCTGGGGTGGGGAATCGGGCCTGGGTTAGTTCGGTGCTTTACAAGCTTGTCTGTTAGTAACTAGGTTCTAATAAATCAAGGAACTGGATAAATTCTCTGAAGAGTTAGACTGTCTGTAAGGGGACTTGGAACCTCTACGTTGCATGGTTGGAAAACAGCTGAGAACATCAGACTTACACCATTCAGACTAAGTGAAACTAAAGTTTCAGCATATGGTTAGCAATGGTGGCTTTAGCATTCCCGAGTGTTAGCAGGATTTTTTTTGACTGAGTATTCTTTAAACATACAAACTAATGACAGGAAGTTCAAACATATCACATTCATTACCAAACTACAAGAATGAAAAGGTGCACAGAATGTTGTGGTGAGAGAAGGAGTTAGGATTGGCACATTTTATTACTAGCGCTTAGGGTGCCTTGAACTCCTTTTAAACATTATTTCTTAAATCTTGAGGAATCACACAAGTTCTAAACCGTTACTTCTTGTAAAACATTACTTCTTAAATCATAAAGAATCACACAAGAAACTACTTTACTTCTAAAATCTTAAGGAAACACACAAGGGTTTGTCTAACCCGTAAGAAGGCAAATGTATCCCAAGGGAACTCACAGCGGACTTGCCCACCTTGGATGGGGGTGGCATCTTCCGCCTGGGCGGCTTGGCTTGCCTGGGCCCCACCTGCGCCGACGAGAGCGGCTGGGGGACGGACGACAGCGCCGGCGGGACAGACGACAACGGAGGCTGCACGGGGGGCTGCGCGTTGCCGGGCGCCGCGGACGAGGGGGGCTGGATCACCTGCTGGAGACTGGGGGGGAGCTGGTTGGGTCTCGTCTGGGGGGGTGGGGAACAGCACCACACAGAAATGAGTAACGCTGAACAAACTAATACTACAGTTTCATGTGTCAAAGAAGTTAGACATCGAGGAAGAACATTAGTAATACAAAATAAATCAAGCAACTGGATAAATTCTCTGAAGGGTCAGACATTTTAGATGAAATTTTAAATGAATTTCAAGATGAAAGATAGCGGATGCTATCTGAAAAATCTGACTCCTCAGAGAACTTATCAAGTTGCTTGATTTATTTTGTATTACGTACTAGTTTCATGATTAGTGATTATTGATAGATTGATTATTGGTTCATCAGTGGCAAGCCAATGGCTTCACGTCAACTCAGAAGAACACAAATTGGGAAGTAAAGAAAGCGATTACATCATGTGAACCAAAATCAATCAAATGAATCCAGCAGAAATCACAAGCTGTGTTTAAATTAATGAAAGCAGATGGGGATGGCTATGAGCATGGTAGTTATAATTGCTGCAAATCAAATCTTCAATCTAACTACATTGTAATTGTGAGGGGGGTGTTTCGTGAGTATGTGTTCTGTAATTGTTTGTTGTGTGAACGTACTGTTAGATTGGGTTGTTCTGTAAGTTCTGTAGGTGTGTGTCGTGTGAATGTACATTGTACTGTTAAGAGGGGGTTGTTCTGTGAGTGTGCGTGTTCTGTGTGTGTGAATGTACTGTTTAGAGAGGGTTTTCAGTGTTTGTGTTCTGTGTGAGTTGTACTGTTCCGAGGGGGTTGTTCTGTGAGTGTGTCATTATGTGTTTAGAGGGGGGTTTTCTGTGTGTATGTAAAATGTACTGTTTGGAGGAGGGCCTCATGGCTCAAGCAATGAAGCAAGAGTGCTCCCTGTCTCCCCAAAGTCCTAGCACCTCTCCCAAAATGTTCAAATTCAGGGTTTCTCTTCGTATTTTCATGAAAATTCACTGATTTTTTCATCAACCGATTAGGGAGCACCTCTCCCCTAAGAATTTCTGGGGAGACCTCTGGGGGGTGTTCTGTGTGTATGTAACTGTTTAGAGGAGGGTGTTCTGCAAGTGAGAGTAGGTTTTGATAACAAAGGGGGTTATATGAGTGTGTGTTCTGTAAGTGTGCATGGGGGTTTACTGTTTCAGGGGTGTTCTGCATGTATGTGTGTGGGAAGGGTACTGTTTGCGGAGACTTAAGTACCTGTTGGTCAGGAGCCTGGTTCTGCTGCTGTGCGAACGTCATCGACGGCATGGAACTCCCGATGGACGTGCCCAGAGACGTGCCCAGGGACGTCATCCCCAGCGAGCTCGACCCCTGCTGTAAAAACAACGTCAGGGAAACTTGCAACTTCCTAAAACAGTCTGTACTTAACACAACCACAGCCCATTTTCTCACTTAAGTTTCTGCTGTGGGAAGAAAACAGTTACTCAAGCAACTGGATAGATTTTACAGTTCAAACTTGTTTAATAATGACTTCTACCAACACAGATGAACTTTCAAGATAAGATGTCACTTTAGCATAACATTTGCCAGTGGCCACAAATATACCCATAATGTAATGTACCTCATAAATATTGCAATGATTGTCAATGCTTTGATTAAGAACAGGTTATTGAGAACATTTAAAGCTCTGCAATAGGGAGTGTTGCCTAGCCAAGCCTTTGGATAGGTACTAAAAATCAACAAGACACTTGTCTGGTTACATGTCACATGGACACAACTTGGTAAAGCTAAAAGATGTGCAAACATCTACCTTCAGTAAGGTTTACTTCAAGTCTTTCTGACAACACACCACTGTAACTGAACTTAGCCTGGAATACATTGTCTGAGAGAAACAACTTGAGGTTTAAATTTAACCTTCAGCACACTGAAGTTGCCATTTAGTTAGGCAGGTTTAAGATGAAATCCTTAAGAAGTTGTCAGTCAACCTTTACCACACCTCAAACCATGGTTAGTAAGGCCTGAGCACCCTTAAGGAGGGGAAAAGTCTCAGAAGACTTTCAAGCAACACATGTGTTAGGTGATAACCATCTCTCTATGTCAAAGTCCCATAGGCAATATACAATCAAGAATCAAAGAACTGTGGTATGTGTTGTTCCAGACTACATGACCTTTCTTTACTCCACAGTACTGTACTAGAGAGACCTGTCAAAGTTCCTCCCCAGGTCCTGGGGCTGCATTGCAAGACTGGGACTGGGAGTTAATCATCCAATCCTGACTGTCCATCATAATTAACAGTTCAACCAATGAGAGAATGGCAATTAGTGGTTGGCAATGATGTTCTTTTGTACATGAAACTTCCACTGGACTGAAGCTGTAAAAAAGGAATTTCTTACTTCCAAGGGAGGACCCACTCTATGCATGCTAAAACATACTGTAGACCCTGTGCAGCTACTTGCACCCCCTCCAGGATTTGTGTTGACAGGTGCCTAACTTCCTCTGAAATATTTTATTCTAAGAAGAAAGGTTTTAAACAAATTTACACTTTTTTCAAATGAGCCACTGTTGATTGTACATAATGTGTACTTGTAATCAACTACAATACAAACTGTCCAATTCAGCTTCTTGGACTAACAATTGCTTTTTTTATCCCTTTGTAGAAAATGACTACCATGACTAAAAGGCCACTCAGAGGAACACACAGTAGGACAGGCAGGTAGAGTTTCCATGGGAAGGGAGGGTTGTAGGACCACGGGTTACCTGCAACTGACGAAGGAAATCTACCTGATGTAGACCCTGGGGCGGCGCCGCCCCCAGTTTACTCATGTTGTCGCCCATCGGACCGTACGACTGCGGGCCGTTCGTCTCCGCCGCGCCCGAAGAGCCGCCGTTGGGGTTCAACAGCTTCGCCAGGTCAATTCTAGAAGAAACAGGATTAATCAGTCAAAAAAGGGTTTTAAAACCATCATCATGGTCTGGTCAATTCTAATAGTTAGAGTAGTCTAGGGGTTATTCCTCACTCTCAGTGAGTCAAGCTTGTCTCCAACGTTGATGTTTCAGACTTAGGAAAAAGAGATGCTATTCCAGCAACCTAAACTTCGTTCCGTGCCTGAAAGTGATCTCTTGGCCTTGCAGTGAAGAGAATTTTAAAAAAGAAATTAACAGACTTGTATCAACACCATAATCAATTGTTTCTTTTGGGAGGGAACTAACACTACTGTCCTATCTTTACCATATTCATTGATCCATTGATTATTGGTTCATCAGTGGCAAGCCAATGGCTTCAGGAAAACTCAGAAGAAATTGGGAAGTAAAGAAAGCTATTACATCATGTGAACCAAAATCAATTCTACAAATCCAACAGAAATCACACCAATCAAGTTGTGAGGTTTGAGTCTTCCAAGGCCACGTTGATTTGATTATATGGATGACATCCGCACGCGCATCAATTTTCATTCTTTTCAAAAAAAAGTTTTCAACCATACTGTAAATCATACAAAGCAGCTGAAATATGAGCAAAGATGTGCTGTACATTGCAAAAAAAATTGGAAAACGGATACTAATGTTGTAGATTGCCAAAGACAATTCCAAAGTCTAGGAAGAAGATGTGAAAGAACAAAATCTACTGTTCAGTACACCATACTTTAGTACATGAGTGTTTAGCCATTTGTTACACCTTCCTGACCACTTCATAATGAAGATAACTTTTTTTTGGCTTAACTTGTTTTTTATTTGCACGGTTGCATCAGTTTTGGGGTTCCCAGAGGATGTCATCCATATAATCAAATCAACATGGCCTAAAGAAAAGGAGCATGGAGGTTTGGTTCCCACCTCTCTCCCTGGTACGGCGTGGATCTGATGGGCTCAGGGTTGGCCACAGGTGCGCTGGGTGTGAACACCTTACTCTCCGACAGCTACAGGTGAGACAGGTAAGGTCACATCACAGGTAAGGACAGGTCACATCACATTAACTACCAATCAATCATCATATCAGCCATGCTAATTAAGAAACAAGGACAGTAATAGATATAGAAAATGTAGACATTGACACTGAAAGAACAACACAGTGCACCATGAAATAAATTCAAAAGTTTGAACTTTTTTCCTATCAAGTATTGTCTTTGAAGCTAACAGACTACACATACACAAGAAACCTAAAGCATGATTTGGCTTGGTTAGAACTGAAGTCAACAGTACACATTAATGTTATTCATGCATTAACTTTACAAAATGTGCCTCTATAACTCAAAGCTAGCTGTAACATCCAAGGTGTTGTACCAGCTTTGTGCGCTAAGCTGTAAGATTCTGACTGCCCTCAGCTCTCATAATCTCAGAGTCATCGGCCAACTGTCTGTACCGGGGGAACCTCAGGGCAGGGGACGGACATGGGAGGGCGGGGTGTTACCATGGGAACTAAGGAGAGGGTGGGGTAGAGGGGAGGGGTGCCCGTTGGTCGCCCGCCGGTCAGACCAACCTCCAGGCAAGGTTCACATCACTGGGCAGTCAGTTTTGAACTTGTACACTACACTATTTTTTTCCACATTTTAACATCAACTTTACCAAGACCTATGTAAAATAATTACTATGGCTACACTAATCTAATTCCTTGGTTTTCAGACATTTTATATAGACACTTAACAAGAGAACATAAAAACAAAAGGCTGGGAGGAAAACATCTGACCATATTTACTCCCTAAAACTGTATTCACCAAGGTAGACATTCCCCTCAGACTTTTCTGTTTTCATGTTTGTTTGTTTGTTTCTTTCTTTCTTTCTTTGAGTACTTATTTGTTTATTCATGTTTAAGGTCTGCAGTACTTTTTTCTTTTAAAATCGGAGACCCCAGGACATAAATTAGAGCAGCCCAATGATACGAGTGTGCAGAATACTGACATCTCCGGTCCAGTCTCCGTCCGCTCCCCAGTCCTCCTGCGTCTCGATCTGATCCGGGTTCCACGTACCTGGAACAAACCACTCTAATGAGCAGGGTGCTCGGTCAGAAGGGGAAGGTACCATGTTACTGAAAAACAGGGCTGGAAACACTTGTTTTTACGTTACCTGCAATTTTGCAAGCTGTGGGAAATTTTCCTCACAATTTCTTTAAATTTTTTTCTGCAAAATGCCCAAACAATTGTTTTAGTTCTACTGTGACACAAGCTTTTTTGTACTCTATCAATTGGTTTGGTTACGATTCATAATGTCGTCAAAAATTTTCTACCACGCAAAATTGCAAGTTGTCTATTCGCAATGTACAAGAATTTTCATGCGAACTGCTTACAATTGCAAGAAGCAATGACAAACTATGAGCTTTCTATAGAATTTGGAAACGTCTGGACACACACTCCAAGGAACATTTGTAACTCATGTCTCACCTGACTCGGTGTTAGGCCAGATGTCCGATGTCTTCTCTGTCTTGATCTCATCAGGATTAAACGTACTGCAGAAGAGGAAAAAATAAAACTACCTCTAGCTCCTTGCAATAACAGATGACACCTAACACTTCTGCGCCCAACATGGGGCGTTGTTGGTAATCCACATGCAGATGCCTTCTAGCATTTTTAGGACTTTTTAATAACCAAAACTGATAGGAGCAGGTCTCTAGCCAACTTGTCAAACTCTGCCTACACCAGGCATAGAATATATAAAAGGTAAAGCTAGTCCCATAGCCTTTATGAAGCTGTAGGGGCAATGGGTTGTCAATCCACGGTGTCTAGGGCACGGTCTTGGAAGGCGGAGCCCATCACTCTCCTTCCACCGCCTTTTACCTTCCCAACCAAAGTCAGGTACACATTTTACACCTGGGTGGAGTGCGGAAAGTCGTGTGAAGTGCCTTTCCCAAGAACACAATGTCTGGCCAGGAAATTGAGGAATGCAAGGAATCAAACCCGAGACCTCTCGATCTTGTGACCGCTCGCCTAGCCACTCAGCCATTTCATGTAACATATACATGTATATACCTTCACAGTAACTGTTGAGTTTTATAGCATTCTTGAAAAAGACGGCTCAAGTCAAAACCAGTTGAATATCAAGTCTCAGCGCTGTTATTTTCCCAATACAATGAATGTTGAGTAATATTGTGCTACACTGTGTTTATCAGAGTATGAAACTTGTGTAATGAAGAGACTTACCCGATCTTTGGTCCGTCATGTCTGGGCCTCCCGAACCCTCCTCTGCCTGGTCGGGACGGGCCGTTCATGTGACCTGTGGGGACCAATGGGGTTCCCCATGAGGGAGGGTTAGTAAAAGGGTCAGACATACAGGGAGTTTTGTCTCTGACATGACTGTGTTTCCAACACCATTGCATCTTTTGTGGGGGTAGACATGAAAGCCTACCTCCCCATGCCTGAAAAAGTCTCTAACTTGGTATATTAACGTTCCAACTGTTCTGATTGACTCCAAACTGAAAGATTCCTGTTTGCAGAATCCCACCTTTACCAACAGCAACTGTAACAGAATTTCTGCACAACCAAGTCTGTGCTACTTTACTCCGAAAATAGCTGCTGCATCTTGAGTTCAGTGAAATATAGCACAAAAACAGGACACAAAAGTAGGACCCATATAGGATGTGAACAACAGGTGAAGATGAATAGGGTGAGATCTGAAACTCAAACACTACCACACAGCACCATGTTGAAGAAGTAGGTCAACAACAGCACACAAACAGAACAACAACAACACACACAAGTGGGACGACCACAGATGGACAGTGTCCTTGCCCTCAGTCCATTGTGTTGTGTGCTCACCGGACCACTGCCTCGGCGCTGGAACAGACCCCCAACGCAAAAACAGAAGGGCAGACTAGAGACCAGGAAAACGAGAACCAAGGCCAGAATAGCAAAATCAAGAGAAAGGAAGGTTGTAAGGTTGTAACAACGCAAACTGGAACGAAACTCGGAACGGAAACTGGGGGATCTGCCCACGGCACCGGGCCTTTCCTCAGCATAACGCGTCTTTCTGTCATCACAGGGCAAGTCTATATCACTAACACTAGATGGGCACACGTCAATCACTGCAATCACTAACACTACATGGACAAATGTCAATCACTTCAATCACTAACACTAGATGGACACGTCAATCACTAGCACCAGATGGATACATGTCAATCACTTCAATCAGTAACACTACATGGACACATGTCAATCACTAACACTACATGGACACATGTCAATCACTTCAATCATTAACACTACATGGAAACTTGTCAATCACTGCAATCACAGATACTAGATGGAAATGCGTAATGGAGCATGAAGGAAAAAGCCAGGCCAGTTTGATTCATTGGTTCATAGAATGAGTTGAAAGTTTGAAAGTTTGCCCTGCCACGAATTTAACACGGGTAACCTAAGTCTGGACTTCTTTATCTGTTTCCCTTGCTATAAGGTATAAGAATAGCATGTCTGGGGTAGAATCCAAAAACCAAGTAATCAAATCTGTGAGGCATTACATAATGGAGACCAGATGTAAACCAGAAAGTTACTACATGTACATCACAGTGCCACACACCACAAACCATGCAGTTTGTATGAATACTGTGAATACTTCAATAGGTTCTACTTGTAACACAGCTTGTGGGTGGGGCACAAACAAAGGAAAAACTTGTTGCGTACCAAACCTGCCCGGTCGCCTGTCTCCGTCCCTGTCACCGCGGTTACGCCTGTCGCCACGCCCTCGCCCACCTCTGTCTCTGCTGCCCTCCTTGTCCTCCGACATGCCGTTCTCTCTCGGACGAGCTGAAATATCATGTGTGACACTTACTAAGGATGGCACAAAATTCGCTTTTTTGGAGTAGGTGCACTGGTGCATCTAACAAAACAATGAAGGCGCACAGAAAACAGTTTGAGGTGCACGACAGTAGAATGTCAGTTGTTGTCAGTTAGTTCTCACTCTCAGTGAGTCGAGCTTGTCTCGAGCATTGATGTTTCTGACTTAGGGAGAAGCTATGCTATTCCAGTAACCTGAAATTAGTTCAATGTTAAGGAGTAGAAGTGGTCTATTGGCCTTACACTGAGCAAATTTGTCTTTAAAAAAGTTTCGCGATTGATTAATTTTAATGGTGAATTCATTATTATTTTTGATTGACTACTACTTATATTCTTTTCACATGCTTGCCCTTATCTATATCTACATCTTGTACAAATGAGTGCTTATATTTTGGTTTCTGCTGGATGGTTTTCTTCGTGTTTTTGTTTTGTGTTTAGATGTTTTGAATAAAAAAGGGTTAACTCGTCCTTACATCCTCCCCGGCCACCGCCGCGTGACATGCGTGGCGGTCCCCGACCTCGGCTGGAGCTCCCCTCTCTGTCCCGGTCGTCACGGTTCCGTCCTCGCCGGTACTCCTCTCTGTTCTCCTTCCCGGGCGGCCCGGAGTCGATCCCGCGCTGTGTGGACGGAGCTCCGCGGCTCTTCTTCTTACCCGCTGTCTCCCACTCTCCCTGGGGAGATAGAACAGTCACAGGGTCAACTTCAAGCAGTGTTCTAGCCAGCCTGGAATTTTTTTCTGTCATCATGTCGAGCGACAGTCTTGGGTGTGCCCATGGGCATTACGGGAAGTATGCACTCCCCCGCTTCCTGAATTCCCCCCATGTCGACCACTAATTCCTGCTGGCCCCCGGTAGGATTCTGAGACATTCAATTTCACCCCATTTCTTTTGTCTGATCTTTTGACCTGTCATTTTCTTTGTCAATCTTCCCCAACATATACATGCTATCGACAAACTCTGTCCAGACAAGCAGAAGCACAAACCTACAGCTCAGCCACCCAAAACAATACTTCTGTAACTGTAATGAAAGCAGCAAACATTTGCAAGCAAATGTTAAAGACTTCCCCCCTCCCCTGCAACCCGGGTCCTTACTTGGTCCTGCTCTCCCTCCAGCAGCATGTTGATGGCGCGGTTGGCGTCCCCGTCGCAATCGTGGAGCGCAACTGTCGCCTCGTCCAATCCTCTGCCTGTCACATCACGGACCTGTCGTAAACAACAACAACCATGTTTGTTTGTTCATTGCTTCTCATGTAAGCACTGACTTCTCCCCCAAAAAAACACTTGCAAGGATGACCCTCAAGAAATTGTACAAGTTATAGCAATTTGTCGTATCCTTGAATCGTTTATTTTAGATATTTGTGATATTCATAAGTTTGCAGTTTTCATGGTTACTTCTACAGTTTAAAGGTAGCAAAGTCTAGGGCTCTGAACTGTGCAACAAAAGGAGAAACCTAACAAGGGGCCAGCTACTGGCCTAAGCACTTACACAGGACTTCCGAAATTCTACCACCACATTGTGTTGCTACACGTATTATTGTTTCAACAGCAAAGTCAACAAGATAAGACCAACATATGATCCACAACAAAGTCTAGGTGCTGTGAACTGCAATTAATCTATAGTAGCTCCCTACGAAAGTGAAAGATAAGAACGTAATACAAAACAAATCAAGCAACTGGATAAATTCTGTGGAGGCAGACGTTTCAGATAGCATCTGCTGTCTTCCATCAGTGACTGAGAATGAGGAAGTTCATGAGGAAAACTATAACATGAGAGATGTCAGTCTGACCTGCTGGATTTTCTCCTGCCACTGGGGGTCCTCTGTGCTTGTGTCTGAGATCATCTGGGCAATCCGCATCTGCTCTGATGTAGCCTGGGGCTGACACAAACAACAACAACATGTTACAAACACTGCTGAACATATATAACATTTATGTACATATACACACACACACACAGAAACATACATGTACATACATACATACATGCATGCACAAACACACACACACCAACTTTTCAAAATTACCACATGATGTGGCAAGTGCAAAAATGACATCACACGTTACAGTCTACTACAAACTTCGTTACAATGATGAAGAGCCCTTTCCAAAGTTTATTTTCAAGATTCAATTTAAAAACATCCTAAAAACCTATCAAATGCATCTTTTATGGCTTTGTCAAGAAAGTGTTATAGAATCATACAACAAAATGGTCAGAACCAGATTCCAGACAATATTACATCAGTGCATGGATGAATCACTAGACAGATACATGTACATACATTCACAAGCACCCAAAATAGACTGAACAAGGACTCGGCCCTAAAGTCAATGTGCTCATGAATCTATTCATTTTGTCTGCTATCGTGAACAACCATTCTCAAAGCAGCAACAGGAATAGAATCATATTTGTCCTTCATTGCATTCAACCCTTTTAACAGACAATAACCATTGTTTCTATCTGTCTTCAAAAAGCACCTTCTGAATCTCAAGTCATTATTTTTCACAGCTTTTATAATGCACTGTACTGTTGTTCAATCAAACATGCTATTAGTTTTGCTAACCAAACATGCACAATACAGCTTCAAACTGATGCTAATTCATTATAAAGAACAAAGCTACAATATCAAGTTCACATAACAACATCTACTTCCACATAATACTGTAGATCCTGACAGGACCATGATATATTAGAGCATATTATACTGGTATAGAATTTTAGAAAATTAATTTCTTATCAGGATATCAACAGTTTACTCACTGCAGTTCAGATCCAAGGATAAGGTTTAGATCCAAGACTACCAAGGTTCAAATACAAAGACAGCCAGGCCCATGTTGAACATGACCTAGTCTGTGGGACACATGACCTTTAACCCCCAGTTGACCCAGGTTGGGATAATATGACCTGTCAGGGTCACATGTCCAGATAACTGGGTCACCTGGTGGGCTAACCCTAATCTCCAAGCAGGTCTTTTGGTAGCCAAGACAGCATCCAATAGGCAGTGCCAAAGCTGACTATAGTCTTGCCTATTAGATGCTGTCTTGGCTACCGAAAGATCTGCATGGAGATTAGACAAAACCAGTCCACCAACAATCAAGATTCAGGATGTAAACTCACAGTTTCTAATGTTGGCTACAATTTCTCTTTCCTTTCAATAACTTGATGAAAGTTCTAACTAGGCAAGTTTTGGGTTACAAAAATGATGGAAAATTTTGCCTTCCTACTTTGAGCTCATTTGATGAACATTCACATGTACACGTTGGCAAACATTACCAGCTGTTCACACTTTGACATTCAGCTTTATCAAGTCAAGAGTTTGCAATCTGGTAGATACCCACTATCAGTTTTTTCTTGAAATCACATTATATCATCGAACATACCCCCCTCCCCTCCGGAAAGATAAAATCAAATCTACTGTCGAAGGAGACAACATCTTTCCTGTAGCATACTCATTTGATTATCATTGATTATATGATCTGCATCAAGGTATATGTCAGGTAGGGGAGCACTTTTGAGCCAGGCTTTCACTGAAAACTCAACCTCTACTCCCCAAGCAGAGGTTCAGACTTACTTCAGCTTATTATTGATGTGTTTTTAGACATTTTCATTGGGCTTTCTTTTTGTACTGGTATCTTTTACAGGATACTGTCCTGTCAATTTGATACCATCTTGCCAATTTGATACTGTCTTGCAGCCACCAAAAGATCTGCTTGGAGATTACAACCTCTTAATGGTGAACATGACTAACAATGTAGTTCATTTTTCTTCACAATGGCACAAACTCATCTTGCATTTCTTATGTTTAAATCTGCAAATTTTTACATTCCTTAGATTTTCTTGAAAACATTCTGTACTGTACTTTGTGTGTTGCATCCATGCATAAAATGGAAACACAACGCTGCATTATCCTAATGATATCATTTCTTAGTTAAAAATAGATTGATTTTCAAGGTTAGAAGGCAAGGCTGGTAATAAACGCCTCATGCATGATTAATAAACCGTTCCATTATGCTAATGACTTGTTTTATCCCACAGTCTGCACAGCAGATGGAAAGGCAATGAGGCACCCGCCCCTAAATTAGAACATCATCACCGAAACAAGAGACTTAATAGCCTTGTGGATGCTCCCCTATCACAGCTGTCTTGTGCGAGGTTATCAAAATCTACTTGGCGGATAAATTATTCATTTCTAACCCAATTTTACAAATAAGGTAAGAAAAGTCAGAGTCTTTCGAGGATCATCAAAGTGAATAGGGCTTTGTTACAAGTCTTTTTTTAACCATGCTACTGCAAATGGGAAGCATGACTTCTGTGTGGAAAAAAAACACACAAATGGCAATACACCAATGATAAGGATATGAAAATAAAGTCCACTCAAGTTTACGAACAATATGTATAATAAATCCTAAATTTCACCTGTAGTTGCAGCACAACTTAGCCCACTTCTAGCACTGACATGTAAATTGTTAGATTTCAAAGATTAAAGTTTAAAGATCAATTAGGACTTCAGCCAATAAGCTTTCCAATGTAATCATATATACATGTATCTATATATTACTTGATATAGACTCCCCAGTATAGTCCAAACAACCCACCCCAGGAGACAATAATTGGTTGTTAAGTGACATACCACAGTAATCCATTACTACAGAGTGCCAGACATGTCCTCCTGTTGTGTCTTGGGACAAACTTGGCTGGCTGGGACTCCTGGCAACTATCTAGACATGCCAGGTTTACTACACATCATCTTCTATTGAACGTGTGGTGCTGGGGATCGTTTTTACAATGATTATTCCATGTTTGACTGTCATGTGACCGTGTGGCATAAATTTCTTCCATCTAATTTTTACTGTGCCATCTTATGAACATTTGCATTATTCTTTTAGCAAGAAATACATGTGATCTCCTTATTGCTACTCATGTGTAATGTTGATGAACAAGCTTTGTGCGCTAAGCTGTAAGGTTATGACTGCCCTCAGCTCTCATAATCTCAGAGTCATCGGCCAACTGTCTGTACCGGTGGAACCTCAGGGCAGGGGACGGACATGGGAGGGCGGGGTGTTACCATGGGAACTAAGGAGAGGGTGGGGTGAAGGGGAGAGGTTAGCCCGTTGGTCACCCGCCGGTCAGACCAACCTCCAGGCAAGGTTCACATCACTGGGCAGTCAGGGTGGCACTTACAGTTACATGTAATGTGCTGCTGCATCTTACTTACTTCAACATCAGCATGCATTCCTAGCATAGCACAGTCATGAATAATAGTTGATAACCTGGCAAAATTAACAAACTTATACATAACTGACTCATTACAATATCTTGTTATTATACCTTGTTTCACCTATTGTATAGGAACATCGGTATGGAGCAGGCTCACAATTTTTCCACTCATAACTATCTAGATCCATAGTACATGTAAATGGAGTGCAAATGTAACCCGTCTAGTCAAAGTGATCAATTCTATCACGCCCCACTGGTCCTAACTTAGGACCTAACCCCAGGGCTATCTGACAACTAGGGCATGATATTATAAGGTTCACATGGTGTTGTCTAGACAAATCACAAATGACAAAACAGGCAGGACAAACATTTCATTTTTTTCCTTACTTTTAAACACTTTTACCAAAAAATAATAACGTTGGCACCATGTGCAAGACCTAACTTAAAAAAAACAAAAACAATATGGAGCCGCTATCTCATATGATGATGAACGACAAGTCGACAACAGCAGACCTTACTCCCAAGATGTATCTAGACGATAAACATTGATGAAGGTTAGACATCCAATTTACTTTGTATTACGTCTAGACGCTTCAGTATCAGTTTGCCAACATGTACACACTTGCGACCCCTCTATGGCAATACAGGGGAGGTTTTCACATAAGGGAATGGATGTGCTTCCTAGTATCTGTTTCTGTGATCTGTTTTAGACAATCTCTGTCATTCTAGTCTCAAACTTACAGGAGCTGAATCAGAAGTGGTCATTTTGCTTCATGGCACTTGTCTGTGGGTGGGGAGGGGGGCTTTCAAGTCTACATGACTCCTTTACAGATCTTGTAGTTGTACTTCCAAATCATCGGTTGAATCTTTCAATTTACACCCTTACCAAAACCCAAGAGCTTCTAGAATATTCCCCCTTTCGCCACGTCATAATTTTATAACACCGTTTGAGAAATAATTTGACGGAAGTAAATTTTACATCATACTTTCCCTGTGTGTGTCGTCATGACCGCCATTTTTCTTACCAAAGTCTGACCTTTAAAAATGACGTCTACAGACTCCTTGATGCCGACCTCGGCTAATAGAAATGTGTGGGACGGATTGGAAGGTTCTAACCTGTTTGGGCAGCCGCTCAGGCTGCGGCCCTTGAGCTCCCTTGCCGCCGGGCTGTGTCTGTGTCTTGGCCGAGGAAGCTCGGTCCCGATGGCCTCCTCGGGAACCACGTGTCCCCACCGCACTCATCATATACAGTATATACAAAACAACGTATGTACAAAATACAAAATCTGCGGGGAAACAGAGACAAAGAAAATACGTTATCAAAGAGCACGATATTCGTCTGATATGATAACCTGTTTGCGAACGTTCGACATTTATTGAACACAAACATCATTGATGACTGAGAAGTGAGTGGACTGACAAACGTCGTTTGGCAAAGCGAAAGACAACATTTTCGTTAACACACGCAAAACTAATTTATCAAACCATTTTTCTGAAGACATAAGGCTCTTTCGAAGACAAGCAGGCTTTGCGGGAAACATTTTTCACATTCCGCGGACTAAGAATGTGTATTTACAGCCGCAAAACCATTTGTGGAAAGGGAACAAAACAGTTTCTTGCGGCGTGCTGTTGCGACGCCATGCGTGCTCACTCTCGCCCGTCGGGCCACATTTCCCCGACCCTATGGCTTTAAAAAAGCACCAAGTTTCCTAAAAATCGCCCCAGATGTTCCCCATTACATGATCCTCTCAGCGACATCAAGATTATTCCAATCATGACCAACCTTACGCTAGAAAATACCGACAAATAAACAGCAAACGCCTGTACCTGGAAAATGGGCTCACAAAGCAGAAAGGTCACGTGACATGCATAAAATTTCTGCCGCCATTTCTCACGAAGATGACGTCATGTGTAGACCTCAGTAAAAAGCACCAGATGGAAACAAAAATACACAGAAAAACTTTAGGGCAAAAAATTGTACCTTCGTTAGGATGACTTCTCTCCGCCTGAATAAACGGTCACACTGACGGCGGAGTTCACCTGGAATCACTGGGGAAGTCCGTCTAGAATATTACGTCACCTTCGCGAGTCTTCGGTAATCTTCGTCTGATGAGCTGTGACCGGAAGCCCTATGCTTCATGGGATAAGCTCAGCAAAAATATATTTTTTTCACTAAAGTATTCAATTTAGATATATAGTTCTATTCAACACAACAGTATGGGTTAAAATAATATCCTTCTAGCAGAAGAATAAAACATTGTTATCTTAATTTGTAACTTCTCAAATGACACGCTAGCCTCGTTTTCGTCTGTAACAGACGACAATCGATCGAATGTTCACTGGGGGTAATGTTAGTGGTAATCTGTCAGCCAATCAGCAGCCGTTCTGTGGGAGCCGCCTTTATTACCCAACCAATCACCCTCGTCGTTTATTGTCCATCAACCAATCACAGCCGACCTGCCCGTCTCCATGTCCTCAGTCTGAGTTCGCAGATCCCAGGCACCGGCTTAGGTACGTGGTACTCTTGACATTGATGGGAATTTCTTGTTCTTTATAAGGGATTAGACATAGATCTCTTGATGGTTAGGTAGAAGAGATAGTGCTGCACATGTTCGTATTTTGTATGGCTCAAAATACCCTACGATCCGCCGTAAAATCATGTTTACAAAACGTGTGCTTTTACGAAGAATCGAACACGCCGGTTCGCGCCGGTAGAAAAATTTTGACGTTGACCTCACCGGGGGGGATTTGGGCACATTTCTAATCAATACAATGATACCGCGTCCCTGTTTTGTACCATATATGCTGTCCTCTCAACATTTTTACGTTTTACTGCATATGTATACATCTATAATATCATAATCGATCACACCATAGCAGCCCGTGTAACAGCAGACGGTGCACGGTGCACTAGGGGGAGCGGTTCTAGGGGGAGGGGCTGGGAGCAGGCGGATGGGAATCATGAATGGACAACTGTTTATCTAAAGTCATCGTATATCTTATCGGAAGACACAAACAAAGAAAAGCAGGACGCTATTTGGTTTTGAGTTTCAAGTGCTTTTGTACCTCTAGGGCCCTTGTTGGCTATCAATGGAATTCAACCCACCTTTACGAGCGCTTTACTAGGGACGCTTTCCGCGCTCCTTGGCACTCATAAAAAATGTCAAGAAGAGTCAAAATTGACCAGTCAAATTATGGCCCTCAATCTCTGTTAACTTTCTTCGCATGTCACATAAAATATTTCCACTGAAATTTCAATAAGTGTAAGTTCCTCACTCATTGTCTTATCTTATCATGTTATAAAGGAATGTCTTTGCCATGAAAATTGCTGTGCTAGATGTTGTTGTTGGGTTTGTGATTGGAACTACAAAAGTAACAAAAATGATTGTATTTCAAGAATTTAATCATCATGTACAAGCCAGACACATGCACGTGAATGCAACGTGTCACCTTGGTGGACCAATATGTCTAGAAAGTACTGACGTCTGAGTACGTGACTGTTAAAAGTTTACCAATGGCCTTTGACATTAATGATTCATAGCCTGGAGGGAAAAGTGCATGTTCACTCCTGCATTCCAATGCAAACATGCCCTTTTGCTGCTGTTGCAAGACTTCGAATTCCTCCTTAATAAACTTTTGATGTTGGACCCCCTAAAGCCCTATTTGGGTATGTGCCGTGGTGGGGGGTTAGAGTGAGCAAGGAGATTCAACCTCCTTGGAGTGAGCAAGACCCCTACTATTGACCTTGGCACACCACACCTACTAATAGGAATGTCTGTACCGGTAGTTACTAGTATGTGCAAGTTCACTCACACACCCATGTGGTGCATAGAAGTTAGAACCAACTAGGTTCAATAGCTACGATTTCATATTTACTGGACGGTTTTATATTCTCTAAGTTAGATCTTTTCAACTTCAAGATAAAAAGAAACTGCAATCCCAAACATATAGATTTTTCTTGTTTGGGGGTATAGTATACACATGTACCTCCTTTTGCATGTAAACCATGGCACTAAACTTTGAAATGTGTTTGTTGAGTTCTTTGTTTCTGTTTCTCTACTACAGAGTACACAAGGCTATGTTGCTAGGAAACTGTTACATTGAGGAGTCGCGTTTCAGCTGATCAGCTGATAGCTGGGGGGATGGCTTAAAAGGATGGCTTGGGTTGAAAACCAAATAGCAATTCATGCATGGCTATCCTAATGTTTCTCTTTCTCTACTTGGATGAGAAGAAATTGCATCAGTTATAAATGCACTGCTTAAAAATATGAAAATAAACTGCATACTGTAATCCATATGGTACCTGTCCAAGTGAATTGTGTATACCCCGGTAGTAGGATTTTATTCCTTGCTTGATTTCAAAAGGAGGTCACAAGCTTTTAGCTAGTCGTGTGAAACTTTGCAAACCTGAAGACAATGTAACTATGAGTATGAGTATATCAGGTTTTGGGACTAGAGTCATTATATTTTATTCTAATCTATTCTTGGTACGTCAATTTCCGTACTCCAATATAAATCAAGACTTGAGCCTATATATTAGCAGGGATAATAGTATTAAGTCAGTCTCAGAGGGTTGGGTTATGTTACAGATTCCTAATCCTTAAAGTGGACCCTCCAAGGTTTAAGTTACTAGTATTGTGTGTTTCCTGCTCCTATTTTTCCCTAGTTCTCATCTACATTGTACAGTTCCCTACCTGCAGTCCCATTCCAGCGAACAGTACGTCCATCTTGTCATAGGGAACTAACACAGGGACTATTGATTTGGCTCCTCCCAGTAATTTCAATCTGCTGGGTTTTGGAAAGAGACATGTATGGCACTCTGTCAGATTAAGCACTTAGGATGGTGCACACTGCATTTGTGTCCTAATAAATCTGTACTACATTGTACTGGAATAGCTTGGAATATTCACAGTCAAGCATACATAATTAAGGCATAATATCAGATCTTCTACAGCATAGCAAGCACAGGTTCTGTATGTTGAAGATATGAATATTTCAAGACGTGGGGTGCTTTAACAGTCGTAAGGTTGCCGTGTAGAAATTTGCCTTTAGGGCGGAGAGTTAGCCACCTGTCCGTATGGTAGACAGGTGCTTCTGAAGGTGGTAATTATGTGTCTATAGGTCAGTGCCTCTAGGGCTCAGGTAGACACACTTCAGACCTGGCTTGAATATATAGTGAGTTCTCAGTTCCAGTATGGACTCATGTCAGAAAACATGTACAGCAGGGCTCGAAATCCTTTTTTCTGCAGACCTGCACTGGTGTAAGCAACATTGAAAATTACCTGCACCATTCAGAATTTAGGAAGCATGGATCATACTAAGAACTGTTCAAGAACCATTGCCCCTATTTGAATTTATAGTATTTCTTTATAGTCTTCATTACAAGTTGGTAACAATGTCAAGCAAATAAAAATCAACATACACCTATAAACCCAGTACAGTGGCCAGTGCAGGTTAGGTTTACCTGCACTAACCTGTATATGCAGGTGGTATTTTGAGCCCTGTACAGGGAATGTCAAGTCCTTTCTTCCAACATTTTCTAAAGACAGTCTGCTAGTAGATCTGTATTGCAGTCATTTGGTAAAATTTTACACTTGGAACAATAACATAATCCAAGGTAGGTATGTAGCAATTTTATTATTACATAGCAGGAATTGTGCCCTGAATTATAGATGTACATTACTGTACATGGCTACCTCTGCACAGAAATATTGATCACTGTGGTACTTGCATATCACCGGTATTAATAAATCAAATTCAATAACTACAGCATAATATCCTGGGCCGTGAAGTTAGCAATACTTATATAAATCGACCAGGTGGCTGAAGCAATACTGTTTGTGTGTATACACGTACATGAGCACGTCAACAGAACGTACTGCACCTGCGCGAAACTCGTAATGTATTGTTCATAGCACTTTGGCGGAACGTCTCATATAAGGTTGTATTACAGCATATAAGGTTGTCTGTAGTTTTTAGATGTTGTATAAGAAAAGATATCGTCTGCAACAGGCAAAATTCTGATGCAACATTGACCAAACATCCAACGAAAAATGTGAAAAATCAGGGTTTTGCGCAGGCGTAGTAAATTCTGCCGACGCGCTATGTACATGTATGTAGTGAGACATGGTGAAAGCCCTGGATTTCCAGGGTAGATATCAATCAATAAAAAATGATATTTTCTGTCTGATATTTTTTGGGGGCTTGAACGTACATTTGTCCAAAGCTTTTTTTTGCAAGATTTCTGAAGGCATTCACAATTGACCTTTTTTTAGTATATAAATAGCTTCCATTTCAGTAATTGTATCAATTTGTTCAGCATTTATGTGTAAGACTATCAGATAAATAGACAGACAGTGGGTGTTTTCTAACATTGAATACACTTTCTTACAGATAACTTTTCAGTGGTTCTGTATTCCTGAGTTCCTTACGATCACGCAAGATGTCGGCGTTCTTCGTTCGCAACGCTCGCACACTAGCTGCCGCCGGGGGAGTAGGCGTGGCAGCTGCCTCCGCCTGGTACTATGGCAACCAGACTGTCGACGCCCGTGTGGGCGGGGCCAGAAAAATGTACCCCCCAAGGTGAGGACGTGATCCCGTGTACTTAGGAAATGTTGTCTCTTTGTGAGTTGTTCTTCAAACCAGGTATCTATATCCCTTACTCCATCTATAACTCCCTCATTCCCTCCCCTAATTTCCCGTCCTTCCACCCATCCATCCTTCAACCCACCCATCCATCCATCCATCCACCCATCCTTCCACCTATCCATCCGCCCATCCTTCCACCCATCATCCAGCCACCTTTTACAATCAATCTGACTCAATGTTTTTAAAATGATTTTAATTATTGGTCTCAATAATGGAACCACCATGTCATTATAGCAGAAATGGTGAAGTCAGCCTGGATAATTCAGCCCTTAGACTTGCAAGGGCCTGACTTTGTTTAGCTACTGTTTATGTGGCCACGAATTGTAAGGTGAGAAACAAAAAGAAAAACATTACTAATACATTTGTACTCCCCTTCTCTATTTCAGGTAAAAATATCAGGCAGCATACTCCTTAAAATGTAATGGTTACATGTCAAAGGTAAAGCAGTCATCCTCAACTGAGGTTAATATATATGCAATATACGTACATGTGACGGGGCATAAACTCATAATGCTGGTTCAGTAAGACATTACCTTGAAAGTCACCAACCCATGTGTACTTGCCATGCCCTGCCTGGTGTGTCAGTCATGTACACATACACTGTGACAAGAGTTTGACGGTAAGCGCCGTGGGTTTGTGCGTCCACAGAACGTGCACCCGCTGCCTGTGGACCTCGGTGCCGCTGGCGGTAGCCTTTATCCTGGGCTTCCTGACCAGCTCTGTCACCCAGCGCTACTCGTGCACGCTACGTGCCGCCGAGAACGTGCCCATGAAACCCGCCAGAAAAAGATACCCTCCTAGGTAAGACTGACGTACAGCAAACTGTGGCAAGTCAGTGTGTCTTTGTGGCAAACATCATCATCCCTGAACCATAACTGTAGTAAGATCTGTCACTGACCAGTGTAACACTGTAACAAACAACAAGACAGGAACAAGACATGTCTCAGTGTTGGAAACACGTGACAATATTATGAAGATGCAAGTGAACCAAAGCATGTTGTCTGACCTTATAACACTTGACTGTGAAACAAACAAACAGAAATAAACAAGAGTGATGGAAGAAAAAAATGAGAAAGGACTGAGCTGGTCAGGTAGCCTTAGCAAGAGGTAGGTCATCCTAATGTAGTTGCTGCTAGTAATGTAATGATACCAAGAAGCCTCACAGCCATGTCACGCTGCATGTGAATGTTGCCTTGATGTTGACTGTGAATCTGTATCCACTGAGTGTATGCATGCTGGAATAGCAACATGCAATTGTGTTTAACACTTTCAGTGTCTGGCCTGATTATAATCAGGATTTTGAATCTTCAGCCCAGCTAGAACACTTAGGGAGGCAATTATAAGTTTGATAACATCTCGTCCATTTTGCAGCTTCATCAATATTAATGCTTTATGCTGCTTCTCAATACAAATACAAGCTTGCTATTACTGAAGACAAGAGAGCGCAGCTAGAACAGGCCCAAAGGCACATGACGTTAGGTTTTTTTTTGCATTATATACATGTAGTGGCAAAGGTCATCAGGTACCAGCTTGGGTTAAAGGACACAGGGATAAAGGTCAAGGGTTAAGGATGACTGGAGGATGCTGGGTATAACTATAACTTGTACCATATACTGTGGTAATAAGATAGTCTCCACCAGACTAACAACGTGGGTTCAAAAACAGTAGAATTTAGCAAAATAGGGAGAATAATTAGTTGGCCAGGGGAGTTCATTTCTGATGGGGAAATGAAACCCTAATAGTGGACCCACTCCCCTGGCCAGTCAGTCCCTATTTTTGCCGAATTCTACCATCCTAACCCCCTTCAGGAAGGCCTGGTCAAGGCTAGGTTATAAAGTGGTAAACGTGAAAGAGTACTTATAGGATATCTGCATGTGAATTTAGAATAAGTTCAACAGATCAAGATGAGGGAAGATAAAAAGTTCCTTGCATGTTCCTGACAAATCAAAGACTCCTTGAGGTGGAAAGAGCGCTAGCTTAGCTCCATAATACACTAATGTACAAAAGTAACACCTGAATGTGCATCTATCTACCCCCTCCCCCACACAGTGCTGACTTCCCTGACTTGAAAAAGCACAACAACATCATGGCCAGTAACCTGACCCCAAAGATCTACGCCAAGCTGCGCGACAAGGCCACGCCGGCGGGCTACACGCTGGACCAGTGCATCCAGACGGGGGTCGACAACCCCGGACATCCCTTCATCAAGACGGTCGGCATGGTCGCCGGAGATGAGGAGTCATATGAGGTGGGCACAAACTTTCAAGGTTTCATTGCAGCTCCAGCAGCAGCTGCTAGGGGACCCAAAATCTGATATAGGAACTTGCTATGTATTAAAATCATGTGTAAGTCTACAGTGTGTGGATGATATATTGTCCAGGGTTGGAAATGCCTGGTGCATTATAATGCACCTTTATGCACCCAGAATTGCAGCTATGCACCTAATTTTTGACTGGGTGCACTGGTGCACCTAGATATTTGCATAGTGCAAAAAATTATATAAAGATATATATGTATTGTATACTTAGTCTAGTATATAGAATATTCTTGACATTTGATTTCAGATTCAAGCTCTGTCAGTAAGGTTTGTAATTAGGTTTTGCTGACATTCTACTGTTTTGCATACAAACCTTTTCCTGTGCACCAAAATTTTTAGGTTAGGTCCACCAGTGCTATTCCCAAAATAAATTTTGAGCCCTCGGACTAGTGCTGTGTACCGGTTCGCTGGACTCAGTTACGGACTTGTAAAAACGTTTAGGTCCAAGTCCAAAAAAAACTGAATTGTGGGAACCAGTTCCGGACATGGTTGGAAAAAACATGTCACATACCCCTTTTCGTTCCGAACCACATAAAACCTTCCATAGATCGCAAAATCTGTGCTGCAAAATGAAGAAAATATTGCCATTGGGCATTGCCAAGTGTCGACCTCCATGTTATGTAGCCACAGTCTCGCCCAAACAACATTGCAAGGTTGCCAACATGCAATTTTGTATATACCGTGGGTTTAGGTCCGGACTTACAAGTCCGGAACTGAACCTAAACCTCAGGACTTGAATCCGGACCTGAACCTAAACGTGGGTTTAGGTACACAGCACTACCTCAGACGTTGTGTAAGTCTACAGTGGATGACATGCAAGTGTTGTCCCATCTCAGGTATTTGCTGAACTGTTTGATGCTGTTATTGACGAGCGGCACGGTGGGTACGGCCCGGACGACAAGCATCCCACCGACCTGGACTGGACCAAGATCCGCGGGGGGAACTTTGACGACAAGTACGTGCTGTCCAGCCGCGTGCGAACCGGCCGGAGCATCCGCGGTCTGAGCCTGCCGCCAGCCTGCACCAGGGCCGAGAGGCGCGAGGTGGGTGTACAGACAGAACGTTTTAGCACAGTATTCGAGTCTACTAAAATCTAAAAAGATCATGCTGATGTCGATAAGCATGAAGCTGCGCATTAAAGCTGGTGTGTTGCGCTGAGGGGCGGTTACACTGGCTATATAGATACAGATGAATACTTCAATAGTCACTAGAAGTAACGCCTAACTGTCCCAGACAGAAAGTTGGAATTTTATCGAAGATTTTTGAAAGTGGTTAGCCCCTGATTAACATTTATCCACCAGACTACATATATCCACCACTTTGAAATACAGTGCACACACATGCACAGGTTAGATATACATACAGGAGTGCATTTTACTGGCTAACATTGCGTTGGAGATCTGTTTAGTCGCATTTTTACAGTGTGGTGGATATATGAGACCTGGCGGAATTACATGTATGTTAGTAGACGTTAGAACTTGAAAGTGGTAGAAGAATGAATAGAAATTACTGATTAAATAGAAAAGCAGAAGACATTTAGTTTACAGATAGTTTACAGCTTACATTTAGTTTACAAATAAACAGAGTTGTAAGTTGGTTTAGCGTGTGTTTACATAAGCTCTCACTGCTGGGGGTTAATTGACGCCCTCCCCAAGAGGGGGTGGCAATAACCATCGGGTGGGCCAGCCATTAGGAGTGCAATTTAGTCAGGCTAGAAGTTGGTTGATGAGGTTTGTGCCCCCCTCCCCACCTCCTACAGGTGGAGCGTGTAGTGTCTGATGCCCTGGCCAACCTGGCAGGAGAGTTCGAGGGGAAGTACTACCCCCTGAACAACATGACAGACGACGAACAGCAGCAGCTCATCGACGACCACTTCCTGTTCGACAAGCCGGTCTCGCCGCTGCTGACCTGCGCCGGGATGGCCCGCGACTGGCCCGATGCTCGTGGCATCTGGTACGTTGCATGGGGCAATTTACATGTACATGTAGTAATGCATATATAGCACAGACTGATGGTACTGCAAGCTTCCACACAGTTTCTCCACAGTGAATGATATTAGTTTGAAACTGGAAATAGGATTGTGTGTAGAGTTGTAGTCTTACGGGAGGGTATAAGCAGAAGCATGCAAATAGAACACTGTTGTTTTTTTTATTTGATTCATCTTTTCTGAAACACAAAGAGTCAACTTTTACACTGAAATGTGTTGTGCAAACTATTAGTATTAGGACTGTGTCACAACCCTTTGTACTTTGTACGATTCCTTTTCGTGTTAGCAGCAAGCTGTTCTGTAATTTCTTAGTCATGATTGATATTTGAGTAGAATTATAATGATTTCTTTAATGATCCTCAATTATCTTAGATGACAAAGTAATCTTCTTTCCCCTTCCTTAGCAGATCTTTCTAGTTTTGAGTTGATTTTTGTCTACTGATCACTTAGTTTTGTTTCTCCCAGACTAGGATACAATTATGTAAAAGTTTGACCACTCAGTCTGCAAAAATAGTTTTATTTGCAAAGTACACCTGATCTCATAAAAAGGACTCCTCACCACCCCCCCCTCCCCACGCAGGCACAACACACAAAAGAACTTCCTGGTGTGGGTTAACGAGGAGGACCACACCCGGGTCATCTCCATGGAGAAGGGCGGCAACATGGCGCGGGTGTTCCAGCGCTTCTGCGCCGGCCTGCAGCAGGTAGAGTCGCACTTGGCCACTCTATGTCCACGTAGTTTAAACCCACGCATTGTCTTCACAGAGGACTGTTGCAGTCTGACTGTCCGCCATCTATCCCAGCATGCATCTCTCTACCAAGTAGACTCTGTCACCTTTTGTACTTGCAGATATGCCCAACAACACACAGGTCAACGCAAGGTCACTCCTAAACTTTCATCCAACAACTCAGAGATACTGAAGCCCCAGCTTACACTACAGCACCCATAAACAGGCACACATACAAACACACAAACAAATACACCTTTCTGTACATCTGTTTCAGTTGTTTTCTCTTACTTCAACCCACCAGCTCAGAACCGCAGCTCCACCCTCTCCTCAGGCCATCCATTCAGCATGATGAATGAACCCTCCCTCTGCACCCTATATCCCCCCACTATAAATGAACCTCCCCCTTTGCACCTGACCTCAGGCATAACATGAACAAGACTTTCCTAGTGTGGGTGAATGAAGAGGACCACACACGGGTCATTTCCATGGAAAAGGGTGGGAACATGCAACGGGTATTCCAAAGGTTCTGCACAGGCCTCAAACAGGTAACACCCCTTCCCCAACCCCCCTGAGTTGTGTGCTGTGCCCCACTGCAGTGTTGTTGTGCTAAGGCTTGCACACTGGCTGCTACAGGATAAGTATGGAGGAGGCTTGTTGTGCTTGTAGTTTGCCGTAGTTTAGCGGGTAAGGTAGGGGGAGAGACATGACTGCTGCCATCTGCACCCCCCCTCCCATGTACACTATATGACATCCAGTAGGTTCTAGCGGGGACCAATCAGATGGCTGCTGGCGGGTCACCGGCCGTCACTAACAATTAGCCAATAACGGCCGAGTTGTAGGCTATTCGCACCCTTAGTTTCATGTAAATGCCACGAACAAAACCAAGTAATTGTCTGTCTGCAGTACTTCCTCTGTCCATGGAGTTAAAAAAAAAACATTTTAACTCCATGCTCTGTCAGTTTGAAAAGTTTACTTTGATGGCAAAACCGGAATAAAACTATTATGGAGATAAAAATTTAGACCTTCTTTCTTGAATGGTGCTGCACTTGTGCAAATAGAGCGATCACTACCGACGCTGAAAGGAACACGGGAACCGACGAAGCTGAAGTTTCTCTAACCTCATTGAGTAGACCCAGCATAAATAATTTTCTCACCAAGAGCTTTCCACGAGCCGGGTACAAAAATGGAATCATCCCAAACTCATCAGAGCAAGGGCATGTCCTTGTTCAGAGTGAGGATTTCGTGGCTCACTTTGAGGCCCCAAATCACTGAATTCCACGAAGAGATTGAACACATTTTTTCCGAGAATACCGCCTAACATGTTCAAGGTCCACATTGTCGACTCATACTTTTCATGGTCAAAAATCTTTGCTGAAACCAATGATGAGATCCAATGCTTTGTAGACACCGATATCAGCCACCGATAACTTTATCATTGCAGGTGCAGGAGTTTATTTGTTGTTGTCACTTTCAAACTATTCATTATTTAATTTCATATGTATTCGGTTGGAGGGCAGTGACCGACAGTCCCCAAAAGGGTGTTCCAAATTGCCTCTCGTCCGAGCAAGGAGGTTATTTCCCGGTATATACTGCTAGTTTGTGTAACCAAGGAGGTTGTAGTTGGTGTAACATTACGTAGTGCTACAACTTGTGTTAAAAGTGGGGAGCTATACGGCTTCATTGCGTTATCAAATAAGACGTCATGTACATAGGTACCTACTCTCAAAACACATGCTGCAAACTACAGTAATTGAAGCCCTACGAAAATTCTCTTTGCAATATTTGCCGCGTTTAGCAGTCAGTCATGGCCGAACAATGGGTGTGAAATACTTGTTTTTGCCCCTTGCATGCTACCAGATCAGTGGCTACTCTGCAAGTGAAAGACCTGGGTTCTCGGGCCTTGATAAATTATTCATAAGTCGATCGCCGCTAGAAATCTACTGGGTGTCATTCAGTGACGATCCCCCCCCTCCTCAGCATTCCAACCTACCTGCCCCCCACCCCACTTCTTCTTGCCTAACCCTTCTGCAGACTGTTCTAAGCTACAGTACAGACCATGCTTTTTCCCACTCTCATTTCAAATCTTTACTTTGCAGGTTACCATGATAATGATACAAGACTTTTTAATTCTTTACTTTCTTTCTATCAAAATCAATAACATCCTGGAATCTTGTCATCTTTTTTTCCAGCCATTTCATCCCCCCTGCATGCAACTTTAGGTCCTTTTGAGCAATTCTAGTGCTATTCTGTGCTTCTGTTTCTTTCACATGATCTACATGTATTACTAGATGCTCCAATCTTATTCTTTCATACATCTATGTAGCTAGTCCTTTTTCTCCTATGCATGCCAATTTGTCATCCCTGTCTACCTACACCCCCCCCCCATACACTGACACCCCCCTCCCCGGCACGGTCTGTCCATCCCTCCCCCCAGGCACAACTTCAACAAGACCTTCCTGGTCTGGCTTAACGAGGAGGACCACACCCGGGTCATCTCCATGGAGAAGGGCGGCAACATGAAGCGCGTCTTCCGTAGGTTCTCGGAAGGCCTCGCAGAGGTATCGTACTTAATTAGCGTTGAGGTATCATTTTTGTAGTGCAGGCCCCAGTAATGTCATCAACTAAACAACAAGTTCAGCCAAAGTTACCTGGTGTGCATGTGAGCCTCTGAGTTTTACTAAGTCTCTGCCATCATGAAGGAGAAGTGGTCAACATGAACCCTGAAAGGTAAGACAGCATGGCCGTGTGGTAAGGAGAATTATTTTATCCAGAACCGTGCCTATCTAGTTCTATTCCTGAATGGGTTAGGGTTAGAATCAGGCACGATTCGCGCATCCAAGAATGATTTGCCCCAGGCACGGTTTTGGATAAGCGTGGACTATCCAGAACTGTGCCTGAGCATGGTTCTGGATAAAGTACGGTTCTGGATACAACAAGGATATTGGACCTAAAATATCTAAATGACTAAAAAAGTAAAAGAATACATTGTGTCATGTGTCATAACCAAAAATGGACTTGGACATTTATGACTGTATAGATAAAGTGTATAATTAAGTGATGAAAAGAAAGCAGTTGTATTCTCTTTACACATGGCATCTGCCTTGCCTGACTTGTACCTGTAAAGTAACTTAGTCTACCTTGGGTCTGAGGAGGAGTTTCAAGAACTTTTCCAAAGCTGGTAAGTTTTTGCTCTCCTTGTTCCACAAGTTTTCATCAGATATTAGCCCTGCATTATCCAGACTTGTGCAAAGGTGAGTCTTCCTCTGTCACTCCACTGTATTCCATCCCTAACTGTTGCTGTTGCTGTGAGAAGTGAGTGCTGTGTGTGGTGTTTCACTGTCCATTCACTCATCACATGTGTGTTCTGTGCATATCTGACTTGTGTTTTTCATGTGACCTGGGAACCACATGACTAGTATTACATACATGTACACTGTTGAAAAAAATCAGTTTTCAATATTCTTTTCAAAATTTCCAACATGCAGCTTAACTGTCAATTCTGAAAATCTGAGCATCTTTCATCAACTAGTGTTGCCAGAGAATTTATTGTTCACATTGCTCTGTTCCAACACCAACTTACACTGTCTTTAAAGGAAGGTATAGGAAGACAATGATATCTAGTGCCATATTTTTTTACTAGCTAGCTCGACAGTACAGACAGTACATGTACCTATGTTACTGATGAAAGGAAAGAAGCTGGTATAGCCCCATCTTTATTAGCGTTGTTTGTTTAGCTGAGGCTGTAAAGTTAAGTGTACAATAAACTCAAAACACGTGCGTGCTCTAGGAGCAACTGGAGTTCCCATTCCAATTGGATTTGCAGCAGTAAAATCATTAAAGTTATCCCTCCAAGAGTTTATGGTTACAATCTTGCAGTCTTTCCTATTTTGCCTGAACATGCAGTTGTCAACATGTCAAAATAGGCAGTGTGCAAAATACTAGGTTGCCCAGTTGCACCGTGCAACCATATTTTGCTTGGTGCAACCTATTTCTACACCCAGGTAGCTTTGTGGTAAAGATGCCTCTTTCTTCCATTGGGAACTGTTTATTGAGAAGTTCCCATGGAAGAGCTCATCACTTCAGGTAAGGGGAAACAACTCTGTGTCAGAAATGTACATGTATAAATGCACATTGCATTCTAACAAAGTTAATCACAATGTAGAAGAGTTGAAATTTGGGTCAACCTGGAATTTTGATGGGCAACTCAGCTTTCATCCTAGGTTGCCACTGGGCAACCTGGCTCAAAAAAGTATTTCGTACACTGAAATAGGTCAAGTGGGATTCAAATATTGCCAGTTGGTTTCCCTGAAAAGCACTGTCGTTATCTGTATGATTTATAGTCTGTTATTGTCTTCATTTTATAGGTGGAAAAGCAGATTAACGACAAGGGCTGGGAGTTCATGTGGAGTGAGCACCTGGGCTACATCCTCACCTGTCCCTCTAACCTGGGCACAGGGCTGAGGGCCGGAGTTCACGTCAAGATCCCTAGGGTGTCTAAGGTACGGAGCTGAACCTTAACCTCTAACCCTTAACCTTTAACCTATCCAACCTTGGTCCAGCACTCAGTGCTGGAGTTCACATCAAGATCCCCAGGGTGTCTAAGGTATAGCATCTGTTGTTAACCCACTAAGACACAACTACCGGTACTAGTAAAATCATAAAGATTCAAAACGGTAAACAAAACCCCCTCCACATTAAAGTAGAGTAGCTCAGGAAACGGGCATTCTGGGAAAATGCGACTTTGTATTTGTGTCTAATGGAATCAAGTTGCAGTGCATGCACATTTATTTAGAAAGATGACAAGGAGACAATGACAGTTATGATGGTATGTTTGTTTAAGCCATGAAATACTCAAGTCATGATAGAAGAGGCAAGGGTCAGACAAATTATAACAAGATACAGGTTACATGTCCGTGTGTGTCTTGTCTGTCCAGGACCCGCGGTTTGAGAACATCCTGAAGGCCCTGCGTCTGCAGAAGCGCGGTACCGGCGGCGTGGACACCGCGGCCGTGGGCGGAACCTTCGACATCTCCAACGCCGACCGTCTGGGCTCCTCGGAGGTCCAGCTGGTGCAGATCGTGATTGACGGGGTGGACCTGCTGGTCCGCATGGAGAAGGAGCTGGAGCGCGGGCGCAGCATCGACAAGCTCATCCCGAAGGGCGACGGCCGCGGCCTGTAAACGCCGGGTCTCCGAATCAACTCACAGTCAAGTTCACATCGTCTAAATAACTTCAAACACACAGCAGAATTTGTGGTGTTTTCCCAGAAAGTAACAAGGAACTGTCGTGCTTCAATCATGTTTGTTTGTTGATATGGATGAAAAAAAAAACTTTAAGAATTCATAAAACCTACCTGTGCTTCCAACATTCATGAATGTCTCTCGTAGCAGGAAGTAGAGAAATTCCAAAAGTGACAAAGTAACGTAAAACCTAACCCACCTTTATGGTAAGGGGCTTCATCGTAATTCTGTTACATGTGTATTCCCACAACACACAAGAAAGGATTTCAAAAGGTGCTCCTTTGGCCATATTTGTAATGGTGTTAAGGTCTGAATATGAAAGTAACCGAGAGATTTTTGTAATGAGATTGGACATGGTTAAAACCTAAACCACCTTCAAACTTTATGGTAAAGAGCTTCATCTTAATTCTGTTACATGTGTATTTCCTAAACACACAAGAAAGGATTTCAAAAGGTGCTCCTTTGGCCATATCCGTTACGGTGTTACAGTCTGAATATGAAAGTAACTGAGAGATTTTAGTGAGATTGGACATGGTAAAGGCTTGGGTATATTAAACAGTGAAGGAATTCTAACAGTACCAACTCTGGATCTCAGGAAAGACCAGAATGTATCAGCAAAAACAATCTGCTGCTTGGCTATGATGTTGTGACCTGCTTTTTTTGTCATGTGAAGATTACTTCTAATGGAGAACTTGTGACCATTCCTCTCCTTACTTAGTGCCAAGGCATTGCTTTATGAATTGATAGAGTATATCCTAGAAGATTCTATCTATGCGAATACAGGAGATTCCATTTTAACGTAAGTTTTGAATTTTGTTTGCCCGGTGGAGAGAGTTTATAGTATGTATATATCTATGGGCTGATAATATTTACCCATATGATAATTTTTGCACGTTGTGTTTTATTGTGTGTTGTGTTGAATTTCTGAGAGCAATAAAAAGCCATGTTGATGTGTCGGATATTTGGGTACAGTTTTGATAACTGATCTTTATGTTTGCAATGTTTGTTGTTTTGTGTGTGACAATTAAATGCTGAACTATCAGAGGACAAAGGTTTGTCTGTTTGTCAGTCTCTTTTTTTTTCTTCTGCATTGTGCATTTTGATGGAGAAGGGGCACTGGGACCAGTATTTTCCATTAAGCTACACTGATTTAATTTTATGGATGACATAGTCTAGAGACCCCAAAACTAATATGAGAGGGGGAAAAACTGCTGCTGAAATTTCAAACAATTTGTTGCAATCAAATGCTCAATATTACAAAAAATTATGAATATAAACTTCTTAGCAGACATGCAAAGTTGAACAGAATATATGTGTGTATTACGTACAATAGCTGTAACGTTAAATCATTAACAGGTGGTTCTTACTGTCTATCATAACACGCTCTCCATGGCTGGCTTCTACCTTCTAAAAAGGTTTTTAAAATATTAACTATTCTTAACTCAAAAGGAAGCTTTGGCCGAGGATTTTGGGCAGCTGCAGTCGTTTCGGTTATGTCAACTTCGATAAAGACGAAGAGACCAAATTGACGAGTGGCCTGATCCACCATAACTAGTTAATATACCTCATCACACTTGCAAAACACTCGCTGGCCGCCGTGAGTCGCTCATAAGTGGCTGTGCAAATTTATAAACATTCCCTTCGCCAACATTTATGATCATCAATGGCATAGCAATCCACAGCTACATAATAAAAACAAATCGTTTTTAGATATTTAGTGTCCGGCTATATGCGTTGGGCGGGGACTTACACTATTATAACTGTTAACTCGTTTCATTGCATCTCGTCATTGACATTGGGGTAATTTTGATTAATATTGCTGATTATAGACATTATATACTGTACTATTTTTATTTCCTGTTCTGGTGTTTTTCCCTTCTGTCCACATTTGTTGTTGACATGTCGACAATAATTTCCTTCAATTGAGTTGACAGTTCTCAACCAACCAGCACTGGCGATCGACTCTCCAAGCAGACGTTTTAGACTTCGGCGTATTTTTATTTCTTACGTCTTTTGATGCGTTACGTTTTTTAATACAGGGCTGTCTTTCTTGTACCGGTATCCTTTTTTTCGCCAACAATTAAGCAGATCTACGAGGGCGTGTTGGATACTGCCCGGCCAACTTCATACTGTCTTGCCAATTTGAAACTGCCTTGTAGCCATCAACAGATCTGCTTGGAGATTTATACGATCCCAACTCTGTGACTATCGGACGGTCCCTTGAAACGTCATTGAAACTCTTGTGTGCCCCGGGAGGGTTATAGTTTGATGGATAACACATTGTTCAGGTAAACCATCTGACGTTGCTGAGAAGAATTCCTGCTGTTCTGTCAACACAAGCTGTCTGGAAGCTGCCTGCGCCACAGCATAGTTGAACGCTCGTCAACTCGACAGTTTGCCGCTAGCTTCGTCTACACTGAACTTACATGTACAGTACGACAGGAAGTTGTCTGGCTGTACAGTCTGAGGTAGGTGAATACAGTTACGCGTAAAGTACGACGTAAAATGTTTATCTTCGAGGTAAAGTGGCCCTCATTCCGGTATCAGCATGGCTCTGTTAGTTGCTGTAGGGTTCACAGATTCTTCGAATTGGCACAATCTAGCCAAAAAGCATTTCCTACATCGTCCGTTTGTCCGTTTGACACACGGTCGTTCTGCCCACCTCACTGGCTACCACCGTGAGTCTTCGCACTGTTGCGATTTTAGCCTTTGTATTACCCCTCAGTCAAGGTCACGGCGGCCCGGTGTGTGAAGAAAGGTAAACTTGTGGTGTATAAACTTGCGTACTCAACGGTTTGCACACTAATGAAATAAGGGACAAACCACAAATTATGTGGGGGGCTAAGCTTTAAGGTTTAAGGTGTACGAGCATAGCCGATCAATGGGCAGGGGCGCCACTAGCTCCCTGACCGCCACCCTGCTGGGTGGCGGCGAGTAGCACACTTTACCCTTTTAACTGAATAGCCGCGGCGATTGTACTATTCCCGCATTTTTTTCGGGGCCGATCGTCACTAGCCTGACCTAGTGGTCTTTCTGACAAAAATACTCGGACAACCCCGGTATTTTCGGCTTTCAAGAATGTGACATGCATGTAGTGCCTAACACAATCCAGGCAGCAGACCTCGCTTAATGATGTGCCAATTGTAGGGTAGAGTCCAAATACTTGTTCATTTTATCAGTAGATAAATAGAAAACCGAGGAATGCAACGTTAACAACGGGAATGTCGCCTGTACGAAAAGGCAGCCCTTGAAGGCTGTGATTAAATGTACGTTTTCAGGACAACAGTTTTCAGAGACAACAGTTAAAGCGAGTTCCCCTATTAAAATGTGTTCAACGAAAGACGACCTCCACTGGCGGCATTCGAATTCTGTCTATACAAAACTGTTCTGCTGTGAAATCAGACTGTGTCACGCAGAGATTCTAAAGACTCAAATTATTCCGATTATGAATGAATCCAGTTCTGCCGTTCACAATACTGTGTGTACATGTCTCAGAGATAATCTTCACCAAACTCCCGCGTCCCCTGGAAATCAAGACTCTCTCTCTCTCTCTCTCTCTCTCTCTCTCTCTCTCTCTGTCTCTGTGTGTGTATGTGTGTGTCTGCTGTGTGTCTGCTGTGTGTGTGTGTGTGTCTGTCTGTCTGTCTGTCTGTCTGTCTGTGTGTCTGTGTGAACGGAACGGTTCTGGATAAAGCACGTAAAGCACGGTCTTGGTACAACACTCCCATAATCATGGCCTTTCGTGGCTTTCACATCAAAAGTATTGACGTTACCCGTGATATTTTGATTGTCTAATAAGGCAAGACGTCTGACAGAAGATAAGACAACATGGAGACAGAGGAACCCTTCAGTGAGAACGTCACCAACACCACGGCCAGTCCGCCCGGTCCGCCACAGAACCCCGCACTGGTGACCGCCTTCAACGCCGTGAACATCGGCATCCTGGTCTTCATCATGCTGGCCATGGGCTGTACACTGGAGCTGAAGACTCTCATCAGGCTGATTAGGAACCCCAGACAGGTCAGTAGGTAGCCTGGGTGCCAGACTGTTGTCAGGGCCAGTATACAGGGTAGCTTCTCGGCTACAGGCCCAACATATCCCAAGGCAAAGGAAATTTTACCACAGGCCCCCTCAGCTAGACGCTTCTCAGGGTCTAACTCGTCAAATTCCTAGAATTTTTTTTCCCAATCTAGATATAATACATACCAAAGGGCTCCGCCCATGTGGCGTCGCGAAAAAATATAATGAAAGAAATGGGGAGGCAGAGACATAAAGACATGACAGAGTACTCTCCAAGCAGAGGTTTGGGTTTTGGGCTTATTTTTGGCGTGTTTTAGGCTTTTTATTGGGCTTTCTTTTTTCACTGAAATTCTGTTTCAACCCAACGGTTGGGTAGAAACAAAATTTAAGTGAAAAAAGAAAGCCCAATAAAAAAGCCTAAAAACACGCCAAAAATAAGCCCAAAACCCAAACCTCTACTTGGAGATTATAGTTTAAATCTATATCTAGTATATACGAGTTATATTCTGCCGGTTGTACCACACCAGCTATCGCCCAAGCAGATGTTCTGGAGTATCTTGTCACGTTTGTTTTTGCTGACTACCTTGTCGCTTGCCCTGCAGATCGATCCGCGGTTTTTCATCGGAGTTGTGATCGGGTTCCTGTCCCAGTTTCTGGCCATGCCGCTGTGCGGGTTTGCCGTGGCGCACATTATGCAGTACTCCCCGATGGTGGCAGTCGGCGCTCTTGTCTGCACCTGCTGCCCTGGTGGGACGGTGTCCAACCTCTTCACCTACTGGAATAAGGGTGACGTGCCGCTCAGGTGAGGGACTTGAATTTGTAGTATATAAATAGAGACACGGTTACTCTTTTCCTAAAGCTATCATAGGGTGAAACTTACTATCACCAATTACGATTATCATAGGAACCTCTTTACTAGATACCTTTGCTTTGATAACGTTTCGTTTTTGACGCTTGAGGCTTCGATTTACAGATGCAAAAGTCTTATTTTCTCTGCCGCCTCAATACAGCAATAACTTTATTTTAATTAATGCTAATTGTGTACATTAGAAATCATAAAGCTATAGTAAACAATAAAATGAACTTGAACTTTGAAGTGAATTGAAAATCCTCAACTTTGATTTCATTTCTATATGTAATGAAACAGGAAATGTCCGAAGTTTTGGGAGATGTTTGTATTGATTGAAATGTGTTATGAATCAGATATACTTAGTCTAGTATACACACAAAGGCAACACACGAACAATTCTTGTCCACATCATTTTCTATTAGAACTGAAAAGTGTTCTCTTAAGAAATTTATCGTGTTCTGTGTACGTGCCAGCGTCACGATGACGTCCTGCTCCACCGTGCTG
Source organism: Branchiostoma floridae x Branchiostoma japonicum (assembly GCA_013266295.2). Lineage (NCBI taxonomy): Eukaryota > Metazoa > Chordata > Leptocardii > Amphioxiformes > Branchiostomatidae > Branchiostoma > Branchiostoma floridae x Branchiostoma japonicum. The sequence continues at coordinate 10,801,667 of CM023823.1, read as the reverse complement.
GCCATGGGGATGATGCCGCTGAACCTGTGGATCTACTCCCGTAGCTGGACGGACCAGGCCGCGGTCATCCCGTACGTCCGGATCGTCTCCGCCCTGGCCTCCATCCTCGGGCCCGCACTGGTCGGCATGCTCATCAAACTCTGTTCCGAACGGCTCGCCAACTTCGTCATCAAGGTACATGTACCATCAACTGCCGGTGTGTCGCCACAAATGTCTGCTCTGTCGCGCGCAGGTAGTGCGTGTGCCTGGAGTTTAGGGCTAGGGTTAGTGTTAGAGTTAGTGTTATGGTTATGGTTTATATCGTCATGGTTGAGGTTAGTGTAAGTTTGCCTGGGAGTAAAACACAACAGTTGTATAAATAAAGCAAAGTTCTCTTTTGTTCTTGATTCTGTGCCCCACAGCTGGGGAGTGTTCTGGGTCTGTCTGGGATCGTGGCCAGCATCACCCTGAGCGTGTTCATCAACCCGGACATGTTCACCCGGCCCTGGCAGCTCTGGCTGGGGGCGGCCATCCTGCCATACATAGGTAAGGCCGCTATATATATATAGCTACGGAGTGTTATATCAGGCTTCAAGGCTAGGTACGGACGAGCTGACATCGTGGGCAACTTGAATCAGGCGATATGCAAGAATGTGGGCTTAAGTGTAGTTTGCGGCCTAAAACGTCGGATTTCGTGTATGATGAGTACTTTGCCTGAGAAAATTGTCAAAAAGAAAAGAACGACAAAAAAGAACGACAACAACTTCATATATTTTTCCACTGCAACATACTACCATTGGAGGCCGAGGGAGCGACGATGTCCATACATGTATATGTCGATTGCACGCTAGTACAAACCTTTTGTCACTTACCATACCTCAAGCCAAGTCATAGCTAGTAAGGTGGTGAACGGAAACATTGATCACCACTCAAAAACCTAACCTTAACGTCATATGAAATGATACGGAAAAAAATGACTGAATGGCCAGATAAAGCACGAATGCGATGTTTCTTCTCCCCTTTTTGTAGGCTTCAGTATTGGGTTCTGTTTGGCGTCCATCCCGCTCTTCAAGATGACGCAGGCCCGCCGCAGGACCGTGGCGTTCGAGACCGGGCTGCAGAACGTCTCCATCGCCTACGCCATCATCCAGCTCACCTTCTCCGCGCCGGGAGGAAAAGCGTTCCTGGGAGACTTCCTCATCTTCTCCATCCTGTACGGCCCCTTCATGATGATAGACGGACTGCTCCTCACCGCTATCTACCGGCTGTGGGTGGCACTGCAGAGCAAGAGGAACGCCCAGGGAGAGGAGCTTTCCAAGGAAGGGCCCGAGGTTGAAACAGAAGAACTTTAGAAATTTTCATCTACACTGTAATGATAGTTAAAGGATCTTGTTTTTAAAAGAAACCAGTGAAATGAAAGACGTCTATAATCATAATTTGCATTTTTATAATCCAAGTAACAGAATTAGCAGTAGACAAGTTTATTCTCTAATCCAGATGCAGGGCTGTGTATACCTGGTCAATTGTCTGTTAGGCTTTCTGATTGGTCAAAAGTTGGAATGCCTGCTGAACCAATAAATGAGACATGCCATTTTGGGACAAAATCATTCTAACTACTAGTACTAGTACAGAAAGTTTCATACTGAAAATGGTAATGACATGTAGCTATACTTGCAAAGGCAGGTTTTTGTTAATAAAACATCAGATCTGTAACTTGACCAAGTAGCAAAAATATAAAATGCCATTGTAACACAATCATAAACAAGAGAGTTGGACTTTCACTGTCATGTTTAATATCTGAAATTCATGTAAACAAATGTACTTAGTAGAATCAAGCAACAATGTACACTTGACATGGTAAACTGTGAAATATGTCAACAGCAATTCGTGATACTACATTTTTTGTATGTCAAACACTTATTTTTTTATATACTACATAACAATTTTGCAAGTTTACAATAGAGCATGTTGGCAGAATGTACTGCGCCTACGGAAAACCCGCAATGTACTGTGTATGGCACTTCGGCAGAATGTCTCGTATGAAGTCGTATTTGTGTATTTAGGATGACAATCAATCTATAGTTTTCAAATGTTGGGCCAGAAAAGATATCGTCTGCAACGGGCAACATGCAACGTTAACCAACCACCCAACGAAAACCATGAAAATTTCGGTTTTCATGCAGGTGCAGTAAATTCTACTATCATGCTATACAATAGCACCAAATCAAATCATACAGACCTAATGTAAATCAATCATTATAATCCTATATATACAGCTGAAAATAAACCTTTATTTGATAGCTTTTGGTTGTATGTATGTATGTACCATAGTAACAATGTAACAGGGCCATCAGTGTGCCTGAGAAACCATGACAGGGCCCAGACTTGTGTCAGGAACCATTGGACTCACACACAACTCTTTTGTGCTCAGCATTTCCTTCCTACTTCTGTGTTTCCTTCTTGCAGAACTCACTTTCTGATGGGAAGAGTTGACACTAGACTCCTTATCTGACTCCCGAAGACTGGCTTGAGAGTTGGACCTACTGTGATGCTTCTTACGCTGTGTGGACTGAGATCCTTTCTTCAACCTTCTGTCTCTGTCTTCCTCCTCTATACTTGGTCCTTTGTGAAAGTCTGCAATGCCAGAGTCTCTACTTGTAGCAGAGCTGAATCTGGCACTAGGCACATGTGTGGCTGCCTCAGAGCTGTCCTCAGCTAGGCTATCAAAAGAATGTTCCTTCTGCAAGTTAGATGTTTTGTTAGTTGAGGAAGGTGTCCTGTCATGTTTCCTTGTGGACTTCACAGCCTTGTCTGAGGACTCTGAGGTAGTTACTGTGGCTTCTTTTTCATTTTTGTCTTTTCTTTTGTCCTTTTTGTTCATTGCTTTCATTTCTCGCATGATCTTTTGTAGCTCCTCATAGTTTTCATCCTCTTCGAATGTCTGGGTTTCCACGCGCGAGAAAGATGCCCGCCAGTTACTCTCAATCTCTTTCTGGACGTCCAATTTCCCATCATCCCTTGGTGAAGGCTTGAGCAACCTCTTGCTGGCCTCTGCACTCTGAACTCTGCCCTTTGAACTGTTGAGTTTCTGGAGCTCTCGGATGACCCTGTCCTTTTCAGCAAGTTTGGCTTCCAGTTCGCTGATCTTGTCAGCTTGGGAGGACACTTGAGCCGACAGCTCCAAAATCAGATTGGTGCGACCACCGTCGTGTTCGGAGGTGCTCCCTTCAGTAGGGGTGTCAGGGCCATTGTAGTCTTTCAGAAAGTTGCACTTATCCAGTTGAGCTAAGATACAAGAAAAAAAAATCATGTAGATGCTGAAACTTGACTGTATAACTAGAGACCCTTATAGAAAAGATACATTAAATCAAGAAATTCCCCCCAAATCATCAAATATTTGTGAAAAATCCATGTTTCACATCTCCCCTCTTTCCCCTTTCCTTCCATATAACATACTAATAACATGGCTTGAAAGTACATCTGCAAGGTTGGTAGAAGTCATTCTGAAACAAGTATGAACTGTAATTTCCAATGTTCACACAGGAATTTTCGACTATACAACTCTAGACTTTGTCAAAGAATGAGCTAGGAATAATGACAACATTTGCTAATATATGCATCAGAAAAATATGTACATTGTTCTGACTGCTAACCAACCTATAAGTTTGGAGTTCTCCTCCCCCAGTTTTGTCACCTCGTCCTTCAGACTGTACGCCGTCAGGGCCGACTCCTGTTTGGCCTCAGCCAGCTGGGTCATCACACTCTTCATCTTCTTTTTGTACTTCTCTCTCTGTAAATCAACAGAAAAATTGTGTGGTTTGTAAAAACAAGGGATAAACCTGTCCTTTGTTCAAGCAAATGTACACACCTATAAAACTATTCTACAGAACATGTTGTAACGTTCACTAACCATGTTTCTCCTGAATTGGTTACATAATCAAATTAGAATACGAATATGATTACTTCACAGAAAGAAAAATGATAAACTTACCATCTTTGAAATCTCCTGTGTAACTGCACTGGTCTCTTTCTCTAACTTCTGTATATACTGTAAAACAACATTCAGTGGGTTCAAACCAAAATCTACGCTTTGTCACAGGGGTTGTGCTGTTAAGATGGTCAATCTTTTTTAACATCAACAATGACATGGATAATTGTATATAGCTAAATAAAAAAAACACCAGTTGCTGAGTTGTAGACCTGTTTTTGGCTTTCTGGACCATGTTACCGGGGTAGCATGATATAATGTATGTTATACTGTGGTGAGTTTATTCAGTTGCTCCATGTAGTACCTACGGATGACCCTTGTGGAAATGTATTGACATGCATGGCTTGAAATACTTCTTTCTGCATACAATTACCTGCACCAGACAAATTTTACCTGCACCAATTAGAATTTAGTATGGATCACACTAAAAACTGATAAGAAACTATTGCCAGTACAAATGTATTTCTTTTACACTTCATTCAAAATGTAGGTGGTTACGTACCAGTCAATACACAAATAAAACTCCACATACATGTACACCTAGACAATATATATAAAGTCAGTACATGGACAGGTACAGGTATAAAATGTACATCAGAAATACCTGCACAGCTCCAATTTTACCTGCACTAACCTGCATATACAGGTGGTATTTCAAGGCTTGTGTATACATATCAGTATTTGGTGTATGGTCGTTCACACATGTCTTATTCCAAACACTATTATCTATATCTACATCTACATCTGTACGACGTATGTTAAGCAGTACCAGGTCCTTGGCACGGAGAGTCTTGGAGAAGTCCTGCTCAGGTTTGTTGTTCTGTTCCGCCTCTGTCATCTCCACCTGCTGTTCCAGACTGGCCACTTTATCCAACAGCTCAAGGTTGGCACCTTCCACCTCGGCCATCTGTGTATAACATCATACTGTTAAGTGTGTACAACATCATACTTTATATCAGTCCACACATATATTAAGTGTGTACAACATCATACCGTATGTCAGTTCAAATGGAGTCATCACACACAAATTAAGTGTGAAAGGAAGCTACTACTACAAGGATTGCCCCGCTTTGCAAATTTCAAGAAGTTCTTTAAGTTCTTTACCTGTGTCTGCAGTGTTTTGACTTTCTCCTCAGCCTCCAGCGCCCGTGCCTCCATCATGGCGAGGGTTTCCCGCTCCGTGGCCAGGTCATCCTCCAGGTGACGCAGCCGGGCCTGACCAGCTGACCCCAGCCTGGCCACCAGGCGGCTGGGCAAGCTGGGATAGGAAAACGAGAACAGTTCAAGTGACTGACAGGAACATCGTAGCCCGTGTTCGACACTTGTTACAAGATACTAAGTGCAGCAAGATATGAGCATTTATATCATACCCCGGCCGTGATAACCTTCGATAACGGTGTTCCAGACCGGGCCGTACTTTACGGACGGCCTGGGCTTCTATGGCTTCTATAGAATAATTTGAACGCGTTTCGCCCTAACCGCGTCGCTTTCGAAAATTCGAATACAGGATTTGACGTTGGAATTGATGTTGTTGCATTTTTTGGTTTAGGGACACCAAATTTTTGCTCATTTCAAATTGAAAGGTGTGTTTTCTAGGGTGGGTATGACATAAATAAAAAACAAGGTGTATTCCGTATCACCCTCGGTCCCAGCCCCCCAGCGAGTCAGATAGCGGTCAGGCTGGTACCTTGGGCAATACGGAATACCCTGTGTTGTTTTCTATATATCTATAGCCCTACTACAACACCTAGGCTTGCATATCCCTAAGCTTTTTGGAAAGGTGTAAGCAGGCAATTTAACATAATTCATGGAGAAAAGTACTAGTACATGTATCCGATTTCATGTAATTCGCAATGAGGTAGATCCGATTAAACTCATAGGTGACTGATTTTGAGAACTGTGGTCGAACCAAGACAAAAAGTCTATGTCATAATACATGTGGAAGCTAAGAATATCTCAGGTGTGTTTACTTTTTGTAACCTAAGTCTTTTGCCTTGGTATAACAAGAGATGAGGGGGTTATGACAACTGTTTGCGTTGTCTCGTGTTTGCTAATACTCTGGGTAGGGTTCGGATATGATGAAACACAATCTGACCTTTGTTATATACAATTTCAGATGTTTATAAAGCAAGGCGGTTCAAGATACATGTCTAACGTTTCGGAGACAATATCATTTGTACGACTTTAGCAATACAATCAAACTGGCTCGTGTTGTTAATGTTAGCAACGTAAAGTCAATGCAAAGTATGAAACGGAAAATCTAGTACGTAATACCTTTAAAAGGGGAGCAAATATGTACATGAATCTTGGTGGTGGCCTTTGTCGGATAATTTTCAGAATAACACGCGCGCGCTTCGCTCGATCAGAACTTACCTTCCTCCTTTACGGTTGTTATTGTCGAAATCCATATCTTTTAGAACACTTTGTTCAATATGTATTTCTCTAACGTCGGAGCTGGCACCATTCCCCATTGCAAGCGTCTAAATACCGGTCACAAAACATGAAAAACTTCTCTTACGTTCAGCTAAAATTATGTTTTCTAGTGCCAACATCCGCCACTTCAAAATGGCGGCGTAGTGACGTCATGGCAACGCATAAACATTCTCATAAAATATTAATAGAGTACCAAAATTGTACCCAAATAAACGTGTTAGGACATTGAAAACCGGTTTGCAATTATTATTTGATAGTTAGAGCATGTTATTTTGCGAATATATCGTAAGTCATGGCAACAAATTGAGAATCACGTGACAAAATAATATCACGTGATTCAGGTGCCCTGTGTTGTGGAGTGTTTTATTCGCGAAGCAGGGGGAACTCGATGTTAAATTTTAACTTCGTAAAAGTAAACCATTGATAAAAGATACCAAGACAGAATCAAGCTATTAATATTATTAATGATACTACAGAGCTAAAATGATCAAGTATCTGTAAAACTAGGCGTTATCGTCCAAAAGGTTATATTTCCACACACCCCTATTTCTTCATCATGTAATAGTCCATATTTAAAAGACCATCATGGAGGTTGAAGTTTGCAGCGGTATGTCGTCCGAAACTGTTCCCGATCCTTCTGCAGATCCGCCAGCAGACAAGGCGCCGTGGGTGCTCACAGCCTTTCCTCAGATAGTCAAGAATGTATTGCAATACCTGCCGGCAAAGTCACTTATCCAGAGTGGGAGGTACGCGAGTCTTGATGTGCTTTGTTGATATGTGTTGCAAAGATAGACTGCAGAGCTGAGAAAATGAAAAGAACTTAAGACTCAGATATAACCTCCTTGGATAGTGGCATTGCATCGAGTTATGTAAAATGTGTAATACTATATCGAGCTGCAAGTCAATCTAATAATGCTCTTAATCCTTTGGTGACAAATAATAGTTTGAGGCGTCGGTCAAAAACGTAAATAACGTAGGTAAAAAAAATATTGCTATGAAAGGGGAACAAACTGCTAGTTTCGGAATTCCCCTTTGTCATGGTGTTCTACCCAGCTGACACAACTGTCACGAATGCCACAAAGATTTTTTTGTTTTAATCTCATCGTGGTTAATAAAAACGTCAATATAGCATCACCAACTGACACTGACTGAAGGCTGTTATGTAAGACTACAAAATGTATTATATTGTATGTTGGATAGCTGTGGCAACTGTTGCAGTGCTTCTCTTAGCTGTCTTATATACAATGTACAGCCCATACTGTATGTTGGACTGTTGGAGAATGAGGTATTACATGTAATGATATTCAACATCATCATCATCAGTCCTCTACTTTAAGAGGTGTAGCAACCAAAGTTCAACATTATTGCCCTTTCCTTCCATCTGCAGGGTATGTAAGCTGTGGTACCAGGAGGCAAGTCGTATACTGCAGACCAGACAGGACATGACGTGGACAATGACAGAAGATGACATGCCAGTGAAGGATGAACTGACAGAATGCTTTGAGGTAACTACGTAACTGTAATACTTACTAGTGCTTACTGCCCTTAATGCCAGTCCCGGCATGTAGGGCAGCAACAAAAGCTGTCCAGTTCCTTCTGTCCTGGGCTGTTCCCTGGATGCTATCCCAAGTGTGGTTGAAGCTCTTCAGCTCTTTTGCAACTGTTCTTCACCAAGTGATCTTAGACCATCCTTGTTTTCTGTTCCCTACAGGTGTCCAGTACAGTGCTGTTCTTGTTGTTATATTGATACATAGCATTATGAAAACCTTGCTCGTCAAGAAACCTTGCTCATCAAGCAGAATTAAGGAAGTGACAATGCAGTTCTTAATTGTTTAGATCATGATCAGAAGATAGAACATTTCTGAAAGTTGGGACACACTTTGTTTTTTTTAGTGAGTAACGTAACATTACTAACTTCTTCAATACCAATTGCAAGGAAATATAACATTATCAAATGAGCACAGTGGTCTTGTAAAAGAAGCTTTCCTGGATTGGTTGACTCCATTGTAACATTACATTTTGTACTCTTCTTTAACAACCCAGCCACCGCTCTTTCATCCATCTTGAACTGGTGGATTGAGCTAGCCTAGTCTATTGTGGTTGGGGACCTGGGCTCTCTTCGGAGCTGCAGGTGCTCTTCACTACCCGAGTCAATTAGGCTCGCCTCCCCAGTAGATTTTGCACAATGGGAGTTCAATCAGCCCCACCACAGTGGGCTAATCACCTCCTGGTATACAAAACTCTATCAGCAAAGCTCCTACAGGCGTAACACACCTACCAGGTGGCCAGTTGAGCTGGGCGGGAGAAAACTATTAGTAGAGCCCTGAAGAGAGCCCACCCAACGACGATAGACTGGACCACCAGGCTAGGATTGAGCCTCTCATGAGGGCATCTTTTGACACAGTCTACCTGCCTATGTGGCTAGGCCAGAAGCTGGCTCCTTGTTCCCCTCCATTCAGGTTACTCCATGTTGCATGGTCCAGGGCCCTAGACTCTGCTAAATCTTGTTTGTTTGTTTTTTGTGATCTGGCTTTTCAACCACTTTGGGGGTGTCTTCCCTAGGGTCTGGAGTTGGGAAACTCTTGGAGGTATGCCCTGTAAACCAACGATTTTGGTGGTATCCTTATTACATGCCCAACCCACAGAATGAAATCAAACGAAATCTTGCTCTGGGAAGCTGTAGTCTTAAACATGTGAATGCTTGTGTCCTTGCAGGACTACTCCAGTGTTCCCAGGCTGGCTATCCTGTTCTGTGAGAGTTCCCTGTACGAAATGACGTGGGACTCTGAAGACAAACCCAGCAGCACCAGGAACAAAAGGAAGAAGAAGAAAGAGAGCAGCCTGATCGATAAAGTACAGGAGGCCCTGCCAGTAGGATGCAATGTCGTGGGTGTGGCAGTGCCAGGAGTCATCTGTAAGAACTTTAAGATTTTTAAAAATCATTCTTTATTCAAAAGTAAGAAATTTACATGAAGCCCAGGTCACATTGGTCATACATGTAGCTGGCCAAACGTACAGGGGAACACTCACAGACAAATAACATATATACACAATACAGGACATCGCATAATATTGCACACTGTTCTTTCTCAAGTACTTAAGAATCATTAGAAGAAATTAATAAACCTAGAAGGTGTCATTCTTTATATTTTTTCATAAATTTCCATAAGTTCAAAAGGATGCAAGTGCATTATTACAAATTTAGTATCAGTGAGAATGCCGGTAAGATTCTACAGTAAAGTATCTGTTTCTCAATGCAGCTTATGATGTGCATTCCATATACATTGTAGTGTATGATGATAGAATTGAACCAAAGAACTGTTATTTTGTTGTACTTGTAGACAGTGTAAGAAATTTAGGTAAAACGATACCTACATGAGCATGTATAGAATTATTCTGTACAGAAGGGAGGTTTGGAAAATCTTACTGATGGCTGCCCTACTGTTATTTTTGGATGTGATGACAGAGGGAATGGATGAAATGATCGAAGATGGGTCGCCTTTAAGTTAATGATCAACAAGCACAAAAATGGCATCCTCACCCTAATAGTACAAAAAATGTAGAACAACCTTATGCTAAATACATCATTTCCTTTGACATATTGCACCCCAATTAGCCTCTACCAGGCTTTGGGAAGCGGCTGAAAAGAGTAGAAATTGACCAAATAGACAGATAACACGCCAGGGGAGTTGGTCTGCAAGAGAGTACAGTTTGCCACGTCCGAACTGTCGTGTTATCTGTCAATTTGGTCTCTATTTCTACTCTTTCCAGCCGCTTCCCGAAGCCTGGTAGAGGCTACACCCCAATGGCCATGACGTCCCATACATTTTGTACCTTCCCTTTCCCACAGGTTGTTCCACAGACCTGTCAGTCATCATCGAGGTGGAGGACAACCCTGCCATGTCAGCTCTCTTCCTGCCTCACATGGATGAGGTGAAAGTTCAGCCTTTCTATGTCTCCAATGAGGAATGTATCCATGGCCAGTTTAATGAGGATGGAGAAAAGGTTTTACGTGCAAAAGGTAAGCTACATGTATGGATGTACATGTGTTACGTATACCTGTCCTGTTTAACTGTCTCCCTGCTGCCCAACCCTGAAACCAATACACATTTGGTTTAACCTTCCCCCTGCTGACTAACCCTGTAACCAATACACATTTGGTTTAACCTTCCTCCTGCTGACTAACCCTGTAACCAATACACATTTGGTTTAACCTTCCTCCTGCTGACTAACCCTGTAACCAATACACATTTGGTTTAACCTTCCCCCTGCTGACTAACCCTGTAACCAATACACATTTGGTTTAACCTTCCTCCTGCTGACTAACCCTGTAACCAATACACATTTGGTTTAACCTTCCTCCTGCTGACTAACCCTGTAACCAATACACAAGTTCCAAATGTTCTATCAAATAATTCCAAAGCGTTTCACCTGAGCCGCGTTTGCCGCATTCGAAAATTTGAACATCTGATTCAGACGTTGGAACTGATGTTGTTGCATTTTTTTGTGAAGGGACACCAATTTTGGCATATTTCACATTGAACATGAAAGGCGTGTTTCCTCAGGTGGGTATGACATAAATAAAACACAACACGGTCCCGCGGGTCGGGCTGGTACCTCAGGTGATATGGTATACACCCTGTTTTATTCTATATGTAGTCAGCCTGCCATTACCAGACAATGTTTGTGTTGCAGGCCTTAGACTGCCAGTTCCCTACCTGAAGGCTGTATTACTGGTGTGGTCTGTATTCTGTTGTTACAATGTTTGTGTTGCAGGCCTACTGCCAGACCCCTACCTGAAGGCAGTACTACTGCTGTCTTGTGGCCTGGGCTCCCCTGCCCTGCATGTGGTCTGTATGGAGCTGCTGAATGAGTTCAAGGGAAACATCATCATCGCTGGGGCCTACCCTGAGGAGGTCATCGCTCCACCTGAACTCACTTTGTAAGTACACAACATTATCTAGTTTGATTTCATGACATGGACCTTGCACAGGTACCGGTGTAATGGCCAAGTGGGTCGAGTGTTCACCTTGCATTCGGTAGGTCGTGAGTTTTTAAAAAAATTTGAATGATTTTCAGAGCACAGCGAAGGGATGGTCTGGTGGGGATCGCCATCTCCGGGGAGCGCGTGCAGGCAGCCTCCATCCTGCTGGACCACTCAGTCCGCACGCCCGACGACGTCCAGAGAGCCATGAAGCGTCTGAAAGCCGCCAACATCCCCCAGGAGAACAGTGTGTGCTTCATGTTCGCCTGCGTGGGGAGGGGTTACTACCACTACGGGAAGGGAAACGTGGAGACGGAGGCGTTCCACAAGGAGTTCCCAAACACTCCCATCGTCGGCTTCTTCGGGAACGGAGAAGTCGGTTGTGATCGGAACGTGCCCAAGAAAACAGCCGCTCCAGAGAAGAAGTGGAATTTCCATGGGGGGAGGGAGGGGGAAGATGAGAAGTATCCGGACCTGTTCCATGGGTACACGACAGTCCTGTGTCTGGTGTCCTTTGGGAGGAAAAAGTAGCGTGTATCAGGCAACTAGATGTCGAATTTCTGGTCAAAACATGTATATTTTGTACAGAGTTACTGTAGCAGTTCCAAGATTTTTTGGCTTTTAATCTAAATACAGGCACATGTGAGTACACAAATTTTACATTTTTGTCACATAAACAAGTACCCAATTGACAGCAATCTGTTACACTTAGTATCAGTAATATGGAACCTTAGAGGCGCAGTAGATGCTTGTTAATTCCCTAGATAACATCAAAGTATAGGGAGAAGTACATACAGTGTTATGTATATAAAGAGACTACTGCTAAGTAACTAAATGGGAATCGTATACATGTAGTAGGGAAAGTAGTAGGGAATTTCTTCTAATAGGTTAAATCCAAACAACTGGTGGTATGGATTAACAGTGTACCTTGTTCCTTGTAAATACATTATTATCTTTCTGTATGTGAACTAAGTCTAAGAACATGCCCTTTTTAGGAAGAATAAAAGTTTGGGAGATTTCTGGTACAACTGGAGTGTGGTGTCTGCATTCAGGACAACTTGACATAAGGCTATAGCAAGTTATTTTTATGGATGACATCAGCACACGCATTGATTTTCGCCTGACTTTTAAAAAAAGAAGAAATTTTGATGCACGCCGACAGTGATCAACATGCCAAAAATGGGCAAATATGCCATAAACGTTTATCAGTTCAGACCATCAGAGATCCAGCAAACTTGAGGCGCAATTTCTCGTGTTTTAAGTGTTGACAGTGTAAGGTGTTCCATTGCATAATTTTTTATACATTTTGTAACTACCCAGTGTAGTAGCTTCCCATGATGGTACAACAAGCTCTTCTCTACAATTGTTCTAGTTAATTGAGATATATATACACATCTACAAGGACAGGTAATACTGTTGAATACAGGTATAAAAGACTGTTGAATACAGGAATAAAAATCCCTTCCTGAAAGTAGTGTGGGATAGCCTATTAGTCTCACAAGGCTTAACTCCTACAGCAGACAACAGCTGTTCAGATGACAGACATCAGCTGAATGTTTGAAAAACACTGTTCGAGCAACAGAAATATGAGTAAATGGTACCTTGGGGGGCTCATGTTTTAGTACGTAACTGGTTTTAAGAGCTCAGTTCCCCTTTATTTAGATACTGCTCAGTTAAAGAATTGAACTGCATCCTTTTCAACGTATGGGTAAGAGTCTAATACAAAATATGTACATTTTAAGGGGTTATATCAGCAATAAAAGGAAAAAGAGGAATTGTATGTGGTCACTGGTGGTGTTTTCAAAATTAGTGCCTCGGTTACGTGATGCTTGACATAATTAGATGGCAATTTTGCAAATCAGGAGCTAATTTGCAGAAATTCTATAAATCTGCTGTGTTCCATAATAGGACTATGGAACACTTGTGACATGTTATAATTGAGAACGAGAGGAACAACTGAAGATGTAGATTATGAAAATGAAGACCTAATTTGCATAAAACAAACAAACTGAGGTGTGGCTGTGAAATTGCATTGTTCACCTGTCATTTTCCTAAGGTATTGCAGTGGGCTGTTTATGTATGCATATGTGTCTTCGTATTATGTACAACATAACTTGAGAAGCTGTGGAAGGTCAAGTTCAATAAATGGCCTCCTAGCTGGCATCTACGGTACTGCAGCGGAGCTTCAATGTTGAGGTCAAATTTTATGGGCCTGGGTGCAATGTTGCCACAAGACACACACGCAAGCACTTGACACACACAAACACACACACACAGGCAGGGAAAAAGTAACACTAGTGTACTTCAGTGAAGGTCACTCTCTTTAAGTTAGGGTGAAGAAAAAAACGGCAAAACCTCAAATTATCACGTTCTTTATTGCAAGCATTTACTCGTTTGAATAATTTGCGTCACAGAGGAAAAAATACAAATTAAAGAGCTAAATATGACGCAACCCCAAGATATGACATGTCAACCACTAGCTCATATCTTTGCTACCCTGCTATGAACAACACAATATACAAGTTTGAGGCACTGATATGAGACTACATTAAAAATTCTTGCTACACCAGAAGTATATATCATTTGCACACATTACCCTTCCAGAGATTATTATATAATACTAATTGCTTAAAGTATTACTGTCATTGTAATAGCTGTCTTTTTGAGATGTTTCTTTGCATCCTTTTTAGTAAATGGCCTCACACTGTACCATACAAATCAAGGCTCTTGTTCGTTCTCAACCATCTTGCTTACGGTTGTATTCAAACTTTTTTGGTCTGTAACAGTCTGTGTGACTGACCTTTAAAGAAATACTGTAAGTTGTAGAGTTACTTTAATATGAAACAGCAGCAGTTAACCCGTTAATCAAAATTATGATGACAATAGACAAATTTACCTCCATGTTTATAAACTAATAATATGTAGTTACACATTTTATGAAGAATTCCAGCATAAGCATTGCCCTTTTTCCCAACTAGAGGCACTCAAGCATTTTGGTCCACTATCATAATGTACTTACTATGATTTCAAGTATTTCAACTATGATTTCAAATGCAGCAGTTTCTGGTGTATTTGGTACCATTACAGGCCTGATTATTAATTCAAAAGTACTGTTTATGAACTTTAATGTACATGTGAAGAAAAAAGTCTATATTGCTCTGATCTACCTATCCTTACAACTGTATACACTTTAATAATTTCTGAAAGTTGTAAGATTAGGACAGTGCAAAGTATAGAAGGATAAAAGACAATTAACTTAACATGTTAAAACTTACTGGAAAAGTTCACTAATAAAATCTGCCACTTCATTGTCACCCTTAATGTTTCCTTGCTATGGACTCATCTATACATCCACTGGTCTGGTCAGCAAGGAAACTAGTTACACTTGCTAACTTTCTGTATTGTACGAGGAATGTCACATAGAGAGGTACATAGACAAAAATGAGAAGTTCAACTATTTTGCATAGTATAAGATAAGGCAGTAGTATATAAGGTACAGAAACATCTCTCATTTTTTGCCTCTGATATTTCTCCTTCCTTCTGCTGTGGGGTACCAATAAATCATTAATGCCAATCCTATATTTTGTTTAAAAAAGATGTGAAGTTCATTTGCTAGGCCTACATCATTTCAACAATGTAAAGTTGAATCTTACAATATAATCATCATACTGTATGACAAAGTATAGAAAAATTGAAGTTACTGAATATATGTCTTTAGGTTATATGTTAGAAATCATGCAATCTGTGACAAAAATTGCTTATGTACACTATATATAAGGTGGCATCTACCAAAGATAATGATATTTGCTACACATATATATAAAGAAACAGCAGCATTTTTTGATATACATTATGTACCTTGAGACATTTTTAATGCCAAGGCTAGGGCACCCCAAAGGTTTGGTGTTTTTCATTTCTGGGACATGGACATCCCTTAGGTTAACACCTCACAATGGCATCAAGTGGCATTTTGATTTTCTAAACAAACAATAAACACTAATATAATGGCCATCTACTATATTGCTAATTCAAAATATGTAAACCTTGGCTATGAAATTGCTTACTAATAAGTACATTAAATTCAAGACAAAACCTCCCCCAAATGCATATACCGTAATTCTCTTCTCTAAAAGGTGACAGTGCGAAGTGCACATTACAGAACATAAAATATATACTATGATTACAATAACCTACGCTGTAACAAATTTAAGAAATTGTAATGTACATAGATACAGAATACAGTGAGTGTGAGTGACAGAGCTTTCGTGCTTACAGGGGTAAAATGTTTGAATTAGTCAACAGTATATTTTATTTAATTTTGTACATGTACATTTTTTGTACATGTAAATTTTCCAACTCACACATGCCTTTGATTTCCAGAACCAAATTTTGGATTGTCTATTGCTATTCTCCTGGGACATGGCAGACATTTCAGAAACTTTTGTACATGATTTGCTGAAGCAGCATCCCATCTGATACCATCATCTGACAGTAACGTTTCAGTGATCTCAAGTTTACTTTCTCTTCTCATTACAAGGCAAGAAAATAAAATGGCGACTTTTTTTGACCTGTTTGTTTGCCGTCAGAACACAGAATGAGATGCAACTGCATAACAGTGTTGTCAAGGTGGATGAAGCTGCCGAAATGTAGAAGGGAAAAAATTTTGTTCCCACTTTCTGTCATGGCCATCCCTCCGGCCAAGCGGCACTGCCCGCCTCTCTGTTGAACCTGGCCATCTCCTGGACCAGTCCATCTGCACACCAGGGGGAAACAAGGCAGAGCAAGAAGATGTAGATGCTATGGATGCTGAGGGGACTAGGAGTAGAAGGTAAGGACACTCTGTTGGTTCCCCCTCATCATGAGGACAGGTGGAAGGTCCTTGGACAGTATCTCCAGCCAGGCCATGTACATCACTGTGGACACCACACCTCTCCTGGGCATGGGTAATGTGCTGCACATAACAACAAGGCAATGTTACTAACTACAACATTTGCTATAAACAAAGCACAGTGATTATCAAATAATACACTAGGCAAAACTTATGAGCACTCCTACATGAAGGTAGATGAAGCTGTGCATCGTATGCTAAATGCACAAGAAAACTGTTACTCAAGCAACAGTGGATAGATTTTGAAAATTGACAGTTTTCTTGTGTATCTCATTACCTGGATGCCTAACCTTCATCAATTCATGTGCCAAATGCTTTTTTACTCCCTTCAAGTTCTCTTTGCAGTGCATAGGTCCTCAATGCTTTAAATTTGTATTGGCTACAGTCTATACATTGTAATTCATCAGTAAGCAAATGCTTCAAGTATGTCGAATGTATCAGTAATAGAACTACTTACATGACAATGAGGGAGGCATCCTTGGAATGTTCCTGTAGCAGCTCACGAAGACGCAGATGTCTATTCACCTGCAAGACATGCAGAATTCTACATTTTAAAGACGTTTCTTTTCATTTACACAAACATTTCAAACAATCTAGAAAATCATTGACATTGTCCTGTTCTTTATTTAACTGACTTGTCTTTAATCGAGATGCTTAACAAATGGGTCTTCTTTAGTGTGCATACTGTATATAGTCCAGTGGTTTGCAACCCTGCCTCTTGGACCAAGAGGTTGGGACTTCGAATTCCATCTGTTGTTCCTCACCCGACTTGCACGCTGCTGGCAAGGATCGCTGTCCTTGGGACGGGACGTTAAGCTGTGGTCCACTGAGACCGGTACAGTAATTGTACTTGTCATCCCAGTACAATAAACTATAGCATTTGTCTTCTGTCACGACCAGTATAAGATGAACTATTCACTCATTCACTCACTATCTGGTTTAGCATCAGTGAGCTAAACTGGTTTGACATCACTTTAACTTACTCTGTCTCGAACAGTCTCGTATTCATCGTCAGAGATCTTCTCGGGGTACTGTTCCCGCAGCCGGCGTCCCTCGTCCGACTCAAACTGGTGCTCCTTCAGCCTCCACGGGTCAATCAGGTTCTCAAACTCACTCTTACTGTAAAGAACAGACACCATACATGGATTGATTGTCTTCTGCATTCTCTTTGTTGTCAGTCAGTCAGCCACCCCCATGTAGCCTCTAGTAGGTACCGCCCAAGTTGAAAGGTACATGTATACATTGATTAGTTATTTATTGGCAACTGTTACATTCCACTGACTTTAAGGCAGTGTGGTTGATTTTGGGAAGTCGAAAATTAATGTATATGGACAAAATACCTTTTTCTTGCTGATTTTTTGTTTTTTTTGTTCATGGTTTACATATTATACCATTGCAGATTCAAGCCCTGCCTTCATATAACTACAAGAAAAAGGTGAGAGTGAACTATCTGACCTGCTCTCCTTGGGTTTGTAGTTCATGTCTCCCAGCACGTACACATCATGGACATCAATACGAAACTTGGACAATAAGGCAGCCATCCTGGACGACCAGAAATAAGAGGAGTGAATTGAAGAAAGGATACCATTTCATACTTATGTTTATTGTAATCAATCAACATTTTTTGACACCACATTTACACATATCTTACAGTTACTGTACAAAATCCTAAAGGCCCGGTCACACTGGTCGAACTTTGCTGGAGCGTTCCTTTAACGGTAGGGACGGGGGCCGAATTTTGACAACGCTCGTCACCGCGCCCAAAATGTGGGGAAAAAAATGAAAACATGGGCGTTGGCTTAGCGGTGCACCGCTGAAGGCGGCATTGCTTTAGCATTGGTTTAGTGGTAGCGAGCGTTGGTTTAGCGGTGACGCGAGCGTTGTTATAGGGGCGTTCTGCGCATACGGTTTAGCGGCATACCGCTTGTGACTACGGAGTTGAACGGATCGTTTTGTAGTAGTACAAGTTCTGACAGAAATTATTTCAAGTGGGAAGGGATAAAGATTAAAGACCTTTATTGGAACTTCTAACTTTAACAACAAACCTTTAAGTATTAAACAAGACATGTTTTAAATACAAAGTGCTTTTATCAAAAATGTAATATGACATTAAGAATGAGTCATAGTGCAAGTTTCTTTCATAATGTCTCATAACATTTCAAACAAACAGAGCACAATTTATTCAATGCATTTCCAATACTGGGGCCCCATTAACGTTCAAGTTTGTTTAACAATGTCAAATAACATTTACAACAAAGTAATAAACATGAGTATATATAATATGTACAATGCAGCTCGATTCCAAATGAGCTCCTGGTCCATTTCTCACCGTATTTATAGCCAAATTCCGGTCCTGCTCCGACACCTCTATACCAACGCCAAACCAAAGTTCATTGCCGACATGGATTGCTGCTTCAACACCCGACACCGTTCCAGCAACCCCGTGTCCGCTCGTAAAACGCT
Source organism: Branchiostoma floridae x Branchiostoma japonicum (assembly GCA_013266295.2). Taxonomy (NCBI): domain Eukaryota; kingdom Metazoa; phylum Chordata; class Leptocardii; order Amphioxiformes; family Branchiostomatidae; genus Branchiostoma; species Branchiostoma floridae x Branchiostoma japonicum. The sequence goes on along the minus strand of CM023823.1, from coordinate 10,782,932 downwards.
TGCAACCGCTCCAGTGAAGTTTGTGCAACGTTTAATCGCCGCCCGGGCAACGCTGGCGAAGCAGCGGTGGTCCAGCGTTCAAGATTTCTGCGTTGGCCTAGCGGACCCAAGCGTCCACGAACTTGCGTCTAGCGATGCCAAACTTTGACTGGGCGTTGGTGGAGCGAGGGTGAACTTTGCCGGGGCGGAAAATTGCCCCCTCCTCACCGCTCGCAATATTTTGTGCAGCTCAAAACTTTCGGAGCAGTAGGAGGGCCCCTCCAGAAACATCAGCGGTGGCCGGGCGTACACGGCGTTGCTTTAACAGGGGCCAACTTCTGTTAACGGTGCTGAATGGTTTCGAGCGGTGATGAATTTTATTCACCTTTCAAGGAACGCTCCAGCAAAGTTCGGCCAGTGTGACCGGGCCTTAAAGAGGTAAAGAGCACCTTCCTCCTTATATGAGTATGTCAACTTACATTCTTCTGTCGTGGTCAATTCGAGACTTCTTGCCACCGGTGAAGACCCGCAGCTTGCAGTGTTTCCACTGGGACTTCAGGGAGAGGAGGTGGGGAACAAGCAGTGTCAGACCTGGGAGGAAACATCACAATAGTCATGACTTTCTGAAAGTTGTTAATTCACAAATAAAGAACTTTGCTATTCAATGACGCTTTGCTAATACATGTAGTAGTCAATCATTTACCAACCTAATGAAATTTTTCACAGAGGTCATGACCATCTCTTATCATGGGATTTGTTCATACAAACTGGCATCCCTGCATATTTATTATAATTAAGTTAGAAATACTTTGTCTTGTATAGAAACCATCTGTAAAATAGACACCACTCAGTAAGATACAAAGCTCCTTTTTTTGTTTGATCCAGAAACTCAGAAGTCGGGAATACAGTCAACTTTCATGGATGTGCATTTTCCTCATTCTGCACATAAATTGGTTAAAACTTATTGTATGAATCATACTATGTACATGTATGTAGCATGAAAAGTAGTCATCAAACTGACTGCAAGTATTCATCATCATCTTTCGAACAGGGCAAATTCTTGCTGAACTCCACATGTTGGCAAGTATTCACCTCCATCATCAAACAGCCACCACACATCGATGGTGCCCTTCTTCTGCTTGTTCTGGAAGATGTTGGCCGTCTTGAACTTGCTCATGTCCACGTCCTTCAGGATGTTGGCCTCATCTCCCTTGTGGATGCAGCGGTGGTGGTTGTCCTCCTCGCCCACCTCGTCACCGCTGTCCTGCGCCATGTTCTCCACGCTGGCGGCTAGCGGGGTCGTCTCCAGCTCGTGTTCGGGGATCTCTGCGGGCGTCCGGTGGGGCAGGGTGGGCGAGTCTCGTGGGGAGGATTGCGAAGATGACGCAGTGGAGCCTGCCTTGCTGTCCTCCCTCGGGACGTCTACAATAGGGGAGGGGGAATACAATGTACACGAGTGAGGTGGATGAAGGGTAGACATCCAGGTACATGACTGTATACAATACATTTTATGATATAGATCAAACAGCTGTTAGAGACCTTACCCAGTTGTTTGATTTCTTTTGTATAATGTGGATGAGTGACAATTTTTGCAATGATTTTTTTTGTGCAAAAATGTAAGGTAGTGAACTTGAGTTCCCTCCCTGAAAAAAACAAACATAGGTAGGGGTGGAAAAAAGTTGCATTTATAAGCCTAGTGTTTCAAATAAATAATACTTGCAAATTGCAATACATGTACTTGCACAAGAAAGATGACAAAGAAAAGGATCAAAGGAAAGGATCAAATTGTTCATCTGAAAATAAAATGTATCAAGATTTTGACCCCTCACACAATCTTCTCTGGGTACATGTATCCTGATAGATAAGGTAAATGTAAGGTACATGCAGCAGTTTAATGCATTGCTCTGACAAGTCCCATCTACCTTCAACTCTCCATGCTAATACTAGATGATACATACAGGAATCTGTCAGTGTTTGCACCCGTCCGGTAATTGGTGTTTCTTACATAGCAGCTGACCATGCACTTCAGTCACATGGAGTGTGAAGGATATGTGTCATGCACATGTAATAGTTACATGTACATGTATAGCCAACAGTTTAGCCTGTATTACACAATCTCTCACTGCCAACAGCATCTGATCATTTGGGCAGGCTGCAGGGAGTGCAGTTTAGTTATCCAACACCTGAGACATTACATACTACTACTAGGATATAACATCTACATGTACTGTGTGCATGAACAATGCATTGCATAGACAAACTTCGAAACAAGATGGTCTTTCACACAAAGAACACCATAAGACCAGACCAGACAGTTATTAATTGTAAAACACAAAACAACACCGTGACAACACAACACAACACAACACAACACAACACAACACAACACAACACAACACAACACAACACAACACAACACAACACAACACAACATCCTTCTAAACAACAACAACAACAGCAGTGTCACCTTGAGTGGAGTTATCGGGACTGGAGCAAGTGTCAATGATAACCACAGCAGAGCCATTGCAGACAGGGGAGGGCAGTGCAGGTTCTGACACACACACACCAGAGCAGAGACAGAGCACAAGAAACACACACTGGGTAACCACAACAGCACTCGGTTGGCTGGACTCTTTCTAACTAAGCAACTCTAGTTATCTTTATAAGAATCATGCATATGGTGCATCAATGAAGGTTAGACATCCAGGTAATGAGATACACAAGGAAATTGTTACTCAAGCAACTGGACAGATTTTGAAAACTGTCAGACGTTTCAAGTAGCATCCACTACTTTTCACCAGTCCAATTTCCTTGTGCATGCATATGGTAATGTAATGAGAAAGCTATGTCAAGCAGCCATCAAGTAAAATATTTCTTGCGACTTGCATCTAAAGACAACTTGTGGTAGTGCATGAGGTTATGTATCAATATACACGTACATGTATATCTGAATTAGATCAACATTACATTGCACGGTAAGGTAAAAAGTTATAATAATACCATACATGCACGATCCAACACTCTATAATATGTTCTGACAGAACATAGGGGTGTCCCCATCAGGAAAGATTTAAATATTGACTGATGCTTCAACAGACTGGAATGACTCTCACAATCAACAATAACATCAAACCACAAAGAAACATGACACAGAACATATTGTTGAAAGACTGAGGTTAGTTACAAATGAAAATTTGCAAGTGCAAAATTAATATAATCAAGTCAGTGGAAAGAAATAACTGAAAGGCAGTAAGATTTTTTAGCTTGCTCGAAAATAAAAGACATTCCAGGGTCAAACATTCAACCTCTTGGAAAAGCTATTTAGCTGTAACACAAATTACAGCATGAAGCTTCAGTCTTTCTTCACAGGAACGCTTGGTATACGTAATTATGGCTTTCTACTAACTACTTGCATGAATGTCTTACTTTCCACATCAATGAAGAAGGCAGGTGATGACCGCCATGTTGGTGTCCCTATTTGCATTTCAACAGATCATACCTCAAGCATACACAGCCTTTTTGTGTTTTATTGGCAAGTTTCAAAGTATTTCTTCTGGTATTCTCTTCTTTTAGCTGTCATTCAATGGCGGTTATTTCAGAGGATACCACAAGGGAAAAGAAGGAGGACAAGTCAACAAATGACATGGGAAAAAACATTAATGAGAGACCTAGATAGAGGAGATGAGTTTCACTTGGGAGGGAACGAAAAGGCATGCACTGGACAGATAGAAGAGAGTGGAAAGCATCGTCGACAGATGGGAGCAGCGACAATGATGATGATGATGATGATTTCAGAGGGTCAAAAGATCTTCAAATGTCTGAAAACGCTTGAGCTATGATTTACTAAAAATGCAAATAGGGACACCACTAACATGGCGGCAAACACAGCGATGACAGTGGAAACACTCTACAGTCTACTGCAGGTACATGAAGCCTGCTATCACCTGTAAGCAGGATGCTAGGCGAAGGAGAGCCGCTAAAGGCAGCAGAGCCTACAGACATGGGGGAGATCTTGTAGAAGTCTGTTGGGGGAAACAGCAAGGGGCAGAGTAGTGCCAAGCCTTAACATGTGCATGATGAAGTTATAACGTGCAACAAGCTCACAGGCAGATATACGAACATCTTTCTTTCATGCATGTGTGCACAATGTATTGTAATGTACATTGTACATGTAGCTGCAAACAGACAGAACGAAATTCATTTGGAACAGGCAGGACAACACTACAATTGTAGATGCCTAGCTACATACATGTACTGTAACTGAAGGTTCCCACTAGCCCAATTAAGCCCCTCTATCTCAAATGTTTTGTTTTCAAGACAGGCCAGAAATCATCAGAGGTCACTGGATGTTAAGAGGATGTAGGAAGCCCACATAATTTAGAAAACATCTACATGTATATGTACAATAGGTCTGTGTACAGTAATACAATTGCATACATGTATAGAATTCAGGCAAATACAATACAACACTGTACATGTATGTGCATGTACATTTTGTGCTCCATGTGCATTGTAAAAAATATATTATCTTGACCACCTTCAAATCTGATGAGAATGTAGGTGGACAAAAGGAGTGTCCTGAAAGGAATGGTGAGTTTAGACGTAATGTCTCATTTACATGTATTAATCACTGAACTTGAATGGGAAAACAATGGGTAGAATCATATCATAATCGGCATTTATTACATACCACTAATGATATCATAACTTATACATGTTCTGCTTCTTGAATGTGGTCTGTTGATCCAATTCCAGAACGTAAAAGAAAAAGACACCATGAAACCTCATGATGTTGAGAGAACTGTGGTGCAAAACATAACATGAAAATGACAACAGTTACTGTACAGTCATTAGTCACCTTGCGGCAGAAACATAGGTGAGTTCCCTACAAACGCAGCGGCACCGCTCGACCAAAATGAGGTCCTGGAGGTGGCTGTTAAAGCCAGAGGCAGCATGAGAGGGGAGCAGAGATAGGCAGACTGTTAGATGTTGTACTGTTGATATCATAATATATGATTGTGTAGCATGTCAGTAAAACAATGCTACCAAGGAGGAAGGGTGTTGTGCTTTTAAAGTACACTGTGTTAATTACTGACCAAGCATAGCCCTTTCCCAAATATTTTGAACTAGATAAAACAGCCCTTTTTTTACATTGATTTCAACTCAGTGTGAAGATCAGGAAACTGAAAATAAGAAAAATGCACAAAACATTATCAGTGAAAATCACAGGACTTGTGGCACCTGTAAGAGACTATGCATATGCACTTAAGGTTCTACCCAGAATAAAAAGCAAAACTTTTTTTAAAAAGGTCCAAAACAATCATACATGTATGTAATGTACTTGCAGATATTATCAGATTCTATAACATACATTTGTACATGTATGTATGCTTATAATGATTATTGCTCAACAATTGTACATTGTACATGATACAACGTGTTCTAACATGTATTTTAAATTATTATAACAATTCTGGAAGCTAGTCTACTCGCCAAAATACTATATACATGTATGTATACTGGATGAAACATAGATGTACATATAATTGTACAATGTATTTGTCAAGTCTTTCATTTGGTGGAATTTCTAAGTTCTAGGCACTCTAATTCTAAATTGTGTACATGTACTGCCCTACATTTATATGTACATGTACAGTGAAGGTATTTTCACATGCAGAGATGTACATGTAGTTAATTGGTGAAGAAAAAGATGAGTTTGTTTCCCTTCTGTACCTGGTCCTGATAAGTTAGTGTGAGATGGAGTGGTGATGAGAAAGGTGGGTGGGAGGATAGCACCTGTACCATGCCTTGAAGGAGGAAAGAAAGCTTCTGAAAGACAGGAGACAGAGTACACAAGACAAGAAGAGGAGAAAGAAAGTACATGCACTGTTTCAACCAAAGCAATAAGACATACATGTATACATGTACATGTCATAACAACCCATGATAAACTTCACATCACAGAAAAGAGAGGTGATAGTAAAAAGATCTTAATAGAAGGGTTAGTTCATCTTAAAGCCCCTGTGACATATAGCCGAATATGGCCTCCCAAACACTGCCAAACTCCCCCAACCATGGTTACATTTGTAGGAGTAGGTCAGGAGCAAGGTCAGCTGTGGTTGGCTCTGGTGAGTTCAGCTACTGTTTGGCTGCACCAGGCGAATGTTTCAAAATGTTTAAAACTTTTGGGTGTGGACGAAAGGTTCCACCATGGTTAGCTGGTGTTCAGGAGTACAAGGTAGGTCAGCAGTACTAGTGTTCGGGGGTCAAATTTGATTGGTATAGAAAGGTAGGCGTGGCCCAAATCTGGTTAGACTTCTCCTGAACATCGAGCAACCTGGGTTGGTTGGTGGTCAGGGGAAGGTTCTGAATGTGTGACAGGGACATAACCTATTGGTTTGGGGCCCTTTTCTTAGAAGTCGTGGCTGGAAAAGGCTTCAAGAATGTTTTAGTTTAGAATCCCAGACTTACCACTTGCTATTGTCAGCTGGACAGAGTCAGGTGTGGAAGACACTGTGTTGCCTTCTGTCGGCCCGTTTGTGTTGGGAAGCTCCAGAGTGGTTGGCTTCTTCTCAGCTGAAAGAAAGGGCAGAAAAATCCGTCGAAATGTGCTTTAGAGTCAATTTTCACAGAGCCGGGGAAAATTTGCCGTGCTGCTGTCAGATGAAGCAGGCTGCTACAATGTATGGTGTGCTCTACATGTTCTCGCTTCAGACACCGTGACCAGAAACTGAAGGGTAAGACCGGGAGGACCCAGGAAAGCATGGACCTGTCTCCATTGATGACTAAAGCAAAAGTCCCAAATAACAAGGCCTGATGCTCTGCAAGATCTAGAATGCTGTTGTTGAAATGGCCAGCAAAGAAACCGTTAAATGCCCGAGAAATCTACAAAACTACCTGGCACTGAGTGCAGCAGATGTCTGCTAATGTCCATCATTTTGGGCAGCCTGAAAAGCAAACGTCTGCAGCAACTTCTGTGCAAGCACTGGGGTTCTTGTTGCATTTTACTGTTACCTGCCTTGGTGAATGAAAATGCACCAAATATTGATGGCTATACAGAAAAACAATTGAATAGAAAAGGTAACAAACAGATGGCTTATCAATTTTGCAAAGCCACGACTACTCAAATCATACAAACAATTTAAACATTTAACTGTGAGCAACGACAACAACAATTATGTTTCCTTTTATTTCCCATATTCTTGCACAGATAGGCAAGTTCTCTTCTTCGCAAGCTCCGAAGAGAACCGTGTTTCCCGTCTATTTCACAGACAAACACACACAAATGGGGTAGTGAGCTCAACGTCAGGCTTTATTTTCTACATGTATATGTGCATTCTGGTTTATCCATTGAAAATCAACAAAATCAAATGAAATTGGCAATATTTTCAATATCTAATATGATTCCAAATCAAAAAAGTATTTGATAAAATCAATGATCAAACGATTCAACAAGCAGAAAAAATTAAAGAATAAAGCAGAATCATACATTAAACATTTTTCTTTGTTCATTCAAAACTGCTGGAGTTTGTCAACTTTGCCACCAGATCAACAATTGTTGCAAAGCACCTTTTCAAGAAGCATGGATTTGTCCATTATAACAGCGAGAAAGACGGGTAAATCAGGTGCTAAACTTTGGTGAGAACCAGAGAAACCGTCCTTACTGTTTACACTATGGGAGGGTCTCCCTAGGCCACTGTCTGGGGTGATGGTCATTCTGTCTGTAAGGAGAGTTCTCGACATAAAGGAACATGCAACAACAACACACATGTATACACAGAACCAAATATCAATCATTCTACAGCGTGCTATTCTGTAGCCTGGTCTATCGTGGTTTGGGCTAGCTCTTCGGGCCTGTAGACGATCCCTGCCGCCAAGTTCAACTGGACTCCCGGTATGCTTTGCACGACGGGTGTTCAATTAGTCCACCATGTGCTGGGCTAGTCAAACTCCTGCTGTGCAAAACTCCTACAGGTGTACAATGTATAACTCCTACCGGGGAGCCTAAGTTGAACTGGGTGGCGGGAATCGTCTACAGGCCTGAAGATAGCCTACCCAATCCATGACAGACTGGACACTAGGCTAGCTACATGTATTCTGTACATGTATATTCGGCAGTAAATTGTACAGTCATGGTATCAGAACAGAACACAGCGATACTCAAAAACCCAAATTAAAAAAAATGTATAGTATTCTCAGAAGATCTTACAGAAGTCTGTCCTTTTGTTGTGTGCATAAAGTTTACACATGAAATACGGCCTTACCTTTCTTGGTCTCGATGGTTGAAATGTCCAGACCTCCCTTCATCCTCAGCACACACACACCGTAGTTCATGTCAAAGGCATCACTACACAACACAACAAACAGCAGTCTAGCTTGAGTTATCTTCATTTAGAGTGTTCCATCCACAGACAAATATGTCATACAACTGTTACTGTTAGCCTTAGAAACAATAGTGAAACATTTAACTTGTAAAAAAAATACTTTTCTTTTTAGTCAGGTATGACATAAAACAGTTATCTTTGTTCAGAGTGAGCAAGCTAGAGACATATACAGTATGTTATTCTCATACAACTCTTGGCCTGACATACCATTGTGAAACATTATATAAAAAAACAACTGGTTTCATTATTCAAATAAAAAAATTAAACAGCTTCCTATAGCTAACTGGGGAAGAGCAGGAAAATACATGTATAAAGCCTACATGTACAAAATTGTCTCAATTGTTTGGGTTTCATCTGTTTGTTCTACAGTTAATAACTGTTAAAGGTAAGATTGTGACATACTGTATGACCCCGACATAGTCGTCTATCTCCTCATAGGTGCAGCTTCTCCAGTTGTGCTTGTACCCCATCAGGATGGAGTTGGGCCTCATCTTACCCATCCCAGTCAGCTGTACAGGAGGCAAGTCCAGCAGAATGTTGTTTTTTTTTATTTTTTATTCCAACATTTCATGACATGACGTGGTGACGACAAACTCAAGTTGTTGTTTTTTCAACCTATTTTATGCCGCCACCAACACAGGGGACGAATACAGGACAGGACAATGCTCATTTTCACCTGAGCTAAGTGAGGAAAGTCGTGTAAAGTGCCTTTCCCAAGGGCACAAGGTCGGTGGCATGTCAGGACTCGAACCCGGGACCTCTTGGTTCCGAGTCGAGCGCTCTGCAGTTGCGCCATACGACCCCACACATGTTTGCTCATTCTCCTATCATGATAAATCTAGTTCTCTACACAAAAGTGATTGTATTATCTCAGATGCAAAGTTGTAATGTCTCATGTGCATTCTTGTTAGTATTACTCTTACTCTAGTATGTACATATAGTTCCTGTTAACTGTGAATAGAATAGTGTAGATTTTAGATAAGTTATATATTATATGTATTTTTTTTTGGTTTTTTTTTTTTGGTTTTTTTTTTGGTTTTTATGAGGATCTCCATTAGTGTGTTAATTCACACTATTCTTCCTGGAGTCCTGGTGAGGTACTCATTTACACCTGAGTGAAGTGAGGAAAGTCATGTAAAGTGCCTTTCCCAAGGGCACAAGATCGGTGACATGGGTGGGGATCGAACTCGGGACCTCTTGGGCCTGAGCCGAACGCACTACCGCTGCGCCACCTGATCCCATGTTGTTTACCAACTTGCCACATATTGTATCCGTTAAAATTGTTGTACAATAATGTTGATTGATTTATTGATTGATTGATTGATATCTTTTATTTTCACACTCAGCTCTGTCCTTTACAAAATCAGTGCCAGGATAAGTGCAAATTAAAGATTTTAAGATATGGTTTCAGTAAATATGCTTAATATCTGTTGATTTCTTTTAAAACATCTACACATGTATTAGACATCTAGCAAACTGAAGTGTGTGATGAAATATAGGACATGTCACCTGTAACATGCTCTGTACTCCTGTCCTCAGGTTGGGAGAACAAACCACAGACGTGAACCCTTTCACCTGGAAATATGACAAAAAAAAGTCATTTTTCTAACTTGAAGACCTTAAATGTATCTCACAACAAAGGTATCATGTAAAAAGGGCTTTGCATAATGGTAAGGAACAAAGAGGGGGAAACTGGTATTGCTGAATCATATTAATGAACATTGTAGTCGTAAGTTTTCTAAAAGGAAAAAAACTAATTTTTCTCTAAAACTTCTTTTAGTAATGATGCACATATACATTGTACTTACACATAATGGTAGGGTACAAGGAGGGGGAAACATCATCATGATCATTGTAGTCAGTAAGGTTTCCTACCTTAGCATGAAACTTCATATGAGTTGTAATTGGTTAAATACATTTTATGAGAAACTTTAAACTGTTCTCCAACTCACAGAATTTAACTGATCAAAATTTTCAACAGAATCTCTGAGGAAGACCAAGTGAGTAGGCTGCAAATTCTTTTGAGTTTTTCAACTGTTCTCCAACTCAAACAAAAACATAGAATTGCTTTACAAAGTTTCTCATTAGGTTTGAACTTCCTACCTTCCTCTTCTGCATCCACTTGTTCTCCTTCTGAGAGGTACATTTCCTGATGTTGGCCTGTGTCAGCTCACCCAGGATCACCTGTCCACAGACCATCAACCCGACCTCCTTGGTGATGTGAGACCCAAGATCTAGCAACGGGGGTCTGGAAAAACAGCAGAACAAAATACTGACCCAAAATCTATGAAGGGAGGTCTGGAAAAACATTAGAACTAGAAAGGTAACATTTGCAAAGCAAATGCACAATGTTTACCTTCATATTGTCTAGCCTAACAAACTACTGCCCTGTTTATTCTTACTCAGACACAGTCATATATTATATATATATATATATATATATATATGGTGACCAGCCTCTCCAACTCTGTCCTGCAACTTGCAACATAATGTAATCCAACACCACAGGGTGTCTGCTACAGCACAGGTTACCATGGTGGCAGACGTCTGGTCCAGGTCATTGACCTTATGTGTTTAGAGAAGAAGAAATAGAGCAAAAACAATATGTTTTCCTTCTGCGAAGGTAAACATTAACAAAATACTGACCCTGAAGATCTACTAACGGGGGTCTGGAAAAACATCAGGAGTCAAAATTGAAGTTGAAAAATATACAAATTCTGGGCAGAAATTGACAACTTTACCACAAACAACTTCCATCTTGGCACAAGAACCCCTCCGTTGACAGTAAGAAGATAAAAATTTCTTTAAGACAAATGTCTAAGACTAAGATCAGCACCTGTGGTGGGGTGCTCCAGTCAGCACTAGGAGCTGTGGGCGGTACGTCTTGATGTGATCTCCCACAGAGCCCAGCTTCAGGTTGGCCTTCAGGGCATCTGTGTACATCTGGGCCTGAGCAGACGAACCCCAGTTCACGTCTACAGGGGAAACATAATACAGTCAAACCTGATCAAGCAGCCACCTCTTCAACAATTTGCAAAGCAAATACATTATGTTTACCTTCACATGGTCTAGTCTAACAAACTACTGCTAGCTCTGTTTCTTCTTACTCAAACACATTCATATATATGGTGACAAGCCTCTCCAACTCTGTCCTGCAATTTGCAACATAATGTAATCTAACACCACAGGGTGTCTGCTACAGCATCAGTTACCATGGTGACAGACATCTGGTCCAGGTCATTGGCTTTATGTATTTGAAGAAGAAGAAGAAGAAACAGAGCAAAAACAATATGTTTTCTTCTGTGAAGGTAAATCTAAAAACTGTCCTGACCTGGTTTCTGGTAGTTGAGATAGACGTAGATGGCACAGATGACCCCCAGGGTGATGAGGGCCATGTACCAGTTGATGACAAACATGATGGCCAGACAGACCAGGGATCCAACCAGCGCCACCCACATGTTGTAGTACTTGAAGGACGGCCTCCAGCCTGGAGTAAAGATGTGGGAAAGTCTGGTGGTCAGTGCTGGGCTGGAACCTTAATCAAGTGTACTAAAATCAGACTTAGTTCAGGAAGTTCAGCAGTACAGCATACAGTTTAATAATTGTAATACAGTAGTCAAGTCAAGTCAAGTAATATAGTATCTTCTACATGGACATACGAGGGCTGTATTTAGTCATCGAGGCATTTCATGCAGTCCTTACGATTTTCCCAAACTACCAGGTGGCAACACATTTGCAGCACATACTGCAATTGTACGAGACCTGTAATGTATTGTGCATAGCACTTTGGCAGAACATCTCTTTTAAGGATGTATTAATTTTGCATATTTAAGGATGACACCCCATCTATAGTTTTCAAATGTTGTGTCAGAATTTCCAGGAAAGACATCATCTGCAACTGGAAAAATTCCAATGCAACGTTGACCAAACAGGCGCAGTACATTCTGTTGACGTCCTTGGCATGGCCAGGTTTGTTCGGTATCTTGGGTACACGTGGCCTCCTATAAACTACATTATGGTCTGTGTAGAGTATCAAAACATCATTAAATAGAATACCTGAACATTCTTGAGTCAATACTAAAAGATGACTTTTCACAAATCAACAGTGACTTACCGGGCGAACTGGCCAGGGACGAGGCGAAGCAAGCATAGTTGATGAGAGCGTACGCCATCAGGAAGAAGTTGGAGATGAGAGGAGCGATGGCGTTCAGCTCCGCTGTGCACAGGGAGGGCAGGAGAAGCTGTTATCTTATTGTCTTCATACGCTGACTTTAAACAAATTCTTCAAATACACAAACCTCCTAACAGTGTGAAACTGCGGTCTTTAAGGTAATGCTGCCTAACATGTCAGTAGACGCCGTAGATACATTGTGCACAATGTAGTAGATGTAGCAGTACTATCTGCATCTCAGATCAAATTTGCTATAGGATAATCAATGATAACCTAATGTTTAAAACATAGACCACCTAACAGCATGGGCATGCAGTCTTGTTTAAGATAATACCATAATGAAGATGCAGCATTGATATTTCTAGACACATGTAGTAGAAATCCTATCTCTGTCTCTGGTTTGATCATCAGTGGTTCAGACTTGCTGAAGGATAATAAATGTCTCCACTAATTCAGAAAGACAGGAGGTAAAAAGAACTGGAGTTGTGGAACACCACACAAAGTGTGTGTCAACAATGCAGTGGTTTGAAACCACAAACCATGGATCAATAATTATACTGAATGGTTCAAGACCAGATCAGCCACAGATCATTGTTACAAGGTGATTTTATACCATAAATACAGCGTACCAGCCTGACTGTAATGCGGAATAATATGTTGTATTTTATTAATGTCATACCCACCCGAGGAAACACACATTTCAATGCGAAATGTGCCAAAATTTGATGTCCCTAAACAAAAAATTGTAACAACATCAATTTTAGTGTCCAAACCCAATATTTGAATTTTCAAAAGCAGTGCATGCGGCACAGGGAAAACGCATTATTCTATGAAACTTTTGGAAGCCCCTATAATAACTGTTAGAACCCCGTGTGATGCTGCTATTTATCACACAGGCCAGAACACCTGTATTGAACATTATCGTGGCCCAGGTACATGTATGACATAATCCAAAATTACTACAGTACCTGTATACAGAACGCTTTCACACCACATAGTATATCTTAACCTTCTCCTTGCTGCCTAACCTCATAACCAAATCAAATATGATGCCAAATTGCTACCTTAGTATGTTGAAGATTAATGTACAGTTAGGGTTTAGTAGCTTGTGTGAGAAGATTGGGATGAACTCCAACCTACCAATGAGGATGAACCCAACAGCAATGAAGAAGGCCAACAGATACCCCCGGCGGGGCTCATCACTCTGGCCAACTCCCTTGGCAAATATGTGGATCCCAGGGAACAGTTTGTCCTTACATACAGCCTGGAGGGGAAAAAAAGATGTTTCAGGTACCTATACATCAAATTTTGGATCAAATTTTCTCAAAGTTTCTTACAAAAATCAGACAATTGTACCTGTAGGTATGATATCTTTTTGCTAAGTGGACACTGAGAATTACATGTATCAAAAACATGCAGCAAAAATTCTGCAGGAAAAAATTTCTGCAGGAAGAAAATTTTCAAAATGAATATTTGTTATCATCATCATCATTCATAACTGTACATTATACTTGTCAATTATATGTAAACACTTTCCATAATTTTGAATACTTCAATATTGAAAATATTAACACTTGTCAAAATGGGAACAGTGGAATTACAAACTTAAAGTGGAGAGTGTTCTAATTATAAGAAGACTGGACTTGAAGCTATAACAATAATGACAGTCTGTCTTCAAACCGAAGTGGTAACAAACTGGTAACAGACTTTGGGTGATGACTAAAGTTAATTCTAACATTTCTTTCTACTGTACTGACCTGGAAGACCTTGGGAGCGCTGACTAGGCTGGCCAGTGCGGAGGACAGGGTAGCTGCGAAGATGCCTGCAGTGACGATTGGGCCAAAACCTGATACCATCTCCATCACCTGCACAACGGCACCACATTTAGCATATTTATTCGTCATCTTTAGTATTCAGGACTTCTTCATAGTACACAGTGTATTACTTATTTGTCATCTTTTAATGTTTACTTTGATTGAAGGTTCATCAGACAATATAGCAAACATTAAAGATTGGACCATTAAACATTTGAAAAAAAAACTACAATAGGAAACACAGTACGTACATACATACAATGTTAAATGTGTGCTACCACAAATTTTACTACAACGTAGTACTTGTACATCACTAACAGAAGACTGAAATGGCTTAGCCATGTACTAAGAATGGACCACAATAGAATACCTAAAACATACTTAAAATGGAGACCTGTTGGGAAAAGAAAAAGGCTTAGACCGAAAACCACTGTCTTGGAGAAGTACTGTGACGGACAACCTGGCATCCATGGGACTATCCTGGTGATCAGCTAAGAAGATGGCCCGAAAGAAAAAGACCCAGATGACAGAAAAAAGTCATGTCCTAATGTCTCGCTAGTGACAAAGGAACCGAAGTTATGGAACGGTGCATGTATAACGCAATATTTCCTATGTTACAAGATACTATCCATCCTCTCCAACATGGGTTTGTCAAAGGTCGATCTACCACCACCCAGCTGCTCGAGGTATATCACCAAATTGGCTCTATACTTGATAAGGGGGGTCAAGTGGACATGCTCTTCCTTGACTTCTCCAAAGCTTTCGATACTGTCCCACATGCACTTCTTATTCACAAGTTACAGATGTTTGGTTTCGGCGGTGAATTGCTAAAATGGTTTGAATCATACCTGTCTAACCGGAGGCAAAGGGTAGTGGTAGAGGGCAGTACATCTGAGTGGCGACCAGTAACCTCCGGGGTTCCCCAGGGGTCTATCTTGGGGCCACTTTTGTTTCTGTTATATATCAATGATTTGCCTAGTTATGTGTCTAGTTCAACAGTTGCGCTGTTCGCGGATGATTCCAAGTGTTTCAAAGAAATCCGCTGTATGGACGACTGTGTTAAATTACAGAACGACATCATCTCTCTGAGTAATTGGAGTAGCATTTGGAGACTACAGTTCAATCTCTCTAAGTGTAAAGTGTTGCGGCTCTCACGATCCAAGCAACCTATCGTGTCCAGCTATGACATGAATGGCACATTGTTAGAAATTGTTGATAGCATGTTGGATCTTGGTGTCACTGTACATTTTGACTTGAAATGGAACGAACATGTCTTGAATAATGTAGCCAAAGCCAACTCTATGTTAGGCTTCATAAAACGCACCGTTGGCTACACGTCAAGTGTTGATACTCGGAAAACACTTTACTTAACTATGGTTAGAAGTGTACTTGAGTATTGTTGTTCTATTTGGTGCCCTGGATCACGTAATCTGATTAGTGTTGTAGAAGGCATCCAACGTCGGGCAACCAAGTATATACTTGGCGTAGTTTCTGAACATCTCGACTACAAATCCAGATTGTCTTCTCTTGGTATGTTACCACTTACATTCAGGAGAGAAGCGGCCGACGTTGTACTCTTTGTTAAGTCTTTGGCAAACTTGTGCGACTCAGATATGTTGAAATATGTTTCTTTTTCTTCGAGAAGCACGAGAAGCACAAGATCTCACATGTTAATACCTCTCAGAACTAAATCACAACAGTTTGCTATGTCGTACTTTCCAAGACTTGTATGTATATGGAACAGCTTGGATGTCAGTCTGAGAACATTGGGTTTTAATGTCTCTCAGCCACAACACTTGAAGACCTTCAAAAGACAGTTGATGATACATTTACATAACAGGTTTAATGCGATCTATGACACCGATGTTGCATGTAGCTGGATATCTTTTTGCAGATGTATGACCTGTATGGCCACAAGGCCGCGATAACTGCCCTATAGTTGTCACTATATTGTTATATATCTTAATATGTTATAGTATGTTGTCAGTTGTATTGTTAATTATTGTATCATTACTGTTTTAGTATGTATTTTGTATGTGGAGAGACAACTGGCAGAGGTGCAATTATGCACCTGTTTTGTCTCTCCTCCATGCTACTTGTCGTTGCATTGGAAAGTCTAATAAATAAATAAATAAAGAGAAGTAAGCAAGTACCTGTTTGTTGTTGAGGAGTCCGTAGTAACAGCCCCCGTCTGGACACACAGAGATGCCGTCTATCAGCTGCCTGACGGAGGGGGGTCCAGTGAAGTTGGCGGGCGCGGTGCCGTTACCGATGACGTCACCGTACAGGAGACTGAGGACGGTGCCGTTCCCGCTGGCGTCCCTGATGACACAAGCGCCGGCAGACCAGGCGGCCCCCAGGTACACGATGGTGCTGATCAGGATAGCCAGCAGGGTGCCCTTTGGGATGGCAGTACTTGGATCCTGGGGGACATACAGTTGTACATGTATCACATCTCATCTCATTATTATTCGACCATTGGGGCACCTGGTGACAGACAGTCTGACAACCAGTTTTCTCCACCTTCTCCGTTTTCTGTTCTACTTAATGTTTCACTTGGTACTAAGTGTCATGCCTGTCCATTTTCTGATATTATCCTCCCTTGTTTTCTGTTGCTTGCCCCTCTTTCTTCCTCTCTGGACCGTTTCTTGCATGATAGTTTTGGCTAGTCCCGATGACATACATTGGACCACCTGGCCATTGATATACAGTCAAACCTTCTCTACATAAGGACCACCAGGCCAATGTGACCACAATTTGGTGGTCCCTTAGATAACTTTTCCCATTGACACAAGCATTAAGAATCCTGTCTATAGTGACTACCTGTCTACATAGACCAGATTTCATTGGCCCCCTGAGTGGTGTTCTTGGCAGCTTTGACTGTGCAAACTGTACAATACCATTATTAGATTGTAACACTCCACTGAATCCCTACCGTTAAGTCCCCTGAGATGTTGGCCCCTGCTAGGATCCCTGTTGCCGCAGGGAAGAAGACAGAAAACACAGAAAAGAAGCTCTCTCCATCTCGGAACTCTGGCACCCAATTTTCTGCAAATATTTCTCCTGAAATGAAAAAAAAGCACATTTCTTGTGATGGTCTTGTTTTTTACTTAGTATCATAACAAGATTTCCAACCAAAACTTGGCGAGAGTAGTCAATTTGAAACATGTACAACCAGCCAGAACAAGCAAGTCGGCGGAATGTGCTGTGCCTGAGTGAAACCCATAATGTAAGGTGCAGGTAAAATTGGAGCTGTGCAGGTATTTCTGATGTCTACCTGCATCTAACCTGCACTGGGCCATGTACTGGGTCTATATATACATGTAGGTGCATGTGGATTTTAATTTGCTGCATTGACTGTTACCACCTATGAAATATAAAGAAATAATGGCAATGGTTTCTGAACAGTGTTTAATGTGATCCATACTTTAATTTCTAAAATTTGTCTGGTGCAGTTAATTTTCAATGCTACCCGCACTAGTGCAGGTATGCAAAGAAAAGTATTTCAAGCCCTGTAATGGATATTATTATGTTATAACATGTGCATACATGTACCTTGGTAGTTTAAGAAGCCTTTGGACATCTTGGCCCTGGTGGCAGGGATGAAGGCTCCGATGAAGTAGTTTATAATAGCAACAACCAGGATCACCAGCAACCCCAGCTGAGCCTGAGGAGGAAAAATCACCCGTCAAAACTTCCTAAATCAAACATACGAGATGGAGAAAATTGTAACTCTTCTTAAAATCTGTGAAGAAATAAATACAAACTTGTTGACACATGTACATATATTATTATGACAAAGAGTCCACACTGCTTCCTGAGATGACATCTGGATCTGATATCCTCAATGACAACGAAAACGACTATGCTTAGGTCACAATTGGAAAAGGGGCCCCCACCTACAAAATGTAGACAAGTAGTTAATGAACTGTTTTTCTGTACTGTCGGGCGTGCCCCCCCTGTAGCTTCCGGACTCTTTTTTTGAACGGCCGGGGCCCCAAATTTTTTTAACTGGGAGTTTGTCTCCATACAAGTGAGACACCCACAAAATGATGTCCAGGTACTATGTATACACAAATCATCGATATTGTATCAAACAAAATCCAGCTAATGAGACCTGACCTTTGCCTCCCACTCCATGCCCAGCAGTGTGATCCCCAGCAGCAGTATGATGGTGATACAGCCCACTATACGGATGTCGTTTGTCTCATCTGTCATCAGGGCATTGTTGTCCTGGGATGGAAGAACACACACATACATGTAGGTGGCAAGTTGGTCTTGTGTTAGGGACCAGATTTACACACAGGCAAACCCTGACAAAAACTGCGTACATCAATTTTTTCCTGTATGTAAATTGGCCTGCTTTGATGTGTGTATAGAATGTACATGTATCCATAGAATGTAAACTAAATTCCCTTTATGCCTGCTGTTACATTTTTTTTTTCAAATATACAACACAAATGTATGAGTTTTGGAGTTGTACACCAGCCCTCAAGGTAACGTACGGTCCGAACATACATTCTCGACAACCTCACAAAACAAGTCAATGATATCCATTTCAGTACACATAGATCTGAGTCATTATTTAGTAAAGTTGCATTGTTCATGAATCTTCCTGGAAAGGTGTTACAGTGCTTCTAATATGAAAACATGAAATTGACACTTGACTTACTTTTATCTTTTACTTTTACTATATCTCATATAGAAAAAGTTGTTTTTTTATTCAAAATTAAAGATGCGGTGATTAGCAATCTTGTAATGTTTATAATTACAAAATGCTGACAGTTGAAATTGGCTCACTGCCTACCTTGAGTAGATCCCGCACAGTTTCAGCAAAACCAACCACATACATGGCAACCGCCACAGCATTGGCCAGGGAAAAGATGATCCCGATGGCACCACCGAACTCTGGTCCCAAACTACGAGATATCAAGTAATATGCACCGCCTGGAAGAAGCAAAATTTTTACTGATTTTTTACTTAATTGTGATATGCCATTTTTAAAGGTAACAGTTACTGTAATCTTATTATATAATAAGCTGAAAAAGTGTCTTCTAAAGGAATGTCTGGGAAAAGCAAGCAAAAAGCCTGATGGCAGTAGTACATGTAGTTTGACAATCCCCAGGAATGCAAAATTATTTCTTCTTGGCCAGCAAGTTGGCAGAATGTACTGTGCCTGCATGAAATCCAGAACCTAACGTGCATAGCCCTTCTACAGAACGTATCGTTTACGGTCTTGTTTGGGTATTTCCGGATGATATCCTGACAAGAGAACTCTAAGACGAGATCTGACTTTACCAGGTTCATGAGGAGACAGAGTGCGTCTCGAAAGCTCCCCAGGGTAGCAAACTCTTTTTGTTGTGTGTATTGTTTAAAATATTTGTCAAAGGATATCCTGTCTGTAATTTTAAAATGTTGTGTAGGAAAATATATCTTATTATGCAACAGGCAAAATTCTGATGCCACGCTGACCAAACATACAACATAAGCAGGACCTGGTGCAGTAAGTTCTGCCGACGTGCTATCTTGGCCTCCCTACATTTTAGTAGGCATCTACCTGTAGTACTGGCATACATGTATTTAATAGGCAAATTCTTAGAAAAGTAGCCATTCCCAGCAAAATGAGTATTAATTATCAGGGATCGAAATTCATTTTTTTGGCACCTAACCAAAAAAATTAGGTGCGCCAAAAAAATTTTGGGTGCACCACATATTTCCGGAACTGGACACGGAAGGAGCTTGGGAGGCCGTGGAGGGCCCGGGAGTGTTGTTGTCTGCTGCCGAGAGCACATGGCCACCCCCCTCCCCCTCTGTCTCGGCGCTCCCACGGAACGGTCTGTCCACTTCTCGCTCGTCCGGGCATTTTTCCCGTTGGTTTCCAGCTTCATCGCTTCCTTCGGGGTTTTGAAGAGCTTGGGCTGATGTTGTTGCCACATCTCTTTCGTCGTCATCACGATCGAACCTCGGCTGAAGGAACCGTAGAAGCGAAGTCTGTCTGGACATATTTGTTTTGCTTTGTCATCCACGAATTTCATGGCCGAATTTTGTCGACACCCGGGTTTTGACGATGTGACCTCGAAGATTATCGAAGTCAAGCGAAAAATGCACGAAAACAACATTTTGTCACATGACATTCCCCCGAGGTAACTCCCAAAAAGCGTCGGAAAGTTCCGGAAGCGAGTTCGCGATGTTTTGGTCACATGACTATCAAGAAACCGGGGAACGAGAAAGAAGAGATCTCTTGTCCAGTGTTGTAGTCGGGATCCGGAAGTAACGCGATGTCGGCACTGCGCCGACACATTTTCGGGCTTTAAAAACTGAAGTAAATCTAATTCTATCTCAAGAATTTCAAACAAGCAGTGCATCAAAGGTTTTTTATTATTTTATACCATCACAGCAATGTTGGAATTACAGTGTTTTGTACCTTTACCGTACTTAATACTACAAAAATATTTAGGTGCACCGGTGCACCCACAGTCAAAAATTGGGTGCACCGATCCAATTTTGGGTGCACTAAGGTGCATGTGCACCCGGTATTTCGATCCCTGATTATCAATTAATAAAGTGATGGTTAGACAGGAAGGAGAGCCTAGCTATAGTAATTGTAAAAAAATGCTTATGATGTCTGACCTCCTTTGACCTCTCCGTTTGTGCAGATCGCAGACATGGACAGTGTCGTTACCGTGGTGACAACGGCCGACAGAAGAATAATGATTGATGAAAATCCTGGAAAAAAATTATATACATTATCGTACATATTGCTAGTAGTAACCAGTACAATTCTAAATTCACATACACAGTACAAAATTGTGTGGGTGGCAAAAATTTCTACTTGCAATGTAGTAAAGTGCAAAGACACCTTGTTTCATTCTATTAGGCCCCCTTTCCAATTTTGATTTAGACTGGTGCAGGTGTGTATTAGTGACTATTACTGTACCCTGGCACGAATTAGGGTTAGTACAATGTATCTTTGGCAACATTTTAATCTTGCAACGATCATTTTCTTTACATCTGCACATCAGCAGATTGGACATTTCTGGGTCACAAACAAAATATATTACAACTGTTACACCTGCCATGAACATTCAATTTGGCAATTAGTGAGCACAAAAATCACTATAAATTTTTCATCAATCTTTTTATGCTACACCTACTCACCAGCTGTACAGTCAGATCAGGGGTAATTGTATAAAGCCAGCATCACATAGTTGACTTTGGCCAAATTTGTTGATCACTGGAAGGTCACCAAGTCAAAAATTTGCCCGAGAGTCAAGCGTATGTTTCGCCCGAATCTATCATATAAAACTATCAAATTGGACAGGGCTCAGTGACTGGCAAACATCGGCCAATCACTAAAAATTACACACTGATCGAGAGAACACCTGAGCATATTATTACTGCCAAAAATTGCAGAAGTTTGACTTTTGAAGAAACATGATAATTTAGAAAAAGTATTGCTTGACACTTGATAGGGCTATGTGGAGTGAAATATGTACTAGTGTGGTCCCGGCTAATACAATTGCAAGCCAATAGATATAATAATGATGATGATGAAAATGGCTACGTACCTATCCCAGCCTGCCCCACGACCCAGGATAGACGGATGAACAGCATCACTCCCCAGATGTTGAGAAGACATCGCACCTACAGCACAGGAAAAACAACACTGTATCAACTCATTGTAATGTTTTCCCAAATATCTCATGCTAAAAAAATTATGCACCAGTATACATGTACCTGCAGTTGAAGTAAATATACATGTAGCAAGGGGCACAGAAATATTTAAACAAGAAAGTGGTCAAAATGGACTAGCCTGGGTGTCATCCTATTTGTACATACCAGGGCTCCCATGCATACTCGCTTTGGGAGCAAGTAGGGAGCCACAGTATACATAATATGGATGGCAACCAGGCTAAAAATGGACAAAATGCTTAATCTTTGATCACAATAAACTCACCTTAGCTTTATGACAAAAAAAGACTGAAACAATTAAATCAACTCATTCAACCGTATGTCATAAAAAATGGAACGGCTCCCTGAAGAAGAACAAATAGGAGAGATACAGGTAACCTTGGAGAGTAACAGAAAGGAAAGTACAGACTTAACAGACAGAAGATGTTGAAGGGAATCAAGACAACAACAACTACAAGTGAAACATTTATCTATGTTTACAAGGACAGTCAGAGAGCAACAAAACAAGACTGCACTAGCTAACTAGTAAGTTTAAAAACAGACAGAAATACAATATTTGCACAAGGGAAAATGTGGACAAATATTGTAGATACATGTAAACAATCTAATGTCCTGAGATCTCACCAACACCCCCTTGATCCAGCCAAACTTGACAGCAGCGGGCCCGGCTGGTTTCTGGGCTCCCGTCTCTTCCTCCACACTGCTGGGGGACTGGATGTCCAACAGGAGGGAGTCACCGCGCTTGTGGGATTTCGTCTCTGTCTGTGGATAATGCAAGAAAATTTATAGGAATAGTCAGATATGAACAAGACAAAGTTGGTGCTTTCAAGTCAAGTTGGTCAGCTAAGCAATCAACGGTCACTTTGAAATTGAAAAAAGTAATTTTCTTAAAGCATTTGAAAAGTAATACATGTATCTTTTTATGCTGTCCTAATTGAAGTGACCATGTTTACATTTCACATCTATCATATTATCCAGAATAATATATATATACAGTTATCTTAATAATATATAAACTAGATATTTGGCTTTGATATTGAATTTCCTAATGTTGGAAAACTTCATAACTTTTTTCTAATATCTCCTTGCTGTCAGACCTTCCAGTCTTGCAGTTGCCCCCAATTTCAATTCCTTTCCCTTAACAGCCTTAACACTGGAGAAGCATGCAACGACTATTTCTTTTCTTTTACCGTGAATGTAACAAAGACATCATGTACAAATGTACTTCTCAAGGTATTCATTGATTTTTGTTCCTTCAATCAAAGGTCAGCCAGGGGTCTGTGGAACAGTTAGGCCGTTAGAAACAGAAAGCAGAGAGTCATCAGGCACAATTGCTCCCTGAGGACCTGTTACCAGTAATGTCTGTCTGACCTGGATCTCGTGTGGATCATTTTCTAAGCCACATAGCAGAAAGATGCAGGTCACAGCAGGTTTTAATAGCCCGGTAACCATTTTCCTCGTGCCGGTTTAGGATCAAGGGCCAAGTCCAACTGACAGCCTATCTTTCCAGAGAGCCTTTTTTTCTGACAGCCTATCTTTCCAGCAGGCCTTTTTTTCTGAAAGCCTATCTTTCCAGACAGCCTTTTTTCTGACAGCCTACTAGTATCTTTCCAGCTGGCCTATTTTTCTGACAGCCTATCTTTCCAGCCAGCCTTTCTTTCCAGACAGCCTTTTTTCTGACAGCCTGTCTTTCAAGACAGCCTTTTTTCTGACAGCCTACATGTACCTTTCTAAACAGCTTTTTTTTCTGACAGCTTGTCTTTCCAGTCAGCCTTCCTTTCTGACAGCCTGTGCAGGTTTTTCTGATGTCTACCTGCACCTAACCTGCACCGGTCCATGTACTGGGTTTATATGTACATGTAGGTGAATGTAGATTTTTACGCCAAAAACAGTTACTCAAGCAACTGGATATGAATCAGTTGCTTGAGTAACTGTTTTTGGCGTATCTTATCACCTGGATGTCTAACCTTCACCGACGTAATGTAGATTTTTATTTGCTGTAATGATGTTGACTGTTACCATGCACCTAAAATAGTTTCTGAACAGTTTTGAATATGATCCATACTTCCTAATTTTGAGTGGTGCAGGTAAACTTTGTCTGGTGCAGGCAACCCTCCAGACTGCGACCGTTTTGGTCGCATATGCGACCAAAAATTACGAAATGCGACTAAACTTTTTACTCTGGTCGCGCACTGCGCGACCGGCAGAGAATCCGCTGTGCGCCAAAATTATTGGCTGCCAAATCTCGCCCCGGTCTGCTTGCGGTAACAACGACCCATTTTCCATTGAGAAATGTTCCTTGAGAAGTTTCATCCGTAGTCAAGTTGCTTTAATGCGCCTATAAACGCAAAAATTCATCCGAAACGAGCGGCAGTGATGATCGACTGGGACGAAAACATTAGCGGCCATCTTGAATTGTCGCGAACTCACGTTAGATCTCACAAAAACACGCGAGGAATACGCAACGCCCCTAGCGACATTGGTGAGACTGCAGCCTAGTGCAGGGTTACAGACATCGGTAGAGAGCCGATAATGAAACAAATTAAATCTAGCACCGCGTTTCCGCCGCTATTTTATCTCTTGGGGCGAAATTAAGTACTTCTTTGCTGTTGATGCTATAAAAATTGTACTATTAAAGCTGAAAAAGATTTTTTTCTTAAATTATACACTGTATAATACTAGTAGCTTAATAATATGTGTTTACTACTGAGTATAATAATATGTAGTATTCATTGTATACTAGTAATTTTTGCATGTATTTTTCAAATTGCATGTTACATGTTTGCCAACAGTTGAACATGCAATTTTTTATACATGTATGACATGGTTTTAGGTCCAGATATAGAATTAGACTGCAAGTGACATACACTACTAGACATACACCTCAATGACCTGAAAGAATGCGCATTTTAAATGAACGTTGTTGTCAACTTGGTCATTTTCCAGGGGGTACGTTTATTCCAGGGGGTATGTTTATTAGATTTTGAAGATTTCTCCAGGGGGTATGTTTATTCGGCAGATGAGAGTAATTGTCTGTTTAGGTACATTATTCCGTTGGCTTGTAAATTAAAAAGTACTTTGCGCGACCAGATTTTTCGTTTGCGCGCCTAAATATTTGCCTGCGCGCCTAACTTTTTGAGGCTAGGAGCGCATGCGCGCCTAAGCTAAAAATTTAGTCTGGAGGGTTGGGTGCAGGTAGTTTTCAATGTTACCTGCACGTGTGTGTAGAAAAAAAGTATTTCTAAATTCTAGCCCTGCTTCAGAAATGTTGACACTGACAGCAAAATTTGGAAACACAATTTCTATGCATGTAGTGTTTTATTGCAGGTCTGGAAATACCACCTGCATGTTTGTGCAGGTAAAATTGGATCCAGAACTGTGCAGGTACTTCTGATGTCTACCTGCACTGGTCCATGCGTATACAATGTATATGAGTTTACCCAGAATTTTGTTTGTTGTACTAATTTTACCACCAGTCCTGTAAAATGCAAAACAAAGAATTGAAATGGTTTTTAATGCAATATGAGCAGCTAGCTGCTGTTAGGATGACAAGATGGACTGAAAGGGAGAAAAATGGATGGTGTAACTAATATATTCGTGTGATGCAGGACCCCCCCCCCCCCACTGCAGGTATGCAGAAAAATGTATTTTGAGCTCTGTGTTGTAAAATCATTTGATTGAAGTAGAGACAGGGACCTATATATAGTCCACGTTCCACGTGAGTTCATCACTTATCTAACACAGTCACATGACATTTCACTGCCTGCCCTTTTGTGCGTCACTGGCACCATCTGTGTCCTACACGCCAGGTTACAGCGCTAATTACACTCTTCTCTAGCACCAACCAATAAAAACCTGCAGCATGTTCTCGATCATTATCTCAGAGCTGTGCTTACTGTCACACACACTTATATTTATCACGAAGTGCATCAATGCTGGCAATTCTCAGGCTAACCGTGAAACAAAACATTTTTTTGAAGTTCATTAATTAGGCCATAAATTAGGTATGGCCAAAGGAGCGATGTAAAATGTCAAGCAGTAGTACTAGTCGTATCCAGTCTTTGATTATATTATTAATATTATTTTATTATTAATATCCAGTAAAGGTACAATATAAACAGTTGGAAATCATACTAATATTATTTGATATCATGTGGAAGGTAATAGTACATTGTAATAATGACATATTATACAGGTTCAGCAACACTGTAAAATTCGCAGACATACATCATGATCACACGGTACAGTACGTCGCAGGCACGGAAAATAGTATACCGCCCCAGTTTGGCTATTTGTTGACACTAGCAGCCCCCTATTACTGTTTCCCCAGAATGTATTTAGGGTACTGCAGCCTGCAGGTCAAGAATCTTGTTTTATGTTTGAACGTTTGTCCAAACAGGGTGATAGGTCGCTTTTTTTCAAATTTGTGAACCCTTTTCAGCTATAACCTACAAAGTGAACTTACAAATATTGACCCTGGCCCAGTTGCTGCATTACTGAGTCTTACTGTAACAATTTCATTTGCCCTAGAGAGTCCGCCTGCTTTTAAAGCTTCCCAGCATTCTGTCAGTTTAACAGAAAACAGACACGCTTAGAATCCACAGTACAGTTCTGGCATAACAAGTTTTAGGGCGAGTAACATGGGTTTGAACTTTGAGTCACTTCTAAAAATAGCTGGTCATACAATTAAAAACCAGTCTAACAACTGGGATTGCCTCATGATCACCCTTACGTGTACTTTTTGTGTACTTTTCAGATTTAAAAGTCCCAGACGATAGGAATGATACACACTTGTATATGGTAATGAATCAATAATGTGATAATGACTGCATTAGAATGATGATCAAGTTTCAGTTGTCATCAGGGCAGCCCTCTGTATGAAGATAAAATCAATACCTACAATGACCTGACCTTGGGGGGAGGGGAGGATAGCAGATCTAGACACACTTGTCTTGTATTACAAGTTGTAACTGGCAGAAAAATCTAGATATAATCTTACAGGGCAATCTATTACTGATTATTATCAAAATCGAATTACGTATACATTGTACCACCTGTGTATGCAGGTTAGTGCAGGTAAAACTGGACCTAACCTGCACCAGTCCATGCATACGTACTGGGTTCATACATAATGTGTATGTTTTTGTGTGTGTTACAATAATTGACTGGCATTACCTGCATTTTGAATAATTAGTGTAAAAGAAATAATGGCAATGGTTACTGAACAGTTTTCAGGGTGATCCATAAATTCTGACTCTGAGTGGTATAGGTAAAATTTGTCTGGTGCAGGTAATTTTCAACGGTTACCTGCACCAGGAAACTACACGGAAAAAAGTATTTCACCCTGACACAGCATGTAGCCATGTACTCATACTAGGATTTAGATACACATGCACATTGTAAAATTTATGCTGTCATGATTTGCTGTTCAGTGACCCACTTCCAAACCAAACTGCCATATGCAGGTGAAGCTGGTGTGAAAAGTTATGACACAGTAAGTTGTAAAACATATGTCTGAGACAGTCTGACATTTGTGCTTGCACATAGTTCCAGTACTGGTGGCATGATAAACCACATTTAGCCAACCTGCATTGGGCCAGTCCAAACCAGTAGGCATGCCTTACCAAGTAGCTGAGAAGTGTTCTACAAACACTATGGTGATAACGCAAGGTTACCATGCCAGCTTACATGCAGGACCACTGGAAGACTACAGCCTTACTACTAGTACCACCCTGCCAAGAATGTGTGTACCATCCAGCCAACACACATATCTGATCATACTGGGCTCAAAATACTTTTCTGCATACCTGCACTGGTGCAGGCAACATTGAAAATTACCTGCACCAGACAAGTTTTACTTGCAAGTCTTACCACTCAGAATTTGAGAAGTATGGATCACACTAAAAACTGTTATTAAGAAACCATTGCCATTGTTTCTATACACTTCATAGGTGATGACAGTCAATACAGCTAATGAAAATCCACATAAAACAGTATTTTATGGCCCTTTTAAGGGCTTTTAGGAAACGTTTCCGAAACCACTTCTACCGTGGTTTTAAAACCCCTCAGCGGGGGGCCCGAAACCCTTCCTGCTAGGTCTAAAGAGAAAAGGTTTCCGAAACAGCACAGGCCATATGCTAATGATATGTTAAGAAACCTGTGCTTGTATCTTCTCTTATGCTTGTGTCATTTTTCACTTCATACTACGTATCTATCATTTTCTAGCTACGTCATGTCCCTCCCTACCTGAAAAAGCAATCAGCATCAGGTTTCAGTTCAGGTCAGTGAAGGGTCTGGAGCAGTATCATGCCTGCGTTACAACCGGCATGGCGAGGAAGAAAGCCGGTTCATGCCCGGGAATTGCCCGTCCCTGTACATGATCTCTCAGTCTCCTTTGTTGGGCGAGTACTCAATGTCACAATGCAGGAAAATGTGTGTAGCAAACAGTAAAAACAAAAACAAGACGAAATATGCGGCTCTTCTCCCGCCATTTTGGATCATTTTGACCCCAAAATTCCACAAACCCTTCCACCCCTGTGTCTAAAGACAAACTGTTACTGGTGGCTAAGGGTTTCGAGACGTTTCGGAGTGGTAAACCGTTTCTAGTCTAAAGTGGGCCTAACCTGCATATGCAGGTGGTATTTCGAGCCCTGCCAGGGTATGTCAACATTGCCTCAACCATGTATACATAGGCAGGTGTACAGGGCTTAATAGAAGCAGTGTGCGAAATACTAGGTTGCCCAGTTGCACCGTGCAATCATATTTTGCTTGGTGCAACCTATTTCTACACCCAGGTAGCCCAGTGCACTACCTAAATTTTGTGGTAAGAATGCCCCTTTCTTCCATTGGGAACTGTTTATTGAGAAGTTCCCATGGAAGAACTCATCACTTTAGGTAAGGGGAAACAACTCTGTGTCAGAAATGTATAAATGCACATTGCATTCTAACAAAGTTAATCATAACGTAGAAGAGTTTAAATTCGGGGCAACCTGGAATTTTGATGGGCAACCTAGCTTTCATCCTAGGTTGCCACTGGGCAACCTGGCTCAAAAGAGTATTTCGTACACTACATAGAAGTAACTTTCATTGCCTTCGCCAAGAAGGTTATGTTTTCGTGGCTGTGTGTCTGTCTGTCTGTCTGTCAACAGCATAACTCGAGAAGGCTTAGATGGATTATCTTGATATTTGGTAGGTAGATAGGTCTTGATGAGAGCTCGAAATGATTAGATTTTGGGCCCCCTGGCGGCTTGTTATAGTACTGCAGCGGAACTTCCGGTTTTGATATCTCGAGATCTGGACATGCTAGGGTCATGATTTTAGGATGGTAGGTAGCTCTTGTGCTCGGCAAGAAGTGACGTAAGTTTGGGCCCCCTAGCGGCTTGCCCTGGAACTGCAGGAGCATTTGTATGAAAATGTTTAAAGTAGGATAACTCAAGAACCGGTTGACAGATTGTCTTGATATTTGGTATGTAGGTATATTAAGTGATGCTTGACATAATAGAATTACAATTATGCAAATTTTTAAATTATTACTTAATATTATTATAAATAAATTCAACAGAAACTTTGTTGATTTCTCCCTGAACTTTTTAATATATGCTGCGATGAGATTACCTTTGGTAAAAGTTTCATTCTGTGTGTAACCAGACATAGGGATTTTTACTATCACAAATTCATCAGTAACGGTAACCTACTGCATGGTTTTATAAATTTATGTGTATGTTTTTATAAAGTTGACCTGGTCATTTTATAACTTTATCATAATAACTTACTTTGCCTTCGTGCAGCTCCACAAGAGTCGGTCTCCGCTTGACGTCTTCCCCCTCCAGATACTGTGAGGAGTTCCTGTAGTAGTCCATGAGCGGGATGGCGTCGATCGTGTTGTGCCCGAAAGTTCTATGGTGGGTGTCGCCCTGTGTGTCTTGCGGGGAGGCCGGGGGAGACTCCGCCCCCCTCCCCAACGACGACATCTCCAGAGTATCGGCGTTGTCGTCGTCTCGTCCGTCGGCGAAGCGGACCGAGAAGCGGTTGGGCTTGGCGTCTTCGCTGGACAGCTCGGAGCCGAGGTTGGACTCCGCCTGGCTGGCCCCGGCCGCGCTGTACGACGGCGACGGTTTGAGGGTTGCATCGGACGGCGGCGCGGTTACTGGCGCTACGTTACCGTCGCCACCAGCCGGGTCAACTTTCTCGTCTTTGTTCTCGTTGACAGCGGCAACTTCGAACCTGCTGCTGGAATGTGGAGGTCCGACTGGGAGCGGGGCAGTCTTGACGTCTGTTTCATCGTTGTTGGTAGCCTTATTCGTGTTTTCTGACGGTTTTTCGGAGCCTTCTCCAACTTTCCCACCTTCACTGTCCGCCATCTTCTTGAAAATGCCGGCGGCTCAAGCGTACTTCCGGTTTTATGTGAAAGAGCGCAGCTAACGTAGAAATATTATTCAATATGTTGATTAAAATACGTAAAATAGATACCGTTGAATGAATGAATGTAGCAGCAAATTTTTACAAAATATTTTATTCTACGGGTAGACATTGGCATAACATCAATACATTGTCAATTTGTTTCATTAAATTTCATTGTTTAGATGCGGTAGGCAATGACTTTCTTCACTTTCACGACTTTCCCACTTCCGGTTTGGAGTAAACCGGTTTCAGGGCCGGTTTTACCCGGTTTCTCACCGGTACATTCGTCAAACCGTATTACGGTCAGAGGACACATTGGGGTCGTGACTCACAGGACTGTCAGGAATTTGTCATAAATAAAAATGGGATCAAGGTGGACGCGCGACTGTTTCTCTTCTTTGTTTGTGTTGCTCGTTTCAGTAACTTAGAACCGGTAATCACTGCCATGCAGATCGTCGACTAGTTGCTGGAAAATAGTGGTTTGCAAAGTGTACCTCTAACATGTCTAAGGCCGACTAACTCCTCAATTACATTCAATTTGCCCAATTTCTACCATCATTTTCCAGCCACCCATTGGAGTCAGGGAGAGGCTATAACAGCGATCTTTTTTCAATGTCTTTTCTTCACTAGGCCCCAACTCAATATAAATCCATAAATTGCCGAAAACCATTTCAGGCTTTCTATCACTACATTCTCCCATGCAGAGCTATCCCGCCGCATTATTCCCGCGGCAATACGGTAGCTCTGCATGGGAGAATGAATCACTATAGCATCAGCCTTTTTCCCGATCCTTCTATGACAATGTATGAGTACGTATAAACGCATGTAACGTTACCTGTTATAAGTGTGCAACATCGAGTTTGTGTTAAAAGAAACAGCATGCGCAGTGTTACAAAAAATGTTAACTCGATTCAATGTTCGTGAATAGGGTTCATTTGCATTGGTCGAAGACATGGTATATCAGAAGAGCCCTAGCCTTGATTCTTGATTTGACTACAATGTAGTAGCATTGAAGAAAATCAAATGGCCATTATCTTACTTATTTTAATATCCGTTCAAGTTACTCGAGCAAACAGGAAATGGAGGATAAATCTTTATTATATGATAACATATTTTCCACTTTAGATATACTCATGATAAATGTTGACCTTTACAATGAACACCCGCTTTCTCCCCTGCAGTTTAGCCTTCATTCAATAGATGGCGGTGCGTTCTGTGACTTTCAGTGGCGGGTATGCCCTTGCATGCGGCACAACATTTCAGACAATTCTTGAATCATGATGTCTTTAAATTTGTTCTTTGGTATATAACGGAATACATATCTCCATGTTTATATTTACATTGTCCTCCCAACGACCAGGACAGGTCGACTGACGTACTATGTAGTTAGGTTGGTATATATATATATATATATATAACTAAGGAGAACTCCAGAGTATGATATTTTCTAGATCTATCATACAAATGATAACCCCATGGGTTTATCATTTTGTCTTGATGACACACAGGAACGAATACTTTAAACGAACAGCTGTAAACATCAACATATTTCTTATCATTACTCACAAATCATCACAGTCCTCATTCTAAATTTAAAACGAATCAGACTAGCCTTTGGTATCACTCCGCGTCAGTACAAGTTTACGTACATGTCGGACAAGAAACTTCGAGAAAAAAACATTCGGAATGTCAAAATTACGTACTTACACGTACTACAGTAAATTTCTAATTCTAAAACTAACTGGACCGTTGATATAAGATTAAACATTTTGTACAGTGCGATGTTTTTTTTTTCGTCTTAACACTGCTCACACTCAATCTAGAAACATAACGTTTCATCAGCTATATAGCGGAGAGGATGTAGGACTCGGGAGCTAAAATAGGTTTGGTAACCAGGCTATCAGCATCTCTACTGAAAATTTCAAAAGTCACATGTCTCTCTCTATATATAATGATCAACCCGATATTACCGGTTTTGTCATTTTGTCTCAATACACACACATATGATAGACAAAAGTCGTCAGAAGATTTTCGGAATTACAACAAAGATACTTACATGTATGCCTCCTCACAGTTATGAGGCAGTATATGTTACTCAAGAAATGAGGATACTATGAAGGAAATATGTAGTAGTAAATGGTTTATTGGTACAAGCAGGACAAGGCGGCCTTGCAGCAACAGCTGAATTGCGCCGCTGTTAACAATAATCAAATCAGTAAAACCAAATAAACAAGTACATATTATACAAAATTCAATATTGTCACCGTCATTAACAATGCTATAACGTACGGTTGGAGAACAGCACAATTAACAAAAAGCGTTATTGGAGTTATTACAAGAAACAGTACATGACAGATCAATTTTACAGTCCAAGCAGGAGTTTGGCCAACATTGGCTTCGCACTCGTGGTGTATCTCTTGGTCCCTCTGGCCTGGGAGTACTGGAGCGAGTTCCTCAGCTGCCGACCGTGCTGTTCTCCCCGCGTCGGAGGAAGCCAGCAACAGAAGCGGGGTGACTGTCTGACCTTTTTTGCAAAGTTCAAGCAGAGATTGTATCTGCGGTCAGAGAGAGGTTCAAGGTCCAAAGTTCTCAAGGCTTCAGGGTATGACGTGTACTGCCGTCCCAACACAATCCTACAAGCACGTTTCTTCGTTCGAATGACATGTGTAACTTTGCTATGTATATTCTTTTACACATGTTTTAACAGAAGAGAAGAAATGTGCACCTCAAAGATCTAAATAAAGCATATCATACATGTAGTTTTCTTATTATACTCTGGGTATCTGCCTTAATGCATTTAGCCCTAGTTTCTCCTAAACATGCGATAAACTATTTTGTCATTGCTGTAATTAAAGGCCTCTAAAACCATGATGTCCCACCTGGACCGATTACTAGTAGTATATCATGAGAATGATGAAGATACATCAAGCTTATTTTACATGGCCAAGAGTCTTCGAAAAGATTGATGTGGCACGGAATCTAAGGTTGACAGGCGATATTGATGATCCTTTAATGGCACTGAACTAATCATGTAGAGGTTACTAGTGAATCTTGAGAAATGTTTACCATCTTGTTTTTCTCGCTGTGACCTCTCCATCATGAATTCATACAACAGGGCGAACATACGTTCCAGTGTATTACTACTTTACTACAGAATTGTCTCAACCAAATTAAGGACATTTTTAACCTCCTTGTTTCAACCGCGTACTATGCTAGCCTGGTTACCATTCTCTGTACAGGCCGGCTTACGGGTGTTTTACCAGCCCTAGTCCTACTAAGCATAGGCCTCTCCTGACATGCAAGATCTTTCCAGCTGGCCTTTCTAACTATATATCCGTTCTTTGCATGCAGGCAAACTAATTTATTGAAACAGACCCCGTCAATCCCCCCCCCCCCCGTGCGTCTGTTAATGGGCCTGGGTGGACAATTCTCTCAGTCTCAGCACCGTAGAGATACGGGTGGGCTAATTATTTTCTGCAGCGAAAGAGTCTGAATAATCCCTGGCGAAAGGGACGGTTGCGAGTGTAGATGATTGGGTTGGAGAACGCTGAGATCAGAGAGAACAACATGGCGAACCTCTGCCACGGTCCGTCTGAAGACGACGCCACTTCGTCCCCCCACTTGGCCGATCGGAGTATGACGACGAAGTACGGCAGCCAGGTGATGAAGTACACCCCGACGACCAGCAGGATCGTGGTGGCAGTCTTCATGCGCTGCTTGAACTCCGAGGGAACTTTCTGGCGGGCCGGTTTGGCAGGCGACTCCCCCGAGATCCTCGACGGGTCTTCCCAGATTCGTGACGGAGCCACCTTGCAATTGTGATGAAACAGACCGCCTGTGATTACCAATGAATGTAAAGTACCACTTCATGAGAAAAAAATGACCAAGGCCCATTTACATCAGGGCGTACCAACCTTCCACCTTCTCTCAACCGTGACGGGGGCGATATCGACTTCCGACCAACTTTGATCCATTGCCGATGTCACACGTGAACAAAACCACGTGATCATAGCGGTCAGAAAGCTGAGGAAGACCGCGTTATTCCGTCAAAAGTATAGACTGCTGTCTTTGCTTATAACGATACCCCCTTTCCACTGAATTGTTTATTTTGGTCATCTCGTGTCAATTATCATAATTCCAGTGATTTGGTCGATTATCACAATGGAAATACCAGTGCAGTGTCCCGGACTATCTTTGAAGCGCTTTTTTTGCTCACGCGGCAAGTTTTAGACTGGTTTTAGGGCGTGGCTTATATTTCTTTCACACATCAACCGAGATACTTTTCATTTTCCATCCCATTCCATTTTATGCTCATAGTTAATTGTAGTTTCATACAAATGACAATCTTGATTGAATCGATCTATACCCCACCTTTGAACCACGCTTGTGTCCCGCTGATGATGCAGAGTCGCACAGCTGTGCAGACAGGGACGTCACCGACACTTGTCGATTAATCTGGCCAGTCGTGTCAGCCGACGCCTGTTGACTCTCGGAACCCCCGTCATCCGACAATGGAAGAGAGAGCTTGGTCTGCCGAGTTGTGCCGGTGAGCTCTGACTGTCCGGACTCTACTGCTGACAGGGCCTGGGGGAGCAGTTGTCTGTGTCGAGCCTGTTGTCGCCTTACCTCGCGCCAGATTCTTTGGAAACAAGAAAACAAACAAACATACAAACAAACAAACAAACAAACAAACATACAGACAGACAGACAAACAAACAAACAAACAACGTTAGAAGACCATCGGTGCTTAAGATACAATGAACTATAGTTATCGTAGTAAACGCAGACAGAAGAAGTCTATCAGGGACTTAGAGTAAGTTATGATAAAGTCACATTTCCCAACGCGGGGCCCGGTCGGGCAG
Source organism: Branchiostoma floridae x Branchiostoma japonicum (assembly GCA_013266295.2). Classification (NCBI taxonomy): domain Eukaryota; kingdom Metazoa; phylum Chordata; class Leptocardii; order Amphioxiformes; family Branchiostomatidae; genus Branchiostoma; species Branchiostoma floridae x Branchiostoma japonicum. Next base: position 10,747,630 of record CM023823.1, on the reverse strand, counting down.
TTTGCGGGAAAGAAAAGTATTGTATAAAAGACAACAAAACACACAAAAAAGTTTTTAAAACTAATCATGAGCACTGTTTGTATGCATTCTTGATATGAAGTGTTTATTTTCCGTTCAAACAGCCAGGCCGGGACCCGGTTTGAAATGTGCCCTTTATAACATAGCCGTAATAAGTGATAGAATACCCCCGTGTCAGCCCGCACAGGCCGGCTGCCTCCAAAGCACACAACATACTAGCTGGATATTGGGTAGAAAAAAAATCATAGCTGGCCCTCATGTAATGTACGGTTATGTAATGTAGTAATGTACGGTGGCCAAAAAATACAATCCCCTGTTCTTTTTGTTGTTGTTGTTGGCATGGTTTCCAGAGTGTGTTTTTTCCCCTTTTTTGTGCTTGGCCATTTTTGTGATCTTAATTTTGTTTGTATGTTCTTACAAAGACAATCCGGAAGTATAAATCTCAGAAATCTGAAAAGTACTCATGTCATCCTCTTTCTTACTATTAAGGTTCTAAGCGGGAAGATAATCATGATCCAGGATCTCGCTGAGGAGAAATTTAAACTACTTACTGTGTGTTGTTCGAAGAATATTATCCACGAGAATATGCCGCCCATTAAATTCTAAAATATACTTCACCTAACCCTCCCAAGCCAGGATAATGAGTAAACGTATTTTAGTAGACACTACTAAATCATACTTGAAGTAGCAGAAAAGCATCGTCAGTATGACGATTCCATAACCGCTATTTATGGCCGTTTGTCTGCCTCTCTTAATTGGTCCCGTGTACCTGGAACATACAATAGTAGAGAAACAAAGGTCAGTATGAGAATCATTTTTACTTTTTTGCTGAAGCATTTTTATTATTATGACGCAATGTATCAATATTTTACCATAATTGTACTTAAGTTAGTATGTATACCTTTGTTTTGTATTTTGTTGCTTACTTCAGTGTGTTTTATTTATGTGTGCAGGGCACATTGAAACCCGCCCTTGTGGTGACATATTACCCCTGGGTAAACAAATAAAATGAAATGAAAAACTTTTTCCACTCGCTCGCTCACTCACTCACTGGCTCACTCACTCACTCACTTACTTACTGACTAAATGACTGACTGACTCACTGTCTAATTCACTCAAGAACAGACTCAGACATACTTGCATGAGACGTATGGTGGGAAGAAGTAGAACTCCCCTCCGGTTTCGAAGAATGGGAGGATCACTATGGTGATGGTGAGGAGAAGCGGCAGGGCCACGAGGCAGGCTGTGCGTCCTTTGGTCATGATGGAACTGTACTTCAGCGGGAAGCAGATGTACCTGTGGACCGGAAATGAAACACAAATGTTGTGTGCACGTATGAGGACCATTCCGCTGACTTACCCCCAACTTGTTTGAACTAGAGTTATATGTACTGAAAAAAAGTGACTCTATGGGTTCATGAACATGACAGCATGAAGTTAACCTGGGTACCAAACCTTAGGGTCGAATTGGGGGTGATTTTCCTACCCCGGCCTTTATAAAGCACAGGCGATCTATACCCACGGACCTATCTCCAGCTGGTTTCTCTTTATCCGTTGGCTTCTTCTATTACGCCGACTCTTCTATTAGTATTACGCCGTTGTGAGCGAAGAAATCTAAACCGTCTGTATAAGCTCCCAAGTAGACTACTCTGGCAGCTTTCATTTTATTTCTTTACTGTTTGTGCCGATTTTTATGTACGATTTTATGTTGTAATGATGTCTAATGGCCGTTGGGGCTTGTTAGGATGTAACATGTCTAACATGGCTAAGTTTTTATTGTTCATTTTACAAAATAACAAATAAATACAACAATAAAAACAAATCCAAAAACAAAAGTTCAACAGAATACACAAACGAAAGAAAGAAACGAAATAATGGCTAAGCTTATCAAGTCGGAAACAATATCAGTGATTTATTTCCCCTGGCGCTACCGCTACGGGAGCTGGGGGATGCAAAAAGGCTGGCTGCCGATGGAGCCTCCGGGGCCATGGACCGTGGCTTGGTTCAATCACATTTCCCCCACACAAAATCGTCAAATAGACCAAAACTGGTGTCTAGATATAAGGTACATGATGGGTGATAGAGTTCCATTAATTTCACACATGCGTCTAGTGTAGCATAGGAAATGGAAAAGCCGACACTTCACACAATATCGGGAAATTATCGTCTTCTGTCGAAAGTCAAGAACAGAAGCCAATACAATTAAGTTTAACAATAGACCTGACCCTATCCTCGATTACACCACTTTCCACTAGAGGCAAATAGTTGACAGATCTCTCAACGAAGTTCATAAAGAACATTTTCTCTTAGGTTTTGTTGTCTTTAAATCTTGCATTATACTCCAATTATGAAATCAAATTGTCACACAAATCCAATTTTTAGTCGCTGTACGCGTACGGTCACTCAGCGATCGCCATATAGTGGAAAGGTGGCCTAAGCCCTTGTCACACATTCAGAACCTTCCCCCGACCACCAAACAAACAAGGTTGGCTGAAGTTCGGGAGCAGTCTGACAAGATTTGGGCCACACCTACCTTTTTACACGAATCAAATCGAATTTGAATCAAATCTGAGTCAAAGTAGACCCCCGAACACTGCTGACCTATTCCCGAACCAACCATGGCCGAACCTCCCGTCCACACCCAAATGTTTTCAACATTTTGAAACATTCGGCTGGCGCAGCCAACAGTAGCCGACCTCGCCCAATACCAGCAGCCATCCAAAGCCGACCGTGCTCCCGACCTACTCCTAACCATGGTCGGGGGGAGTTCCGCAGTATTCGGGAGGCCATATTCGGGTATGTGTGACAGGGGCTTTACATATACCTTCCACTAATAATACACTGGACAACAATCAACAAACAATCAACGTTAAATACAAAAGTAACGCTACATATTAGAAAAGTACGCCACAAATAATGGCAGTCTTACCAGTATCGGTCCAAAGAGATGGGGCCGATGATGTTCATTGAGAAAATGGACCCCGTCAGATAAAGAAGGTGCAGAAACAGTAAGCCGTTGTTTTCACACGGCAGGGTTTGCTGTCGCGCCATGAGCCATATCATCATGGGACCCTTAGAGATGGATTGAAGAATGTCGGCAACAGCCAGGATGCAGAGCAGGGCGTTCCCGGGCGTGCGAAGCTCCTCCACCGACGAGATCGTCAGCAGCACCGCGGTGTTGCCGCACGTGCCCAGCGTGATGCATATCGTCACCCAGACGAGCTGGAGCTCGCGCCAGGGAGAGTAGTAGTAGGAGAACGGTTCCCAGTCGAAGGCGGCGGCGGTGGAGTTTTGGGGGCCGGGCAGATCTGTGGTCACATTGGGTAACATTTCTCGCTCTGAGCCCGCGAACCTTTTGTGCGATTCTACATACCTAAAGCAAATTCGAATTCATATCTAGGGAGGAATCTGCTACCTACGTGGAGGTCATATTTGGAGGCCAGAACAGTCCAACAAACTTTCCTACAAACCAAACGATGAACTGTTTTGGTCGGTTTTTACACACGTTTTTATAAGTCTTGCTTCCACGGATTAGCGCGTCTTCTCACCCCGATTGGTCAGACAACTTGACCATTCCGGAGGGAATGGCCCCGCAAAGTCGCCCGGCCGCTTGACCATTCGGATTCACCCCCAGTGGTGATGAGCGTTCTGATAGGACGCCTGCCCCTTCGTGCCAACGAAGAACACGAGATCGATTTGAGACGCTTTTATGAGATTAAAATACCGTGCGATTAAATAGCCCTATATTGTGACGTTTTTGTCATTCTTTACACACACGACGGAAGATTGGACGTGCGGCAAATTTGGGAACCTATCGTAGACAACTGTATATAACGCCATGATTGTGGTGCTAATTATATCCCCGGAGGGTACTAGTAATTAAACAAAATCATCTCTCTCGGAACCACACGTCCATCCACACCGTACATAATTTGAGACTACCTCAGTAACTTCATTTGTGGTGTTTACCGGTATACAATAAACCCGGGATCAGGCTATACACCTGCACGTAAAGATGAGAATGTTGACGATGCTAGCGACTCCATTTTAGTTGCAATTTGCTGGAGACATTGTGGATGCTTTGGTGGGACGATCCCTTAATTGAAAACTAAGGAAGAATGGCTTTGTGAAACCAGCAGGGGTTCCATATGCTGCCATGGTAGTTTAGCAAAACTTGATGTTTTAATAGAAGTTTTTTTGAGGATATGTTGTGTTATCACGTCGCAACCGGTACCTCTTCAGTCCCGAAACGTCATGGCTGTCAGCCTGGCAATGGAAACTTTATTGACACAACTTGGTCCACAATTATACACAGGACAATATTCTTTCAACTTACGCAAGGCGACTAAACTGTTCTATTCCTCTTGTATAGCACGTCCCACGGTCACCAAGATGATGAAAACGTCACACCAATCAGGACAGCGGTTGGCGTTGTTGTCATGATATTTATCAGACCACAAGGAGACACAGATATTTACACCTACACGAGGGGAGTGGGCGTTTTGATGTTATCAAGTACTGTCGACATACAAGGCGAAGGAACATGGGTGGTAACAGAATCGCTGATCTAACGGGTGCGTCGATCGTGATTTGGTGGATGAACTTTCAGGATGTTAGATTTCGCGAGTGATTGTTTCGGCTCCAAACAGGGTTTTGATATGTACAATCGAAAGCAATTAAGGAGAAACATTTATTTTCAGGCTCCAATGTCCGCTGGTGTGATGTAGTGCAGGATGATTAGAAGTCATATACAGATTCGACACAAGTTGCTTCAGCGCAGACATGACAAATATTTGTCATTGAACAGTAGAGAGACACTAACACCATGCGCACACACACACATATATATAATATAATGTTTGCAAGTGCAATGTGCAACACCTTGCCTGATTAAAATATTCTGTGATATAATATTCTTGTATTGATCCGGATCGGATTTCGGATTTTTGAACGCTACAGCTAACACACAATTGCGTGCAGCCGTTAAGTCGGAAGTTCCGTCTTGTAGGAAACTGATCCCCCGATCAGGACAAACTACCCACCACACTGATCGAGAGAATATCGATAAAGCCCTACAATCATAGGACAGTTTCTCTTCTATTCAGGTTTGCCTAATTGGCGCCAACATTAAAAGCATCAGATCCTTGCATTCCAGCCTCAACTACTACAAGCGCCTCGCAATTTAGCCAAGTGGAAATGGTGCTGAAATGCCATCCAGTGGAATATCACAGCTTCATTTGCATCATTCTCAAACCGAACAAATCTCGCGATGATTTCGATAGCCTATTGGACATTGTATTGGGGCCTATTTTTCCCCGAAAATTTGAAACACCGTGAAAGCCTCTCTTCTCCTTCTTTCGCAAGATTAAGTCCCGGCGAAAAAAAAATGAAGTTACGGTATCTTGGGCTACAACACGAGATTTTTCTCCCCCTGGAATGTGTCAGTTTCTGCAGCGAAAAAGTCTCAGCAATCCCTGGCGAAACGTGCGGTTGCGAGTGTAGATGATTGGGTTGGAGAACGCTGAGATCAGAGAGAACAACATGGCGAACCTCTGCCACGGTCCGTCTGACATTGACGATTGTTCGTCCCCTAACTTCGCTTGCCTGAGTATGACGACGAAGTACGGCAGCCAGGTGATGAAGTACACCCCGATGACCAGCAGGATCGTGGTGACAGTCTTCATGCGCTGCTTGAACTCCGAGAGAACCTTCTTGCGGGCCGGTTTGGCAGGCGACTCCCCCGAGATCCTGGACGGGTCTTCCCAGATTCGTGCCGGAGCCACCTTGTTACTGGGCTGTGATGAAATAGATTGCGTACGTGATTACCATACCAAAGAATCAACAGTAGTTCTTTCCGACAAACAAATTATCAAGGTGTATACATAATTGCAAATGGTATTTTATAACACCCCAGAAATATCCAGCCACGGAACCTTCCGTACTGAAGCACAAGCAACGTAGAGTATCGATTGTTGTCTTTGCTTTGCTGCACCGATGCGAATCATTGAGTGAGTAAAAATCTCATTAGTAGATTTAGTTCAAAGTGTCCAATGCCCAGCGCGCCCAGCCCAGCTGCGCTTGCCGGTGATTTCGTGATGGCTTACATGGACGCTCTGCTACAAAAAGGGGGCCTTAATCATTCGACTTTTATTGTGGACAACTCGTGTCACGTATCATAATTACAGTGAGTAGCTATAGATGTCGGTTATTTTGAAGTGCTGTTGTTGCCAACGACAAGTTTTGACAGCAGTTTTAGGTCGTGACTTGTATTTCTGGTATCAACTGATACGACAACGGAGATGTTTTTTTTCCTTCATTTCCCATCTCACTTGCTGTCATGCTCATAGATACTTGCATATACTTTCACACAAATGATAATCTTGGCTGAATTGGCTTGTACCCCACCTTTGAACGCTTGTGTCCCGCTGATGATGCAGAGTCGCACACATGTGCAGACAGGGATGTCACCGACACTTGTCGACTACTCTGGCCAGTCGTATCAGGTGACGCCTGTTGACTCTCAGAACCCCCGTCATCCGACGATGGGAGAGAGACCCTGGTGGGCCGAGTTGTGCCGGTGAGCTCTGACTGTCCGGAGTTTACTGCTGACAGGGCCTGGGGGAGAAGTTGTTTGTGTCGAGCCTGTTGTCGCCTTACTTCGCGCCAGATTCTTTGAAAACAAACAGACAAAACCGTTAGAAGAGTAACAATCATGATTCTCTGTTCTTTTTGTTGGTTTTCTGTGTTTGTTTTCTTCATCTTTCGCGTGGTTTTTCGTTTTTATGATCTATTTTTTCTTTATGTGCTTGCAAAAACGTTCTGGAAGTATAAATCTCTATTTCAAAGAAAGCTGTAAAGCAACCATGTCATCCTCTTTCATATTGTTAAGTTCTAAGCAGGAAAATCATCATGATCCAGGATCACACTGAGGATCGAGAAATTTAAGCTGCTTATTGTGTGTTGTTTGTTGAATAGTATCTATAAAATATTATCACGCGTATTACACACACACACACACACACACACACACACACACACACACACACACACACACACACACACAGCTCCATACGTGATGCCTGATCAAATTTGTGCAGATGCCAGATCGGTGTGTGTAAAAGGCCCCTGAGTGAAGTCTTAAAGACTCAAAGAAGATATAAAAGAAGAAAAATATAGAATTTATTGTTTTGTATATAATGTTATAATGTTCCACGTGTTCAGTCATTATTTTGTTCAAACTTCATGACAACTTAGACTTCATAATGAAGGCAATTTTTTGCCCAATTTTTTTCTTCGAAAGCTCGCAACAGTTTTGGAATGCCCAGAGGATGTCATACATATAATCAAATCAGCATAACCGAATAGAAAACACTGAAATCATACTTGAAGTAGCAGAAAACCATCGTCAGCACGACGATTCCATAACAGGCGTTATTGGTCGCCTGTTTGCCTGTCGTAGCTGGTCCAGTGTACCTGGAACAAGGGTAGGGAAGCAAAGGTCGGTATGAGCATTATATTATTCCTTTTTTTTACACATTTACTAATTGACTGATTTACTCACTCATCCACGCAAGGACAGACTCAGACATACCTGCATGAGACGTATGGCGGAAAGAAGTAGAATCTCCCTTTGGGATCGAAGAATGGAACAAGCACCATGTTCGTGACGGAGACGAGAAGCGGCAGGGCCGCGAGGCAGGCTGTGCGTCCTTTGGTCATGATGGAACTGTACTTCAGCGGGAAGCAAATGTACCTGCAGATATACGGTGCATTATTGGTGATAAACATAAAGTTCTATTACTGGTAGTTTCACACGTGTGTCTTAGATAGCACAGGAAATGAAAAAGCTGACACCTCAAACGATTTTTGAACAATGTCAGAAGGGAAGCTAAGGCAATTACGTTTAACAGTAGACACTATCGTCGACGTCGAGCCGTAACTACTGACTGATAATAACCCTGACAAACTATCAACAGAAAAACAAACAAATACAAGCTTGAATAGATCGCCGTACTAAAATACTACAACTACGTTTCACACAGTACGCCACAAATAATGGTCAAGAAAAATGGCAATCCTACCAGTATCGGTCCAAAGAGATGGGGCCGATGATATTCACGGAGAAAAGGGACCCCGTCAGATAAAGAAAGTGCAGAAACAGTAAACCCTTGTTTTCACACGGCAGATTTTGCTGCCGTATCAAGATCCATATCATTATGGGACCCTTAGAGATGACTTGAAGAATGTCGGCAACAGCCAGGGTGCAGAGCAGGGCGTTCCCGGGCGTGCGAAGCTCCTCCACCGACGAGATCGTCAGCAGCACCGCGGTGTTGCCGCACGTGCCCAGCGTGATGCATATCGTCACCCAGACGAGCTGGAGCTCGCGCCAGGGAGAGTAGTAGTAGGAGAACGGTTCCCAGTCGAAGGCGGCGGCGGCGGTGGAGTTTTGGGGGCCGGGCAGATCTGTGGTCACATTGGGTAACATTTCTCTCTCTGAGCCCGCGAACCTTTTGAGCGATTCTACATATACCTAAAACAGATTCAGATTCATATCTAGAGCGAGGAATCTGCTATCCACGCGGTGGTCACATTTGGAGACCAGCTGCAGAATAGTGCTTTTCTACAATTCGAGGACAACCATATGTTTTTGACGGTTTTTACACACGATTTTGTACGTCTTGCTTCCATGCACGGATCAGCGCGTCTTCTCACCCCAATTGGTCAGACCTTGACCACTCCGGAGGGACCTGCAGCTGAATTGGCCCGGCAAAGTCGCCCGGCCACTTGACCATTCGGATTCACCCCCAGTGATGAGCGTTCTGATAGGACGCCTGCACCTTTGTGCCAACGAAGAACTTAACACGAGATCGATTTGAGACGCTTTTATGAGATTAAAATACCGTGCGATTAAATAGCCTGATATGGTGACGTTTTGGGCATTCTTTACACACACGACGGAAGATTGGACGTACGGCAAATTTGGGAACCTGTCGTAGACAACTGTATCGTCATGGTTCATGATGGTTGTGATGCTAATTATTTCCCTGAAGGATACTAGTAATTAAACAAAATCACCTCCCTCGGAACTGTGTATGACAGAATCACACGTCCACCTACACCGTACATAACTGGGGACAGTAAGTTCATTTGTGGCGATTAACGGTATACAATAAACCCAGGATCGGGCTGTCCACCTGCACGTATTGATGAGAATGTTGACGACGCTACAGACTCCATTTTAGTTGCATACATTGTAGATGCTTTGGTGGGACGATCCCTTGATTAACAAACATGGAAAATGACTTTGTTAAACCAGCAGGAGTTCAATATGTTGCCATGGTCAGCAAAACTTGATGTATTAAGAAGTTTTTTGAGGACTTGTTGTGTTACCACGTCGCGACCTTTTTTAGTCCCGAAGTGTTATGGCTGTCAGTCTGACAATCGACTATGCACAACTTGATGCACAATTATACACCAGACAATATTCTTTCAAGTCACTCAAGGCGAAAAAAGTGTTCTATTCCTAATTCCTCTTATAGAGGATGTACCACCGTCACCATGGTGATGAAAAACGTCACACCAATCAGGAGACCGGTTGGCGTTGTTGTCATGATGCTATCAGACCACAAGGAGACACAGATATTTACACCTACTGTCACCTACACGAGGGGAGTGGGTGTTCTGATGTTATCAAATACTGTCGACATACAAGGCGAAGGGACATAGGTGGTAAGAGAATCGCTGATCTAACGGGTGCGTCGATCGTGATTTGGTGGATGAACTTTCAGGATGTTATATTTTGCGAGTGATTGTTTCGGCTCCAAACAGGGTTTTGATATGTACAATCGAACGCAATTAAGGAGAAACATTTATTTTCAGGCTCCAATGTCCGCTGGTCTGATATAGTGTAGGATGATGAAAAGTACAGATGTTGCTCCAGCGCAGACATGACAAATATTTGTCATTGAACAGTAGAGACTAAAGAGACACTGAAAATCCCCATATGGGCACACAAAGATATGATATAACGTTTGCAAGTACAATGTGTTCTTTCACAATATTTGGACGAAGGGCAACACCATGCCTGCTTAAAATATTCTGTGATATAATATCTTCGTATTGATCAAGATTCGATATCGAATTTTTGAAGACTACAGCTAACACAATTGCGTGCAGCCATTAAGCCGGAAGTTCCGTCTTGTAGGAAACTGATCCCCCGATCACGACAAACTACCCACCACACTGATCGATATAAGAGATTAATAAAACTCTACAATCAATATCTATTGTATTTATGTTTCCTAATTAGCCCCAATAGCAGAAGCACCTTGCGCTCTGGCCTCTGCAAGCGTCAGCCAAGTAGAAATGGCTCTGAAATGCCATCCAGTCGAATATCACAGCTTCATTTGCATCGATACAAAAGTTCAGGGACCATCCCTTATCTAAATCATTAACGCATTATGTTGGAGCCTGTTTGTTTTCCGAGAATCTGAAACATCACGAAAACCTCCTTTCCGCTTCTATCCAAAAATTAAGTCCCAGCGAAAAAGGATGAAGTTACGGTATCTTGGGCTACAACACGAGATTTTTCTCCCCATGGAATGTGTCAGTTTTTGCAGCGAAAGAGTCTGAATAATCCCTGGCGAAAGGGGCGGTTGCGAGTGTAGATGATTGGGTTGGAGAACGCTGAGATCAGAGAGAACAACATGGCGAACCTCTGCCACGGTCCGTCTGACAGCGACGACACTTCGTCCCCAAATTTCGCTTGTCTGAGAATGGTGACGAAGTACGGCAGCCAGGTGAAGAAGTACACCCCGACGACCAGCAGGATTGTGGAGACAGTCTTCATGCGCTGCTTGAACTCCGAGGGAACCTTCTGGTGGGCCGGCTGGGCAGGCGTCTCCCCTGAGATTCTCGACGGGTCTTCCCAGATTCGTGCCGGAGCCACCTTGTTACTGGGCTGCGGAGAAATAAAACGCCTGTGATTATCAATGAATAACAGTAGCACTTTCTGAGAAAAATGATATGATCCAGGTCCATTTTGAATTCGAAATAGTATTTAAGAGTACTGAAGCACAGGCAACGACTCTAGAATATCGACTGCTGTCTTTGCTTTGCTGGCATTTTCACTGAGGCGAACAATTGAGCGACCAGAAATCTCACTGGTAGATGTAGCTCAAATGAGTTTCATTGATAAAGAAGTAGATTTGGGAATTTTTTCGTGTTTTGTTGTCTTTCAAATCATCATGGATCATAGTCCAACTAAAAAGTCGTAGCTCATACAAATTTGGTTTCCATTCAGTGGAAATAGGGCCTCAAGTCATTTGATTTTTATTGCCGGTAACTCGTGTCAAGACAAGAATAATGATTCCAGTGATTCGATGTCAATTACTTTGAAGAGCTGTTTTTTGCTCACGGCAAGTTTTAAACCGGTTTTTTTTTTTTTTTTTTTTTATTTGCGGAATCAACATAGACAATACAAAACATGGTGATGAGGTACTCTAGCTATAGCTAATTTTAGCCTCACCACCAAACATAGAATACAATAACAGTACATAACAAAAACAGAGAACAGCAGATGGGTGGGAATGGGTCATTAAATAGTAAAAAAAAAAGATTGGTAGGCTGTGTAGTAAATCAATATACAAACCGTTTGGTATCAACAATATAAGTTTGAGTAATTAGCAAGATATTACAGTTTGTATCAGAGTGTAAATCAGGTAATCCTCTAAGTAAAATATTACATAACAATTGTTCAGACATGTTGTAAACATCAAAATCAAAGCCTACCAAATTCTGAAGATTGCTGAGTAGGGTGACTCTTTGCTGATTGTATAAAGGGCAGTGTAAAAGAAAATGTATGACACTCTCACAACGAGACCCGCAGATACAAGCAGCACTAGGGGCTAAGTTTCTTAAAAATAAGCTATGGTTGAGACTACAGGTCCCGAACCGGTTTTAGGATGTGGCTTGTATTTCTGGTATCAACTGATGCGACAACCGAGCTGTTTTTCAGTTCTCATCTCACTCGCTGTCATGCTCACTGTTAATGTTAATTAGTTTCCTTCAAGTAAGTAGTAAATTCCTACAAATTACAATCTTGGTTGAATCGGTCTATACCCCACATTTGAACCGCGCTTGTGTCCCGCTGATGATGCAGAATCGCACAGCTGTGCAGACAGGGACGTCACCAACACTTGTCGACTAATCTGGCAAGTCGTGTCAACCGACGCCTGTTGACTCTCAGAACCCCCGTCATCCGACGATGGGAGAGAGACCCTGGTGGGCGTGCCGGTGAGCTCTGACTGTCCGGAGTTTACTGCTGACAGGGCCTGGGGGAGAAGTTGTTTGTGTCGAGCTTGTTGCCGCCTTGCCTCGCGCCAAATTCTTTGAAAACAGACAAAAAACGTAACGTTAGAAAAGCAACAATCACACGATCAGATGCCCGACCGGTGTGTGAACGAGCCCTGAGCGAAGTCTTCCAAAGTCAAAAAAGAAGATCTTAAAAAACAAAAATATAGAATTTATTGTTCTGTGTGTTCAGTCAACCTTCATGGCAACTTAGATTTCATAATGAAGACAATTTTTTTCCTCGCTCGCTCGCATCAGTTTTGGGGTGCCCAGAGGATGTCATACACAAAATGAAGTCAGTATGGTAGAAACATTAAAATCATACTTGAAGTAGCAGAAAACCATCGTCAGCACGACGATTCCATAACAGGCGTTATTGGTCGCCTGTCTGCCTGTCTTAGCTGGTCCAGTGTACCTGGAACAACAGTAGAGAAACAAAGGCCGGTATGAGCATCATATTATTCATTTTCTTACACATTTACTGACTGACTATCTGACTGACTGATACACTCAATCATTCATCATTCACTCAAAGACAGACTCAGACATACTTGCATGAGACGTATGGCGGGAAGAAGTAGAATCCCCCTCCGGGTTCAAAGAATGGCACGAACACCATGTTCGTAATGGTGACGAGAAGCGGCAGGGCCACGAGGCAGGCTGTGCGTCCTTTGGTCATGATGGAACTGTACTTCAGCGGGAAGCAGATGTACCTGCAGATATACGGTGCATGATAGGTGATGAAGTTCTATCAATTTCACACATGTAATGATTTGGTCCCAATTGGAAAAAGGGGCCCTGCCGGGTAGTTCCCGGGCTGTTTTTTGGCACTTTAGGCCGTGATCCTACGTGATCCGCGGGGCATCCTGCGGCTACCGGGCTTTCTTTCTTTCTTTCTTTCTTTCTTTCTTTCTTTCTTTCTTTCTTTCTTTCTTTCTTTCTTTCTTTCTTTCTTTCTTTCTTTCTTTCTTTCTTTCTTTCTTTCTTTCTTTCTTTCTTTCTTTCTTTCTTTCTGTATTCTTTAACCAGGGTAGCACCAACTCAGTGACTTAGCACTGCTCTTCCGAGTGGCCCTGGGTACGCATAGACAAACACTTGTAACAAGTAAAATCGGCGATTTTGTACCTCCGGGTTTGTTGTAATTTCTTTTTGTATATGTTGTTTGTTATATATAGTTGATAGTGTTAATGAAAGGTGTGTCGGGTAATGGTTGGGCGTTGGCATTGTAACTGGTAGTAAATGCAAGAGTTTCTGATGTAGCATGGTGAGATATGGAACATAACTGTTGATCGGTTTGTGTTATTTTGTAGTGTGAGTAGCTTGTTATGTTATGCGTCCTTCATCAACGAACAAAATTTTCTTCTAACCTATACTTAATAACGTGACGGTCTAAACTATGCCTAATCCACTATAGCGATATTACTTATGTTAACAACATATGCGGTATCTGTCTTAAATTTGAAAAACTAGCTATAAACTTTAAAGGCCATGTCGTTGTAAACCTTGTAACTGATGGCCACAAAACCTCCGTCTGACGGCGGTGTTATGTTACAGTTGTTGCTATCATGACTGGCAACGTCCGACTGACGCTAGACTGACTGCTAATTACATCTAAGCTGACTGACGGCTAATTATATCTAAGCTGACTGACGGCTAATTACATCTAAACTGACGATGTTGTGTATATAACGGTCATGATGGTGCACATATAACAGATGACTGTCTATAACATTCAACTCACATCATACCGGGATAAAAAAAACTAACGGAATACTATACCTACCTAAACCCTTTTTAAACACGAAAAATAAAAATGTATAGCATAACTTTAATAAACAAAAACCAAACCACATTACATACAAAAAAATTAAAACAACATTTGGTTACAGAATGCGCTATATTCGATAACTACTAACGATACAACGCAACCATTAAAAATAACGTTAACTACCTGTAGTCCACACTTCTGACAGCTGCGCACGATAGTGTCAAAAACTAACATTTGAAACAACAAACCACCAACCCATTTTCATCTGCAACTTAAAAAAACATACCTACAAACTTATGAAAGCCGCAAGGAACACGGAACGAAACACAGAATGACAACCAGAACAGTAAAATCAAACGTTAAAAATAACGTGTAATACAGTAGCTAACCACTGCCGTCAACTGCACCAAGTTGCATCTGATCGCCTACATCTGAAACAACTAATCTCCGACCCCGTCCCGCGCCTACGATCTGACTAAAACCTAATTTCTTTTTATCGGAACCACACACCCCTCTGTCAGACGCCTGATAAAAATGGACGCACCCGGCTATACCTTGACAACAGCCAAGTAATTTATGCATAACCATTTTCAGACAAAAAGGGGTGTCCAGGGGCCTCCAAAAGGTTTCATTTCCACGCCCGAAAACACACATACAACGAAAAAAAAGGAACGTGCCACAACTGCAGCCTAACAGCAAAACGTATACCGAGTCCCACAAAAATCCGCCCACCCAACCACGAGATATAGCTGCGAACATGAAAATGACTACCAGTCGCCCTACCCTTCCGCGGAAGGATACCTCCTTCCCCGGAGGTAACAATATGTACAAGACAAAGACGGGATCAATAACATCAAATCACAATCGTAATCCAAATTCGTAATCGAGGCCATGCCGGGTCGTAAGGGTGGAGAGTCAGAGGTCACGTAACTGTGCACACAGTGATATGAAGGACTGTACAGACGATGCAGTTCTAACAACGCCGTCAACGGGTGGGAGTTTATTCCAACCCACTGCACCTCTATAAGCAAACGTTCTTTTGCCGCATTCTAACCTGGCTTTTGGGAGTCGCAAGGACTGATTCAGACTGTGTCGGGTGGAATAAGTATGGGTTTCTAAGGTTCTGTTGAAGATGTTTAGGTACTCAGGTAACTGGTTATGAATTGACTTTCGCACAGTTTGTAGAAGATGTATATGACGTCGTGAAGATAGGTCTTTCCAGCCAAGGCTGGGGGGGGGGGCCCGGCGGGGACCCGAAAAGCATTTAGTTCTGACTTAAATTCTATCCGGGCCCCGCTGACAAAAAGACGCCGTGATCTAACCGCGAGAACACCGAGAGATACCCCACCGGTTGCCGGCAGTCCACCGGGACAAATTTGTTACGCCAAAGACCAGCCGGGGACCGGCCGGGGCTACATCCCCGACGGGCACCGGCGCAATTGGGACCTAAGCATAACACAGGAAAATACGACGCCTCACATAATATCGGAAAACCATCGTCTTTTGACGAAAGTCAGAACTAGTTCCAAGGCAATTACGTTTAACAGTAGACACTATCGTCAATGCATAGCTGAACTGCTGACTGATAATACCTCTAACCAACGATCAACAGACAAACAAGCGTTGAATAGAAAAGTAACGCTACGCATACAAGATCCCCATACTACTAAAACACTACATTACACGAAAGTATGTCACAAATAATGGTAAAGAAAAACGGCAGTCCTACCAGTATCGATCCAACGAGATGGGGCCGATGATGTTCACGGAGAAAAGGGACCCCGTCAGATAAAGAAAGTGCAGAAACAGTAGGCCGCTGTTTTCACACGGCAGATTTTGCTGCCGGATCAAGATCCATATCATTATGGGACCCTTAGAGATGACTTGAAGGATGTCGGCAACAGCCAGGGTGCAGAGCAGGGCGTTCCCGGGTGTGCGAAGCTCCTCCACCGACGAGATCGTCAGCAGCACCGCGGTGTTGCCGCACGTGCCCAGTGTGATGCATATCGTCACCCAGACGAGCTGGAGCTCGCGCCAGGGAGAGTAGTAGTAGGAGAACGGTTCCCAGTCGAAGGCGGCGGCGGTGGAGTTTTGGGGGCCGGGCAGATCTGTGGTCACATTGGGTAACATTTCTCGCTCTGAGCCCGCGAATCTTTTGTGCGACCCTACATACCTAACAAAGTTTCAGATTCATATCTAGGAAGGGATCTGCTACCTACGTGGGGGTCACATTTGGAGACCAGAACAGTTCACTTTTCTACAATGCGCGGACGACTAAACCAAACAACAAACTGTTTTGGAAGGTTTTAGACGACTTCTCACCCCGATTGGTCAGACAACTTCGAGGAGTTGACCACTCCGGAGGGACTTGAGTTTATCTCGGCAAAGTCGCCCGGCCGCTTGAACATTCGCAGTCACCCAAGTGATGAGCGTTCTGATAGGACGCCTGCCCCTTACGCGATACGTTTGAGATTTTAGATTGTGATACTGTGCGATTAAATAGCACTATATAACTATATGGTCACGTTTTAGGCATTCTTTGCACACACGACGGAAAATAGGCCGTGTTGCAAATTTGGGAACCTGTCGTAGACAACTGTATATAATATCATGGTTGTGGTGCTAATTATCTCCCTGGAGGATACTAGTAATTAAACAAAATCATCTCCCTTGGAACTGTGTGTGACGGAATCACACGTACACCCAAACGGTACACCCAATTGAAACTTTATTGAGACAGTTTGGCACACAATAATACACTCGAAAATATTCTTTCAGTTTCACGTCACGCAAAGCGAAAAAAAACTGCTATTCCTCTTTTATGGAATATACCACCGTCACCATGGTGATGGGAACGTCACACCAATCAGGATAGCGGTTGGCGTTGTTGTCATGATGTTATCGGGCCACATAATCATACCTTCACGAGGGGAGGGGGGCGTCCTATGTTATCGAATACTGTTGACATACTAGTACAAGGCGAAGGGACATGGGTGGTAACAGAACGGCTGCAACGGTCGTCATTTGACGGATGAATTTGCAGGATGTTAGATTTCGTGAGTGATTGTTTCGGCTCCAAACAGGGTTTTGATATGTACAATCGAAAGCAATTAAGGAGAAGCATCTGTCTGAAGGCTCCAATGTCAGCTGGTGTGATGTAGTGCAGGATGATTAGAAGTCATGTACAGATTCGACACAAGTTGCTCCAGCGCAGACATGACAGATATTTGTCACTGAACAGTAGAGATACACTGACATACATATACATGTATATACATATATATAAGGGGATTTTCAGTCTCTCTAATACAGCTACTATATTAATACTACTATATATATATATATATTATTATTATTATTATTATTATTATTAATCTAGTAGTTGTATTAATCTATCTATCTATCTATAGATAGATATTTTTGAAAGCTACAGCTAACACACAATTGCGTGCAGCCGTTAAGCCGGAAGTTTCGTCTTGGTGGAAACTGGTCCCCCGATCAGGACAAACTACCCACCACACTGATCGATAAAAGATCGATAAAACTCTACAATCTTGGCCATTGTATTCAGGTTTCCTGAATAAGCTCCAGTAGTTGAAGCATCAGATCCTTGCGTTCCAGCCGCAACTACTGCAAGCGCCTCGCAATTCAGCCAAGTGAAAATGGTGCTGAAATGCCATCCAGTGGAATATCACAGCTTCATTTGTATCATTTTTGAAACGAACCAAGCTCGCGATGATGTCGATACAGAAGTGAAGGGACCATCCCTTATCCAACGCGTTAACGCATTAGTAGTACATAATTTTGGGGCTTTTTTATTTTTCATAAAGGAACACAATATAGGGCCAACAAGGTGAACTAGAAACATACGAACCACAGTTTAGAGTAACTCGTACTCCCATCCACCGTTCATGAATACATACAGTTCGATTGTGCTAATAATCGTCACGCCCGGTATTCATCAATCGGTTTAACCACAACGGTCACGGTTTGTTTCTTGATAGACATAAGGACATCTAACAAGTTCATCATGAGTGATTGGTAAGTTTGAAAATAAGGATTTGTTGGAGGCGGTATTTTTGACAGATTTCTTGGCAACAGACTAATTTCAATCCACCTGGTTTCAGGTGGGCCAAGATGACGTCCAATGGCAGTAAATCACGGTAGTTTTGAATTATAGATAGCTTCTGTGCTCCTTCAAATGCTAAGTGATTCACAAACCACCTGCGCCTTTCTACCGAACGTCTCCAGAGACCGGGTCCCGACTCGAGCCGGTTTCCCAAAACCATGCTTCATGGACAATTTTGAATCCAGCCTGGCCGTCTTTCCCACAGCAGTAGCCTTCTCCACGTCACTGAGCGAGAAGGCTGCCATACGGAAAGGTCCCCCCGCGACAGGAGCTGGACATGACGTCTGAGGTGGTGACCGTGAACGTGGGTGGGGTGCTGTACACCACCACCATGGCCACCCTGACCAAATACCCCGAGTCCCGCCTGGGCGGGTTGTTCCTGGCGCCGCAGCTGCTGCAGAAGGACAGCCAGGGCAACTACTTCATCGACAGGGACGGGCAAGTGAGACTTAGAAGCAAATAACATTTCAACGGATGTTGGTGGGGCGCAATATCATAACGTTAAGGAGAATCCCAAGTTTTGACGAGGGGAATTTGTTTGATCTAAACACAGAATAGGACAGAATTCCTTAAGAACGGGGTACAAGTTCGTCGATGGTCATCAAGCCACACATGGTCAAGTTCGAAGCTTGAAACCTTCAAGCAGATCTTGGTAGGCTGAAGAAGTTATTTAGTTGTTAGCTGAGCTTTCCCCGTTTTTCTTTTGCGTTGTCAGAAAAACGAGGCAGCTAGAAAACATTTCGATCTCCCATCAAAGAGCTGTTGGAAATTACAACAGATTTTATACTGTATAGCAGACCAGCCAGTTGTATGGATGCAGTTAAATCTATTTTTCTTTACAAATCTTTCTCCTTGGTATTCACATTTCGGTAGAAATCTATTATCGAGATGTTCCCAGGATCACTACCTCCTTTCTGATGTTCTTCTTTCTCAGGTCTTCCGGTATATCCTGAACTTCCTGCGGCAGGGGTGGCTGCGTCTGCCCGAGGGTTTCCAGGACATCAGCATCCTGCAAGACGAGATCACGTTCTACGAGATCAACCAGCTGTCGGAGGACATGAAGACCAAGAAGCTCAAACCGCTCAAAGTTAAGGTCATGCCATAGACTTCCGTAGAACCGGAGAATGTGAATTATTTAGGAGGAAAATCATAAAGTACAAAACATCAGGTTGAATGGACAAAAATAATAGAAGTTACAAGGGCTGACATCAACTGCGGAAATTTAGAGCATAAGCAAAAGCTCTATACCCTACGCACTAGTAAGGTACATGTGTGTGTGTGTGTTTGGTTTATTACAATCTCTATTAGTGATACATCACTATTCTTCCCGACGGAGATAATACAAAGTATAACAACTGATTACAGAAGTATCTGTTAGTGTACTTAGTTCTCAGCTGTATCAGCTGGTAAAGACAGCTTCGCTTCATTGTAGCTTGTGGGTAAAAAGCTTTTTGTACCAATGTCTGCTCCACACAAGTTCTTAAATTGTCTAACAATTAGTTGCTGTAAAAAGATAAAAAGATCCTTCGACTTTGCATATGACATGTTTATTAGGAAACTTTAAAAGGCTATTGTAAGAATACACTAACTAGGAATTAAATTGTTTTGCATTTGTTACATTATCTAACAAAATGTGCACAACCCTTAAATTCAAATTTACCCGAAAGTTGCAAACAACTTAACAAAGCACAAAAATAACATGTCAATGCGCATGTTGTTACTGGGCTTACAAAGAATCAACTATCATGATTTTCAATAGTTATCAACTTGATCATCATTCAAACATGATCAAAGCAAATATTTGCTTAAGAAGAAAGAGATATCTAATATATATATATACAACTCTGAGTCTGAAGATTCAATGTACATGTAGTAAGGCATACGATGAGATCCCTGAAATACATGCACATGTATGGTAGCATCTTCATATTTGAGTTCTGGACAGAGAAATAATGAGATGGATGAGTTGGGTAGTCTCTACCAGACCTTCCTGTCAATTTGAAAAAAAAACTGTAGAAATCGGCCAATTTCTACAGTGACTACTTTTCTAGCAACCCAAGAAGTCTGATTGAGACTACAGTTTGGGTAAAATTTTGCTGTTCTTATGTAGCTAAGAGTAAAACCCTTCATAATCTGTTACATTACCATTCAATAGTTTTGATCTTCACATAAACGTGGCCTACAAAACATGCAAAACTTGTGGGTGCAAGTTGGAAACTGTGCTTGTGCAGGCCATGGAGGGAATACATTACTGCACTACTTAGCAAAACCTGATGAAGCAGTAATCTCCAAGCAGATGCATGGCAGTAAGGCTATCAGTGTAAAAACTGTACACACAAAAGTTAGAAAAGGTGTACAAAAACAAGCAAAACCCTCACATTTGCCTGGAAATTCAAAAGCAGCCTCTCTATCTGATCCACACTTATATGGGCAAAGAGACAAGGGTTGGCGCCTCACAACATGGAAGTTTTCGTAACATAACTGTTTCATCCTGTGGAATAAAATACCTGTGGTGCATACATGTACATGTAGTACATATCAAAGCACTTGTCTTTTATATCATGAAATTTTCAATCTCTTGATGCTACATATAGTCTGCATAGTCTGACACCAATACCATAGATATAATCTAGTACTAAAATTTTATCTTGAATAATCTCTAGCCTATGCAGTAGGTGTTGTGCACTTTGAAAACAACACAGGTGAACATTGCATGACTGTGCATTTGAATTATGCATGTCAACACATTTGTAGTCGGAAATGGTTCTGTCCCTTTGGGCTTTACCTAGTACGACCTCATAGGGTCCCCTCAATAGAGTCCCCTCAACTTCATACATGTATATCTTTAAGCTGTATACATGTACACATAAAATAAAACAAACAACAAAGCAAGACTAAACAGTTTGATACTATAAGAGTATTGGATTTCCTTAACCATTAGAACTCTATGGGTGCCGTTTATCACCAAATGTGTACAGGTATCCTTTTAGTAGTTGAAAGTTAAGAATTACTAACAAGAAAAGAATGACGAAATCTTACCACATTTGGACAGGAAAATTCCATGGTGTCACTACTATCTTCAGAGTAAGAACTATTGGAGATGATTGTGTTGTTTGCATGCTGTCATCTGGTTAAGGCTTGGATGCTTTCTCAAAGGAATCTACTCCAAAAATCCAAATGTAATACTAACAATATCAATCGAAACTCAGAAATGCTGCCTGCAGCACAAAAATCTGTGAATTCAACGTCTACCCCGTGATGGGTAATGTGTGGCTTTTATGAAAGGAAAATTATTTTATGTCATACAATATCCTGGGCAGTACTATGGAATCCCCATACATTGATGTGGCACCCAATGTCTTAATTATACGTAACCAAGACGATACATAGGGTAAGAAATACAGAAAGCAATGAAAATTCACTTGAAGCAAGTGAACCAGCAAACATGTCAAGGAGTCAGAATGAAAAATAAACGAAACCTAAATATGTACAATATACAGTTCTCAAGTAATTTTCTAGTTTGCCAAACAACAGACCATCGATAAAGGCCTAGTCATTAAAGATGTATACTCCATTCTCCATTTTATTCACAGCTGAACTACCAGTGCCTCCTTGGTTGACTAAGACAAGATTTTGGAAGATTTCATCCCTAAACATAAGAAAATGGTTTTCATGGACAAACGACTGGAGAATGGGATTTAATTTGCTAGCTATAGACAGAAAACACATGACGTTAATATAATCCAATACCTATATATGATCTGTCCATATTCTAAAAATGTTCTAGCAATTCGAAATTACACTGAGTCTCACAAATTATTCAACCTAGAATTCAATTAAAACGTCAGCTCTATCTATTTTCTACGTTGATTGCAAAAGGCATTTAATGCAGTCACCAAGCAGGAAGACGTGGTATGATTGTGCAATCAGACTTTCTGTACATAGTTGCCAGGAAATAGTCCCTCCTTTCCTCGTATCCTTCCACGCCACCAACCAGAGCCATCTGTAAAAATCAATGAAAGTTGAAAGTTCCTTACCCGACTTCTAAGTTCCAGCAACTTCAGATAAGATACGAAGAGTCATAACTGTATACTTTAAATTCAATGTCCATATTCTTAAATACATACTGCATGAATTTGTAATGATGAACTGATGAACCCACTGGCAAGGCACACGAAGAAGATCATTCAGGTGTGTTTTTAAAATTTTGTAAGGTTCTGTATTTATTCCATAGCATAGTCACCTTCATTCATAATCTCAATGACATCATCGGCATTGAAGCTCAGCTCGTCAGTGTCCTGTGCGTCGTAAGCCCACAATGCTTTGCACTGAGGTAGGGACGGCTTGGGTTTTGGTTTGGGCTTGGGTTTGTTGGGAGCAATGTTCGGCCTCACTTTGGTCTCAATACTTCGCCTGTGGACACTACGTGTAGAACAACAAGATAGGTAATGTTACAGTAGGGAGCAGGTTAGAGCTTAACCACTTGCTGCTGTATGGTGACACTTAATGCTAAGTTATCATTAAGTGTCGCAGTAAGGTCACAATTCCCAACCGGGGGCGCGGGATGGCAGTTTGCGGGAATGAAAAGTAATGATAACAAAACCCCAAAAAGATTGAGCACTATTAATTTGTTTGCTTCCTCAAATGTTAATTCAGCTATGTATTAGCCTTTAATTTATCGTTTTTGTTATTTGCTTGTTTTCATTCAGTTGTGGAGAGGCCATTGATAGACAATATTGGTCTCTGCCTTCCCCAGCACACTCTTCTGTACTTAACTTTGTGTCTGGTTATCAATTGTGCAAATAAAGAATACAATAATTCTTGACATGAATTATCTATTTTTCGTTCAAGCAAACAGCCCGGTCAGGTCCTGGTTTGGAAATGTAACCTTAGCATAAAGCATACAGGTACATGTACATTTACCTAAATACGTAATACTTACTAATAGATCTAATAGATGGAAACACAAAATTTGATACAAGAATGGATTTGAATCTGATTTGTTTTACAATATTGACATGTTAGGCCACACCAATTTAATTTGTTGCTTCTCGGATTCGCCTCTTCATTTTTTTCCGATTTGCAAAAAAAAAAAAAAAAAATTCTGGTTCTGAATCAACTAAAAAATGCTCATATTTTGCCTCCAACAGTTGAAGAAAGTCATTTTCTTCCTAGTTGTTACAGTTGTTACATCTACCAACGCAGTGGTTTGATTAAAAGTTCAAAATTCACTGTTTAAATTTTAACCCAGTCTTTTGTGTTGACTTCATGGCACCTATTCTTAGACTAGCATTTGGGGCTATACTAGGATGCCCAGGCCTGTTTTTATTTTATTTTTTTTTTCGCCCTGTCGCTTCATATTTTTTCTGAAAAAATCTGAGAAATTGGTGTGGCCTTAAATGTTTATGAAAATAGAAACGGTAATTCAACCCATTTTGCAATTACCATGGCATGCTTTATGGCATGCATTCACTTTTAAACAACAGGGAATGATAGTATCTGTGGTCTTGTGGTTAGGGTTGTTGACTCAGAATCGGAAGGTTCTGGGTTCGAATACCTGGCAGGCCCCAATGTTGTGCCCTTGGGAAACGCACTTTACACCTATTTCCTCACTCGATTCAGGTGAAAATGAGTTCCTACAAGTACAATGTAGCTTCAGTAAGGGACGTTCTCTCAGAAGCAACGTAAAGCCAGAGGTCCCCTGTTTGAGGAGAGCCACACCTCGAGCACATTAAAGATTTCACCGAACTTATTGACAAGAGAAGGGGTCCTTCCCAGTGTGAGTGGTTGAAACCTTACAGTCTGGCCTTACGCAGCTTGTACTTACAGTACAAAACTGGTGTGTTACACCTAAAGGCGGTTTGTTTGTTTGTTTGTTTATTTTATTTTGCACATAAAAGAACGAAATACAGTTATGTGAAACAAACAAACTGTATCAAGGGAACGTTTTGCCATCAAAGCATCAAGAAGTAGATTTAGACCTTCAGAGTTGTTGAGAAAAAGCAAAACCCGAATGTCCTTCATTGTAGGTCATTCATGATTACTATTTCTCAAAAGAGGATTTAGTAAATTCATCCGTATCAAAGTTGCCCAAAATCCAAGGATAATGATGAGATAATCTACTTGGATTTAGGGGTGAGATAATCTGCTAGCAGATTAAATATATCTCACCATTATCCTTGGATTTACTAGCAGATTATCTACTAGATTATCTCATCATTATAAAATATGCACGCACCCCATCCATGGCCATCACAAAATGAGTTGAAATAATAGTTTTCGTGCTATTTTTACAAAATGAGTTAGACTCAATTTGTTTCCATTACTGAACAACATATTAATAAGAAATTATCCCTGCGGTTTATTGAATGGCTGACAATATTCTGCATGAATTATTAAAAAAGACTGGAATTACAGAGATTTTAGGGGGTGGGCTGCCAATTATAATGCCAATTAATTTTTTGTTATTATGCATCTGAACAACTAGGCTGAAAAATATGAAGATATGAAAGAATAAAGATGTAGAATTTATTGTTTGGTATACCATGACATTGTTAATCTGTGTGTTCAGTCATTTGTTCAACCTTCCTGACAAGATTTCATAATGAAGACAATTTTTTTTGCCCAGCTTTTTCTTTCTTTGCATGCAGGCATCAGTTTTGGGATGCCCAGAGGATGTCATCCTTTATAATCAAATCAATACAAAATGTATGTCCTCATGTTTGTTGGAGGGAACAATGTCTGTGCTAGTGGAGGTTCAACTGTAGTTGTAGTTTCAGTGCTTACCCCGCCTGTCCTGCCTCAGGGGTTCTTCTGAGAAACTCGTCCAGTTCCTTAGACTTGGAGGCCTGCCGTGCCATCCTCTGAGCGCCGACTGCCGGCATCTTTGGGTGTTCTATTGACGTGGTCCTCTGGAAGCGTGCTTGTCTAGCTTTTATGTTTGAGCCTGGTACTGCTCCATTCTGGATGTGGCCTGCTAGCAAACATCAATGCATAAAATTGTCAAACATAAATGTATTCTTCTCCAGCATGTCAGCAGAATGTATTTCATCCGTGCGACTCCATGGTTTTTGTTGGATGTTTGGTCAACGTTGCATCAGAGTTTTGTCCGTTGTATGAGATATCTTTTCCAACACAACATTTGAAAACTACAGGTGAGATATCATCCTTAATTACGCAAACACGATCATAAACAACATGTTCTGTATAAGTGCTATGCACATTACGATCCGGATTTCGTACAGGCGCAGTACCTCGTTTTACTCTCATATACTTAACTTTACATAAGGCAGCATGGTCACATAAATACAAGTATAATATTTTTCCCTCTATCTAATGTAAACAGCATAATCATACATTGTAAAATCAATCAACCATCCACTGAGGCATCAAGTGTAGGTGCATGGATATTGAAATATCCTGTAAGGAAATTACATGTAAATCTTTATCACTGAAGTAAGACTAGTCACAAAATCCACTCTGTAACAAAAAAGAATTGCTTGGAAAGAAAAACTGTACTTTAAGAGTATTACTTTTCTTGATGTTAGGTGAAAATAAGTTCACTTGTAAGTTTCGTACTTGGAGGGGGTGGCGCTGCCACTGTTGGTGGGGGTGGCGCTCGACCCATGGGTGGTGGGAACCTACCACTTGTTGGTAGGGGTGCTGGGGCTCTACCACTTGTGGGGAGGGGTGCTGGGGGTCTACCACTTGTTGGCAGCGGTGCTGGAGGTCTGCCGCTATTTGGGAGAGGCATCTGTGGTCTGCCGGTCATGGGTGACGGTGCGGGCGCTCTCCCTCCCATGTGTGACGGCGCCGGTGCTCTGCGGGCGGCGTGACCTCCTCGTGTGCCCTGTGTAATCTGCCTTACTCCCGGCCCTGCCGCAAGAACACAAAATAGAACCATTAAATTCTTTTGTTTGCAAAATCATGCCCGAAGGCTAATTGCATGTACATTTGTACAATGTCAAAGAAAGTAATAGAGAACATAAAACTACTGTTAGATCAACTATAAGCTGTACATGTATGTTTACTATCATGGGGTTTGACTTTTTCTTTGAAGGCAGTTGATAATGAATAGTCCTGCATTCTGCATAATGGGGTTTTGTGATCTTAGTAGAAACATAGTCTTCTGGTGATTTTCTAAATGGTAAAAGCTGTTTGAAATAATCTGTTTCTGTCGGTTTTGTAGTGAATACACTGACTAATGATTAAAAACACAGTAATATGAACAAAAAAATGTGATAGCAAATTTGTATATGCCAGTAAATACATAATTTTGTACAGAATTCATACATCTCCAAAACAACAGCTTTTTAAGTCAACAGTCACATTATGATTAAAACTCGTGATAAAAACTCGCCAATAATTGCTTCCACAGAACACTGTACAGCTTATGGCTCTTAACTTTCACAGGAATGAATAATGATCCATTTAACTGTACCAAGCTCATGTTAGTACAGTACAGATTTTGAATAAGTTCCCATCTACACGCATGCAAATCACGATCAAAAGTCATGTGCAAAGCTGTGCACTTCTCATCATTGCATTCATTTCTTGTAAAAGGCATGTAGATGTTCGTGTAATTGCGTATGGTTTACTTACAAGTCATGTATGTGTTATAGATAGCCACACGCAATTGCAGCTAATTAGTGCACATGGTTTACACAACTTTTGCATGAGTTTTAACCACATTTTTTCAATTTCTTTTACACAATTTACACGACTTTTGCACAAGAAATAAACAAGTTAAAACCGTGTGTAAAACGTGGGAAGGGATGTAAATCGAGAGCTGTACTGTAGTAAGTGTCACTCACGTGAGCTCTTGGGCAGCCCAGCTCCTATGGACACACTCAGGACTTTGCTGGAGGCCTTCAGAGTCGGCTGGTCTCCAGTCCCGGAGCTGAAGTTGATGTGTCTCTTTCCGCCTCCTCCCCAACCTTCCTTCTTGATTGTAAACTCGATCCTGAACAACACAAGATAGAGTGAGTTAGCCTTCAATCCAGAAATAAGGTAAAACTGGAGGTACCTTTTGGATAGGAGCAAGGGGTCAGCTTCTGGCTTGAGCACTTAGGCAGGCAGGCAGACGTCTGAGGTTTGCTGAACATTGTTTTACAAATAAGAGGGATGTAGTGTCCAACTTGGTGCTGTGGTCTCCATCAACCAAGGAAAAGAGGCCTGAATGACTGCCTTTTGTGGATGTGCTGAAAAGAGATACTTGTCTACAAGCCAATGGCATGGACAAGGCTATGCAAGAGAGGAGCTTCTGGACTACCAATGTGGTTTGAGTGGCAGAGGATCGGAGGACTGGCACTCAACAAGTCATACAAGTAATTAACAAGTCAGTAAGTCAAGTCTGTAAATAGGCTATTTCTTGAAGGTCCTAATTCTCTGAAGTGTGAAAGGTAGTGTGGTTCCTGTAGCCATTTACAGTGGACCAGGCAAGATTTTAGACCCTCGGAAACATACATTCCTAGATGCTAGAAAAACTGCGGAAAAGTTAGCTAGTCAAAAAACTAAACAACTTTTCACCCCGACAACTGCTTGGAAATTAGAGACATGGAGATTCATTTACCTCAGCTGCATTATGTGAGAAAAAGCAAAGAAGACAATTTTTCTGGAGGAAAAAGCCTTTGGACTAAAACAAAAAGCAACAATACAAGTTCCTAATTAATGTTACTTACGAGTTGCTGAAGTTGATGGGGAGTTTCCTGGCGCAGATTTTCTCAAACTTCTCGGCCAGGATCATGAGGAACTCTGTCTTGAAGACGGACTCAAGAAGACTGTCGTAGTCGTCCTGGATGTGCAGCACGAAGAATGAATCCTGCAGGGGGCTGAAAAACAAACAAACAAACAAACAAGCAACCTGTAAACAGCTGAGTTACAAGTCACATGATTTAGCATGTGCAGGGCTTGAAATACTGGGTGCATAATATGCACTCTTGTAAACCCAAACTTACATGTAGACTGGGCACCTACATGTAAGTTTTTATTGCAGGTGCATCAATTCACCTATTAGATAGATATTTGTATAGGGTTACGTATGTACAGGTACTATAATTGTACACTAGGCCACACCAATTTAATTTGTTGGTTCTCGGATTTTTTCAGAAAAAATATGAAGCGACAGGGCGAAAAAAAATAAAAATAAAAACAGGCCTGGGCATCCTATTATAGCCCCAAATGCTAGAATTGGTGCCATGAAGTCAACACAAAAGACTGGGTTAAAATTTGAATAATGAATTTTGAACTTTTAATCAAACCAGTGCGTTGGTAGATGTAATAACTGTAACAACTAGGAGTAACAGGTCTTTCTTGAACTGTTGGAGGCAAAATATAAGCATTTTTGAGTTGATTCAGAACCAGAATTTTTTTTTTTTTTTTTTTTGCAAATCAGAAAAAAATGAAGAGGCGAATCCGAGAACCAACAAATTAAATTGGTGTGGCCCTAGTATATAAAATATTTTTACTTAAAAAAAATGACAAAGCAGTTGCTTGCTTAAAATTGTGAAGTTACAGAATATGGGTTGCTGACATAGTACTTTATTTTGTGTGGTGTAACCAAATTTTTTTTTGTGCACCTAAATTTTTAGGTTAGTTACACCAGTGCCTCTATTCCAAAAATGAGCTTCAAGCCCTGATCTAAATCTACATGTACATCACATATCTAGCAAACTGACAAAAAAGTCTGCTTGGCCCTTTAAGGTACTTATTAAAAAGTTTTATCTCTTTAATCACGGATCTTGGATCATCTTACCTGAGTGACACTGATGTGATCATCTCAAGGCCCAGCTTCCGTTTGATAACCTCCTTCTGCTGACCTTTCTCAGGACCCTTCTTTACCTGTAAGGTCAGGTCAGATGATATGAGATGTTTTAGAATGTGAAGGAGAAAGGTAAAGGTAAAGGTAGTCCCGTAGCTTTTTTCAGACCATAAGGGCAGTGAGTTGTTAATCCACTGTGTCTAGGGCACGGTATTGGATGGTGGAGCCTATCGCTCTCCTTCCACCACCTTTTACATGTACCTGTACCTCCCCAACCGAAGTCAGGTACCTGTTTTACACCTAGCTGGAGTGGGGAAAGTCATGTAAAGTGCCTTTCCCAAGGACACAACATTTAGCCTGGAATCGAACTCGTGACCTCTTGATGTCATGTCATTCAACTCATGTGATCATGTACATGTAGATCTAAAAGGTGTACATAAACCTGTAGTGCCAACAGTATCCGTTCTCTTTCATCTATAGGGAAGATGAAGTGATCTTACCACTTCTCGTCCAATCAGGTACAGGTACTTGGCTGACAGCAGCATGTCTCGTTTAGAAGGCTGTAGGGCACAGTGAGGAAAAAAATCAGTCAAACTTGTATGGACCACAGCCACATTTCTAAGTAATAGGCATGCACAAACAGTATCTATTTCAAAGATGAAAATGAAATAATCATGGCCATAATGTCTATGCAGTGACTAATACAGAAATTGTACATATCCTAGAGCTTTCATACTTTAGCGACTAGCCCTTTCTTTCATTTGATAGCTGATACATGATAATCCATCATCTTAAGGCCTGTCTTTTTTCTGACAAGATGGTAACATCTGTCCTGCCTCACCTTGAACCTCCGGTCATATTTGTTGACAGTGTCTGAAAATTCTATCCTTTCTCTCTTGGCTGGAAAACAAAGAGACCTCTGGTGACTTACATGTATTCAATGTCTGAAAATTTTCATAAGAGCCAAACATATAAATTTTCCTCAGAGTAAAAGAGAAGCCTGCTGAGTTTGTTCATGCTGCTATGATGTGGGTACTTTATTTGTGAAATAGGAGCTTTTAAATATATTGTAATCCTTGCATGTCGAGGAGAACAGAGGAAATACAGACTGAGTGAGAATCTCCCAGTCTACTCACCCAGCAGTGCCCTAAGTGCAGGTTTGTTTGCCAGCCCGATGTAGTCACCAACAAAGTTCCTGTTGAGGCTGAACCTGCGCCGCTCCTTCTGGTTGTACAGCAGATCAGCAGCTGGGCAAGAACAGGAACATTTTAAGGATTGGTTTTCTAACATTTTCAAACCCTGTCTAAAGAAAACAGAAATAAATAAATGAAGAAGTATATGTACCTTGTTCTTTCATCTGCTGAGCCTTCTTGCGAGCGATGTACTTCCTGAAGCCCGTCTGGATGACTCGGGCATAGCTGTCAAACTTTCTCTCTCTCAACTCCTCCAGAAGGAACAACTAGACCGAAGACACAGGAAGTTACTTGAAAAATGATACTTCGAATACCTGCGCACTGGAAATTCTAGATAATGACATTGTAAAGTCGACAAATTGGGGAGGGGGCATTTTTATAGCGAGATGATCCATTGGTGCAGGCCACTCAAAATTTCAAATGATTGAGATGACCTCAAGAAGTACAAGATTTGGCACACGTACATGATCCATACATGTTGTACAATAATGTTTGAGATGTGGACTATAGCATGCATTTCTTATCTACAACATTGATTTCTTAGTCACAGCTGTTGATTTCAATAAAAGATTGCTACATGTACATTTAAAACAGAGGTTTAGTCCACAGGCACTACCTGCCACAGAAATGCTCTCAGCTTGTATCTTCAAGATGAAACAATGCTTTAAACCTTTCATTTTTCTAACTATTATCCAACTGATTTAAAAACTAAGGACGTGCTAGAATCATGTCCGCCTTTTCTGGTTGTACAACATATTAGCAGCTGTACAATGTACATGTACAGCAGTGGGAAAAAATTAAGGACTGTTTTCAAAAAGGCTTTTTAGAGGTACATGTAGGAAACACTACTTTTAAAAGATAGTTGAGGTTGGTTTGTCTCATTTAGAGACTGATGCAAACTTCTGTCACTACTGACTCACAGATTCTGGGTTCTTGATGAAGACCTTGGTGTGTCCGAGCTGGTACTGGTCAGACTCCATGTTGACGGAGCGCATGAGATGGTGGATGCCCTGCTGCGGAGGTCCACGCCACTGCGGCCAGGTCTCCGGAGTCAGGATGGCGTATCTGTGGGACACATACATCATGTTAACATTTTTTGTTACTGCAGAACAGGGAAGCATTTATGACAACTTCCTTGTATGTATGTTGTAATTTAACTCATTTAATCAACTCTATATTAAGCTTTTTAACAATTAGCAAAACCTCCAAATCTCTGGGCACTGGTTGTGATAATGATATACATGTACAAGTACGTGTCTTTCTCAAGATACATTTGTACACAATGCCAATTGTACTAGGAACATACATGTAAGTGGGATAAAAAGGTTTCCAATTTCTGCAGCATTACAACTGTACAACTTGGTGACTCAGTCTGTAACTATTTCATTCTTTTTATCTTTGTTGCTGATGATCCACCCCCACCTACAAAACAGAAGGAGGCCCAGACACATTGAACAATGTGACCTTGAACAACCAAACTGTGTGACCTTGAAAACTATTTTCAGTCTCACCTCCGGAGGAACTTGTCAAACTCCCTCCTGTAGGCGAAGCCTGCCCGTCTCACACGGATGTTCTCCTTCAGCCCGAGATATTCCACCTGATGTTTCACTCTGCAGACAGAAACACAGGATAAGAAAGTGGACTACACCACCTACACATGTCATGTCGTGGAGATCTTTGGTGTTACACAGACACAGACTGCAAGGCCTTACTTGTATGGGCAAGACTTACATTTGAAACAAATTGTCCAGCAACTTCAAACACTTGAATTGTTTCATCTTGTTACCTGCTGTCCTCCCAGTCCTTTGGTTTCTTGGTCTCGTTAGGTTTGATACACCTGATATAGTGGGGCACACATTTCTTCAGAGACTCCACCAGCTTGTTGGCTTGGGTCTGCAGAAGGAGCAAGACAAATAGTTTTTACTTACCAAATATCATTCAAGCATCGACATACGATTACAAAGTACTTTTAACTAGATCTAGAGAGGTAACATTTGCAAATGTTACCTTCACATGGTCTAGCTCAACGAACTGCTGTTCATTCTTCCTCAAGCACATTCATATATGACCAGCCCCTCCAACTCTCTTCTGCAACTTGCTACATAATGTAAACCAACACCACAGGGTGTCTGCGACAGCACCAGTTACCATGGTTTGGAGAAGAAGATGAAACAGAGCAAAAAACAATATGTTTTCCTTCTACGAAGGAAGGTAAACATTAATTAAAGGGCCAACACTAGGTACATGAGGCAACTAGAGGATTTTTAACTCTGCAACTTTTCCTATTTTCCTAAAATGCCATCCTGAATTACATTGTAAATGCCTTGATTGCTGGAAGTATTGTGACGTTCATAGAGGAATTGGATGATGAAAAAAGCCAGCTCTTGATGCCATTATTTAAGTATTTTGGACACATTACAATGTAACATGACTATAAATCAAAACTTTACTGAACTACAGTATTCCAGACAACATGAGTATGTAGCCAGAGGTTCTGGATTATCTGACCTTGATCTTGTAGCTTGCCGTGGTGGGGCGTCCCCGGCCACCAGTATCATCGGGAAACAACGCTGCCATGAAACCACTGCAGAAGTTTAACAGAAACACAAATCAGTTCAACATATCTTAATGTGATTTATAAGAAAATATCCTGGGATATGATTCCACTGATTTTGTAGTAAATGTTTCCCAACATGGGCTTACTTCTCACTGGACTGCATGAGTTGGATCAGGTCCACGTTCAGAACATCACGGTTCTTGTCACAAAACCCATCAGCATCATAGGTCACCTGAGGGGGCAAATTACAGGAAGTTGATACAGATAAAGCAGTTGATACTTTTTTTTTAGTGAAGTAACATTCAAACCTTTTCTCTTGTCTACCTCTAGTCTTACATGTGGTTTATCTTGTATCATTTTGACTGTTACATCTTTTAACTTTCCCAGTGTCAGGAAGAACTGACTTGAACTTGATTTTAAACATAAATACATTTACCTGCTGTATTACACACAAGCTGCACATGTATATCAATGTGAACAGATTCTGAAGTAACATTTACTAGTTGTACATAACTTTGTAGTTTATTTTAAATTTGCAGAATAATGTATGCTGTATCACTTTGGCTGTTACATGTACATCTTTCAACTTTCCCAGTGTCAGGAAGAACTGAAATGTACCAAAAATTCAATATTTTAGGGTCATTGTATGTCAGATCATATTCAACTTGATCTGGATTTTAAAAAAAATGTCTCTGTCTAAAAGATATTAAAAAGGAAATCTTGTAAGGACCCCACCTTCCCAGCGTAGTGGTGAATGATGAAGCCGGTGTTGAAGCCGTTGTAGTGCTGGTGTGTTCCCACCGAGGCCCCGAGCTTCTGTAGAAGCTTCTCGTCCGCTCCCTCGCTCACCGCGTGCATGGTGGCACACACGTCGTCCAGGACCGCCATGATCATCGGAGGGTTCTGTACATTAACACAGACCAAATGTTAATGTTCACTTTTTTACAAACTGGAACACAATATTAAAATGTAACACAGCTAACAAGCTAAAATTAAAAAATAAACAGGGAAATGTGGAAAATTTAATAAAACTTTATTCTCAACATAATTAGATACTGAAAATGTGGTGGTAAAATGTGTATTTTTGTTTTTGTTTGTAATTGTTGTCTATAGTCATTGAAGCAATGGGATACTTTTATATATATTACTTACAGCCCAGATATGACACAAATCATACATTATAATGGTATCTTAAGTCTACATTTTTATTAGTCATGAGATTCCAAATTAGTGTCTTTTGAAATTCTGACTCAGTGAACAAGATCATGCTGTATACATTTTGTACATGATCATGTACATGTAGCTTCCAAAAGGCAATTGGAAACATGCAATAAAAGATGAAATTTTTTCTCAAAAGCTTGGTCCTTTTCTTATGTGTAATTTTTTTATGAATTCATGAATCGCTTATCTGATTATGGTGGAATCAAGCAACTTAAGAATTGTTAGCATGATGCTATCTGCGTCATTCAAACCACCTTAAGCCTTTCAGCTTAAAATGATCCTCTCTAGTATAGATTGAGACTCCAAAAGACCAAAATCTTGACCAAAGTCTACTTAATGTGCTTTTCTTTATACAGTAACTATATTTTGTGCTTATAGAGCAGGGAGGGATTTTCTGTGACTTCACTTTTTCTAAATCCCCTAAACCCCTACAGAACTTCTAATCTTTCTATAGAAGGTAAAAAAAAGATTTTATGGATAATCTGTTTTTTCCCAAGGGCCCAACAGACAAGTGGTATTAGCATAGAAGAGTTAGATAAAGCGGAGAAAAACTAAGTAAAAACTACCATTTCTGACATAAAAACAAATGTTCAGCTCACTTCACAGGATTTGAGAATTGTATAATGTGAATTAGTAGTTCAATACTCAAAACAAGACAGTGTTTAACAGTGATATCAACTTTAACACAAGATTTCACGTCGGGCAAAGAGAAGTTCACCTTGCTTTCGATCAGGTCACACACAATCTTGTTGTTGAAGTACTCAATCGGAGTCCATTTGATCCCCTCCTGCACATACTCTTCCTGAAATGTGAGCAAAGTCAACATCAGTACATGTACATAGAATTGGAGAATTGTCTAATAGTATGTAGAAAGTCAGTTGAGTATTTGAACAAACTCTAGTCCAGAACAGCAAAACAACTCCCATCTCATTTCAAGTTTTATTACGGACAGAAATCAACATCTAGTGAAACTAGTTTCTTAGTAACATGTTAGGCAGCCCAACACAATCAGATCCAAAGCTCAGAGATCCAAAGCATGCACTTCAGATAAACCTCACTAGGAGGCGCTATTGTACAGTGTGTTACCTGCTCTGCCTTCAGTGTCAGCTCGATGAAGATCTGCTGCAGCTTCTCATTGACAAAGTTGATGCAGAACTGCTCAAACCCATTTCTCTGCAGTAGAAATTGTTGACATGTGAGAAGAAAGGCTCAATGGCAGTACAGAATCACCAACTATTATTTTTGTGGAAACAAAACAATTATATTACTCTGTGATACAAATAAATGCCGTATGTGGTCTAATACAAAAACAAACCTGGAAGATCTCAAAGCCGTAAATGTCCAAGACTCCGATCACCAACTCCTCATAGTCTTTCTGCATAGCTCCATTGACAGCCTGGGGAAAAAGTCATAAAAAAACCACTATAATCAGATCTGCCAAACCTGCATTTTATAAAAAAAATCAGTTCTGCCAGTCTACTTTTGAAGCCAATCAATGATTAGTTTATATAAACATTGGTATGAATATGGTGAAGTCATTCAGTGTGATATAGCCGGTTGCTGCTACCTGTGTTATGCATGAGTGGTTGTTACATCAGTTGACAAATTCAGATTCAGAAGAACAAAACTAAACCATGCAAAACTATCTTATCAAGCTCTCTCAATAATGCCAGTGTAGCAGGCCAGAATATACCCCTGACCAGACTTCACCTGGGTACATTCTGTCTGGGGGTTCATTCTGGCCTGCTACACTGGTAACACTAACACAGAAGGTCTAGACTTACTGCAACCAGGAAGTCAAAGACTCGTGCGTGCAGTGTTTTGGCCAGGGCATCCCTTGCATGGTTGGCCTGCTCCACGTTCAGCGTGACATTGACGGACTCCGACCTGCCTCCCCACTTGCTGTCCATGACCCTACTGGTCAGCTTGAGCCGCAGGGCCTCTGGGTCAACACTGAGGAGGTAGGCAGGGAAGGACAGGACTGGGCAGGGAGAGATGTAAGAGGTTAGCAGCTGTGAAAGTATTTCTGATGCGCTGGCCCATGTACTGAGTTTACATACAAAATGTAGGTATACAAAATGTGTGTGGATTTTCATTTACTGCATCCACTGTTACTAGCTATGAAGTGTAGAAGAAATTTTATAATATTTATGGCAAATGGTTTCTGAATAGTTTTGAGTGTGGTCCATACTTTCTGGGTGGTGCAGGTAAAATGTGTCTAGTGCAGGTAATTTTCAATCTAACCTGCACCAGTGTAAGCATGCAGAAAAAAGTATTTCATGCAGAGTTTAGATATGTAGGAGTGCATTATACTGGGGGATGTTGCATTGCAGATCTCTTTTGATGCATTTTTTCAGGGTGGTGGATATACACGTATATGTGACCTGGCAGAATAATCTTAGTAGACATTACATGATATATTTAACTCACATTCATCATTCTCCACAGCAGCGTAGTTGCCCTCCTCCCTGAACTGGATGTTGCCGAGGTGCAGCACCCCTGCCACCAGCATCAGCACATTGTCCTGGTCCTCAGGAGAGATGCCAATCACATCCATCGCATTCTGACAGGAGACAAGCAAGAACATTCAAGGTCAATCACTGTCAATCAAAATCAATTTAAGTCTTCTGAGACATGCAGATTTTGATTTTGGACTACAATAAATTTCTACAATCCTTTGACTATAAATCATATCAACGACTTAACAAAGTTGTGCAATTGTCATAATGCTAAAACTACATTGTATAATTGAACTAAATAAACAATAAGCATTGAAGTGAAGAACAAAATGTTTTTTCCATGGCTACATGTTTTTGTACATGTGGGGGGGGTGTCCTTTGTTGTATATCACATTAGAGCACGCAAAGACAAAGTAAAAATACCAATCAATAGGGATGGCCAACTATATTACACATTGTATACAGAGCATAAATGTAGATACCATTGTATCCTGGAACTCTTGTCTGTCGTCTGTGCCGTCTACCTTGTAGGCACCACTCTGGTTCAGGTAGTAGTAGTACTCTGGGTCAGTCAGTCCAAGTTGTTCTACAGTAGGAAAGGAAATTTTTACACAGATGAAATATGGACTCAACCCAAATCCAAACATAACGGGGGGTGCCCTAACTTCGCACGTGCCCTAACTTCGGACAGATTTTTTACTGATCGTATTATGCAAAAGTATGCCGTGTTTGTTGCCACTAACTTTGCTAAATAAAAAGGTAAGTAAACATAGTCAATGCATACAGCTGTTATTTGCATGCAAAGTATAGTTCTATATATTTATTTATCGTTTTGTCGAAAAACAAAATTTCAGTCGTTTTCACCAATCATAATGATGGCGCTGAAAAAGGGGTCCCTTCGTAGCGGCGGCTCGTGCCAGATATAAACGACCTGTACCAAGCAGTCACATAGCTGCCACATACATAACAAATAAAGCTTTACGAAACAGTAAAAATTTGGGTCTCCGGGTTTTTGTGTAGTAGAAAACCAACCTGAGAAAACAACGTCAACACTACGTCAACACCACTGTCGTCTGCATTTCCCATGATTCCTATGGGACCGCGTTGATTGCGTAAGACGGGTTTTTAGTCAAACACGGACTGAACTGCGTTCAATACAGCCCTCCTCACGCGAGGTGACAAGTACACATAATCGCAATTATACTATCAAAAGAAAGCTTAAATATCACAAAATTCAATTCTTGTTTTTTTTTGCTTAATTTTATCATCAACGCCTGAACAGAGCAAAATTACGAAAGCGTTCGAAGTTAGGGCACACTGTCTACCGTAGCACATTCACGAAGGTAAATTTACGAAAATGTCTCACAGCGTTTGCCGCTTATAACGCGGAGCGTGAAGGGCTCATGAATAGTATGAATGCATTTTTTATCCAAGTATACTCTTTGCATAAAGGTTTTCAAAATTCATTCATCAAAAAACCTGACCACTCTCCGACAACTAGCGATAGAGCGCCGTGAGTTCGGAGCGTGTAAAAAGCGTTCGATGTTAGGGCACCCCCCGTTAAATATTATATCAGGGCTCTACTGGTGGACCTAACCTAGAAATTTAGGAAATGTAGAAAACTAAAAATCTATCAGCATACATGTACATGTACATGTAGGAATGCAGCGGCTAAAGTTTCAAAATTACTGAGACAATTGTCACACTACATAAATTGTACATGTGCATGGACTTCTATAGTGTGGAAACCACTGTGAATGTGAGTGCTATTGATGTACAAAATGTATAGATTGCGAGTCAGTCTCCTACATGTAACTAGTTTGCAGCTGAATACTTACAAGGGTCTGACAGCCAGATAGCTTTGGCAACACAGAAAGTATAACAGATTATAAAATCAGATCATAATCATGAAAGAAATGAGGCATTGAAAGAAGAGAAACAAGAGGTGAAAAGAAGAAATTAAAACTGTAATAATGTAATTAAATATTTAATATCAAAACAGAAGAAGAAAAAGGAAGAATATGCTGCTTCAGATACGTCGCACAAATGTTATCAGTTATGCATATAACGTTACATGTAGCTAGCAGTAGTATTGAATGCAAACAAGAGAGAGGAGCAAGATACACGTTGTGTGATATCTTAATAAGATGCATGTAATTCAAACAGTCCCCTACCTCTTTGTTCGTTTGTTGCCCCAGCTAGCAGTTGGTAGAATATATGGAAGTTTCTCTCATTTTCATTTTGACCAACAACTCTTGACTGTATAGAGGAAAGCAGCAAGAACAAGAGGTCAGTGTTTGAATAACAATATGGCACAAATGTGTCAGGGCGAAATTCAATGCATTTCTGATTTAATATACATATATTATTTTCCCAAGTTGAAATGTATTGTCTTGGGGCTTGAAGGGATGACATTGCAAAGGGTTGACATAAAGGCATTCTGGTCTGGATCAGAAATAACATTCCTGTCTTGTTGGAAAGATGACAATATCTTGCTTGTTTCAGAACTACCATGCATGTTCACTTGGCATTGCATGTAATCAAGGAGGAGTTTTAACATGATTCTGTTTAAACATTTATACCTCGTATTACTAAATATTTTATATGCACTCTGTCTATTGTGTCTGGAGTATACAATGACACAATTAGTCTTCAACTTGTATAGATAGGCACAATACATGCACAATAAACGTGATATTGTAAGAGGAAAAAGATTTTTAACCTTTTCTAACAGGAAGTTGGATATTTTCCCCCCATCAGGTTCTCCTCCCCTGTCAAACTGGATCTCCACATACTTTCCCTGGAAACAAAATAAAAAGTTGTTAGACCAAACATTGGTCTTAAAATGTACTAAAATTCCTTTTATGAACTGGCCATGGGTCTGGGAAGTCAAGTGGACTTTTGTTTCGCATATCAACTGGTAAACCGCCCTAAGACCTGACTGTAAGGTCCCATCTGAGAGGACATGCCCTAACCGAAGCTACATGTACTCGTTTTTACCAAAAACAATCATAACAATATGTCTAGCTGTCTCAAACACTTCAAACAAGTGCAGTGTACATAAATGTGTATCATGTCAGTGTCAACTGTATTGTCATAACATTTTACAATCATGACATTGTTGATTTGCAAACAACCACTGCAAGCTTATTCTTACAACAGACAGTATACATGTACATATACGGGAGTTCAAGGCATTGTTACACATTTCCATAATGAATTATTAAAGCCCTATTCATGCTAGTTTATATCACTGGCTGTACTGCATCTTATCAAAACCTTCAACATCTTTATAGAGTGCCTGGTAGATGCCAAAATTATGTAGAGTGGCTGTAGATACATCGATGAAGGTTAGACATCCAGGTAATGAGATAGCGGTTACTCAAGCAACTAGTAGATAGATTTTGAAAATTGTCATATGACATTTTGAAAACATGACATTCAGTTCCTTGAGTAACCGTTTTCTTGTATTGAGTGGCTGTAGAGTTAAGAGCAGATGTGTTCAGTCTGGATGTAGGCACTTACAAATCTGCTGGAGTTGTTGTTACGAACTGTCTTGGCATTCCCAAATGCCTCCAGTAAAGGGTTGGACTGGAGAATGATGTCTTTAACATGCTGGGAGAGGGAGAGAAAAAACATCAGTCGGTTCAAGGAAAAAGCACATTGCTCTGTTGGCATTGGAAAGGACTCAATGGCATTCCAGACTTTGTTTCCTAAAATAGCATTTGGTCAGCAGAAGGGCTTTAACTTCAAAACAGTTACCGTTAAGGCTAAGAAGTCGTCATAGAATTTAATGTTTACTAATGATGTCATGCTTTGAGCTGGTAAAAATATTCGTTACTGCCAGAAATAACCTCTTTGTAGTCATGTATTGTTTTCATTTATAGTATAGCAATAAAAAGTAATACTAGCTATATGAAAATAGCTAAATTTATTGCAATCATGAGAAACCATCCGACATTAAAACATGCATGAGAAGGGCAACAAAGACATTTTTGTTGTAAGACAATAACGTTTCAGTTAAGACATAGAGAAGACCTGGCAATAGACGATGTTAAGTTGTTGCTTACCTGTACCCTTGCCCCTCCCCCTGAAACCTTGGCTATATAGTTCATGATGTACTTGGCCGCTACTGTTTTCCCTGCACCACTTTCTCCACTGAGGTGATATCAAAAACAAATTAAAAATTAAATTGATAACAAATTATGCAGTAATTAAGATTATGATCTATACTACTATGTAGATTTACTTGTTTTTATTGAGATTATTCATGAGAAAGTTGTATTTGACTGAACATGTAACAACTGTTCAGTCAGGCAATGTTAACCTGCCCAATGCTATGAGCTTATCCACACTCCAAACCTTATACTGCTTACAGCATACATGTGCATGTATGTCATAGAGAGTCAGGGCTCATTTTGAACTGCTAACAGAATGATAGAAATGACAGCAAAGTTCATGATACACAGTTATACAATAATGCAGACATTTCCACTGAC
This sequence comes from Branchiostoma floridae x Branchiostoma japonicum, assembly GCA_013266295.2. Classification (NCBI taxonomy): domain Eukaryota; kingdom Metazoa; phylum Chordata; class Leptocardii; order Amphioxiformes; family Branchiostomatidae; genus Branchiostoma; species Branchiostoma floridae x Branchiostoma japonicum. The sequence goes on along the minus strand of CM023823.1, from coordinate 10,706,677 downwards.
AATGCAGACAACTGTGTCTGCATTGTCAGTGGACACGTACGGTATTGGAAAGCAGAGCCCATCCCTCTCCTTCCACCACCTTTTACCTCCCCAACAGGAGTCAGGTACCCATTTTACAACTGGGTGGAGTGAGGAACTTTGTGTCAAGTGTATTTCCCAAGGACACAATGTCTAGCAAGGAATGCTAGGGATCAAACCCAAGACCTACTGATCCGCTAGCCTTGCCACTCGGCTATTCGACACCACATTTTGACTAGACAAAGACTCAAACACTGTACATACATGTATATTGGTGTGGCTCTTGACATAATCCATGTGCAAACATGAAATAACGATTCTCAAGAAGTACAATCCATTCCTTTACACACCTGATGATGACACAGTGGTTCTCATTGTCGATGAGCATGTTCCTGAACATGTCGTCTGCTAAGGCATAGATGTGAGGAGGGTTCTCATAGATAGCCTGGAAAAACAAAACTTTGTTATGCTCCTATATTCTATTTTCATGTACATGTATAGTATAATATTATGTTATAATCATGTTCTAGGGCTTTGGAGTTAATTTGTATTCAAAAATTGTGATGTCTGGCAAAACTACACTAGTATGTAGTCTGCAGACCTTGGACAATCCTATGCCTCATGAAAAAAGGCATGCAGACCCTCCTGTAATAGAGCAGTTGGGGAATTCACAGGAGTGAGAAAAGGTACATTGTACATTATAAAAAGTTTTAAAGAAATATAATACCATCACTCAAAATCTACCATAATGATTGCATTGCCTAAAATCTATTACTATTGCATGTTCCATGGTGTGTCACTAAGTTTGAATGAATTGTATACTCACAGCTCCCTGATATAGTTCTATCTCCCTCTCTGTAAAATAAGGCATCTGTTTGAAGGGGTTGACAGAGATCAGCACTGGACCGATGTATGTCTGAGGGCAGGGGTTAAGGATAAAATGATTCTGTCAATGATATTATCAATAGCCTGATCAACATATATTAAGTTGTTATTAGTCTAGAGGTCAAATTGGTTCAAGAACCACAAGAATGCTCCAAATGCTACAACTGACATATTATGAATGTTTCTCATTGATCATTCAAATAAGGTCCTTCTTTGCATAAGTTATATCAGTTGATGTTCTTCTCTCCCCAAATAGCAAAAGTTCAATTAAGTTTTTTATTCACTATCAACAATAAAAAGGCACAAATTAGCCTAAATGGTATTGATACTGTATTTGCAAATTATAATGACAGAAATAAAAAAATCTTATCCAATCTTGGCCAAAATCTGCAATGCCGTAGTAGCATTTTGTCATCTACATGTATTATGGAAATGAGGCCCTGATTTGCATAATTTATGTCTAATTATGTAGACATTTACTTAAATTCAACCAGCCAAGTAGAGCATGAAATTCTAGCACTTCCATTTAGGAAGCTCTTTAAATAAAACCATAAACATTTGTTGAAGGATACATAGATGAGGTCGTCCATGAACCTCTTCTTGAGGTTGTCGACGATGGACGACTCCTGGATCTTGGGCAGGAGTGTCATGTCGTCCACCCCGCTCTGTTTGATGTTCAGCTTCTGCCAGTGATGGTACGCCTGGATGGGGGAACACAGAAGAATTATAGGTGTAAATTCAACATGTTTTGAACTAGTACACCACATGTGTACTACTGTCTTAAGTGACAGTTTGTTCTTTGCATTACATACAAGCGCATGTACAAGACGGTGGTTTGTATCTCACAGGGCCTCTTGATAAACCAGTACTAGTGCTTAGACAAGTAGATCCTGTAACCCTGGCTAAAGAAACATACGTAATACATTTATTATTTAGTTATTCCTCAAGTTATGTTTACAAGTCTTGACTACAATGTTAATGTGAGTTCTTGTACATGTACATGGCCAACTTATAATAATGCACGTATATTTTAACATAGTTATGTAGCAGTACACGTGTTTGCATGTAGGAATAGATCCCTGAACAGTCACAGCATTTCTGCAGAAGGTGCATGTATGTAACTCACTTATAATCAATTACACTATACATGTATACACACTACAGCATATAGCCCTTTGTGGGGAAGGGATCCATAGAGAGTTTCTGTTACATACATGTAGACTAACTTCTATAATAGTAAGTACTGTATACACAATGCAGTTATTCTTAGGGACATGATCATAACTTGCACTGCAATGATTCAAGGACATAGCATTAGGCGTGGAGGCAACTATATATATAACTATACTACTCGTACATGTATACTCCTGCTCACAATAGATTACAATCACACACATTCAAACATAAATCTAAACCTTTCACCTTGGCGGAAACAGTACGATCATGGCTACAGCCTCCTGCTGAAATCTCTGCCAAAGAGCACACAAACGGCATGGTGCAACAATGTAACGTTTGGTCACAATGAGAGGATGTACTGATATGATGATCTCATTCCCTACCCTTGGGAAGTCATGAGTTCACTTCAAACAGCTGTCTAGTAATTCCCAAGGGGGGAGGGGGCATATTGCTCACATTCACAAATGTATATCGAGCAATATATCATTTGTCACTCAACACTATACCAGGGCCCAGAGCTACAGGTACTACAATGTCTGGAAAGCTGGACATGACAGCCAGTCAGCCACATTAGACAACAAATTATATATATAAAAGAGGGTTTCTGTAAAGGTTTTGAGTAAATAAATCAATAAATAATGTTACCTTCTGTATGTTTTCATTTCATGTAATTATGTATCTTTCTTAGTTTTAGATTGTAGTCTGTATTCTGTATACATTTAGATGTACATGTTTTTATTTTGCAGAATTTGTACTTTGACATGTATTTGAACCCTGCTGTAAGACTAGCCATATCATATGGCTAAAGGGTATTAGATGAATAGAGGATTAACAAATAAAGAAAACTTTCTGTGTTCTGTGTTTGAACTTTCTGTGTTCCATCCATGGTGAATGGTCACTAAATTCTAACACAAGCTACAATTCAAAATATCAAAGTTGAGAATAAAGAGATCTGATGTTATGGTTTTTTTTTGGAAAAATACTATTTTATGGAAAAATAATAAGACACTTTCTTCCAATAGAAATTGAAAAGATGAGAGGTTAAAAGCAACGTATATGCTTGATATTAATCATGTGATTTAAATACGAATTCATATATTTTCCATACTTGAAGGAAGAGATTATCGTTCTGTGTGTCACAATAACAGACAGATATCTGAATAATTAATGCAGAGTCTCTGAGGTGTGGCTATGATCAATGTTCTATTGTGTGACACTGTCTGCTCTGCACGGGCATCCAGCTATGAAATTGGAAATGACACTACCTTGAACTCTATCAACACATCCAAATACACCAGCGCTAACATTAACATAACAAATTGATTTTATTACTAAGTATTAAGTGTGTGCATGTACATTTTCCATATGTTGCAAAATTTCAATTAATAGGCCAGGATCTAGTTTCCCTTTTTATAATGGGCTCATTTCCGACATATTCCTTATGAGTACAGGGCTTGAAATACCACCTGCATATGCAGGTTAGTGCACTGGTAACATTGGAGCTGTGGCGGTATTTCGGATGTCTACCTGCACCTAACCTGAACTGGTCTATGTGCTGGGTTTATTATATACATCTACTAGGTGTACATGTATGTGGATTTTCATTAGCTGTATTGAGTGTCACCACCTGTGTAAAAGAAATATGGCATTGGTTTCTGAACGATTTTAGTATGATCTATACTTAAAGTATAGATCCACTTTTTAGTATGATCTATACATAAATATACTATGACCTAAATTCTGAGCAGTGCAGGTAAAATTTGTCAGATAAGTTCCAATGGCATGCAAAAAAAAAGAATTTGGAGCCCTGCCTTGGTATGACTGGGAAAGAAGTTATTTTTCATGACAACTTATTTATGAAGTGAAGAAATTGATCAATTCTGTGGAACCAGCCACCATACTGTGCAAGGACGTCTATCACTATGAAGACAACTTCCTGTTAAAAACTGCACTGGAGTCACTGCTTCCTGAAAGTACTGCAGCACCACAAATCATATCTACAAGTACAGTGAAGGAGGAAGCTAATCTACAAACACAGAAAATCTCCCCGTTCCACAAAGGGGCGGAACTCTCATACTTTAAAGATAAACAGTGTGTCCTTAGCAGCAGGGAAAGTCGGATAAGTACATGTAATTTCCTTCAGCCACAAAATGCACATGTACATGTATGTTATATCGCTCTATAAAACTGGACAGTCACTCTGGTACAGTTCCTTTAGCTACACAATTGGAGGAAAATGATACTTGTTATGTCTGGGATGTACATGTACAGTTCATAATAGAACTTATGTATTGTATAATTTTGTAAATATCAATGTCATTCAGGCAATATAGTATTGTATGTCTGCAATGTTGATATGATAATAAAGAATTGAATTGAATTCAAAAGCGGTAGAACTGTAAGTCAGTCAGTTGGTTTAAAAAGATGGAGCAAAAATATCTTAAAAATAAAACTGTAAAATTATGGCTGTCATCTCATCCGATGATTAACAATATTCAAATGATTCGTGATAGAACTAATAATCTAATTATGAGGGTCTGCATGGGGGGGGGGATCCTGGCAAAGCTAACAATAAATTTAAGAGGAGCGATAATGCTTAACAGTAAATTACAGGCTTGCAACGCTTAAGGGTAAATTAAGTTGCCTTATATATTAAAGGCTTTGGAAGCGACTTCTTTGGAATGTGTATTCATGGGGTGTCTGGCAAAACTAGTCTATGGAGCTTGGACGCTCCGTTATGATTTTTAGGTAATCTGGCATTCGACTACGTGATACAAAGAGTTTTTCAATAACACTTAACGGTGAATTCAGGATAAGAAATAATGTACGACATGAAACAAGAGCGACCAATTACACTTCACGAATAATTTCCTGACAAACCTTAAAGTCGAATTAATAAAAATCTAAGCAGCTGGCTACGGCTGACGGTGAATTACATTTGTAAAATGGCTCACTACGCGGCAGTACGCCTCACGGAAAAAGGCATGCAGACCCTCAATTATGATTACTGGCACTAACCCTTGCACTTAAACTAATAGGGGAAGTACAAGTTATGACCTTTGTCACTTGGGGTTGTACTTTAACTCCTATTCTTCCAAAAAATTCAATACAAGGGCTGACAAATGGCACCATAAACTAGAGACATCACATTAAGACCACATTACATCTGGTCAGTGATTTGATTACAGGACAGTTTGAATGTACCTTTCTGCCTAAATCATTCAGTAAACTGGGTCAAACATGTCAGAAGGGATCTGTCTTTTGTGTGGGTATTAGCGAAGAACACATAGCTCACTCTGTATGTACCAAACAACATCAATTCGCAGTCCATATCAACTTGACTTACGATGTTTTTCAAACTTGTTATTACTCCGTGAAGGAGGTCAGGACCTCCGGACGGAGTGTTGTAATCGGCTGATTTTTCATGTTCGCAGTCAAAACACTGGGTTCTCTTTGTGTAATCGGCACGCAATTTTATACGCCGTCTGCGGGCATGCCCGTGTTGATGCACGAATGTGTATTTTTGCCGTTGCTGCTTTCGCGGTCAATGTAATATTGCAAACGCACCCCTACAATTACGAGGCGAATTGGAATAGTCCAGAAAAACGCGTTGTTTGGAATAGCAGTGGGGGTGGTGGAACTTCATGCAGATACGGGGTGGTTTTTATAAGTGGTTCCAGATGTTTTTGCCCATGGTTAAGAGATGCCAAGTTTTTTGGAAGATGTTCGCAGCCAAAACGCATTCTTCCGTACGTCGCATTTCTGTGTAATTTCGCATGTGGTGTTGCATTATGTCCGGGATGATGCACGTCTTTTTATTTTTACCGTAGCTGTTTTGATATTGGAGTAAATGGTTATTTTCGAAACATCCCCATGTCGTTGAAATGTTGTCGTCCGTTTATGTCACCGGTAGTAAGTCGGGGCGGGGCTGATGGGGACGGATATGTGGGGTGGTCAGAGGTCAACATTAGGAAAAATTTAATGTTAATACCGATGACCGAGTCCAAAAAACTGAAACGTGAAAATCGGATGATTGGACCTGATGTACATTTCTGTAGATTGTACACAGAATACACTGCCATGGCAGGTATACTAGATTAGCGTACATCTATGTTTATGCGTTCAAAACAAGAAAAGTAATCGTTTCCCGGTATTATTCTCTCGAAACACGGCGCTGAATATAGGAAGAAGTAGCCTGTGTTACGCAATGCTTTCTGCCGGATTAATGTGCAACTGTTACTAATTGCAGGGTCATGGGCTTGGCCAGTCGCGGTGTATGGCCAGTCGCGCTAATATGCGAGTGTTCCCTGTAGACAGTCCTGGAGTTAACGTTGACTTGAGCGGTACCCGTTTTTCCGTGTTTGCAGCTAAAACCCACGGTCCCCTTTGTTCAATCGGCATGCAATTTTATACGTCGTCTGCAGGCATGCCAGTGCCAATACCACCTCTCAATCTGCAAATTATAAAATTTCACGGAGAATTGTCGCCTATGGCGTCTTGTTTAAATTGTAATAAAGCCTGATGAAGTCAATGCTTTGAAGTCCCAAAGAGTTTTATTACCTTTGCCAAGAAGGTTATGTTTCTGGTAGCATTTGTACATGTATGTATGTATGCGTGTGGTTTAGCATGATATAACTCAAAATTAAGCTATAGATGGATTTTTGTCATGAAATTTGGTAGGTCTTGATGAGACGTCCTCAAAGATTTTCAGCTCCCTAGCTAGCAGCTTGTTTATTTTGCATAAGCTGATTTGAAATCAAATCTTAAACACAATTCATATTACAAGTTGAACACTGCATTACATGAATGTGACATGCTGATTTCTTTATCTGCAGTGACTTAAATTGTGTGTCTATGGTACCCCATGAAAACTTAAAGTCAAGAGCCCTACACAGATTTAGGAGTGGTTAGGCTACACCAATTTAATTTGTTGCTTCTCGGATTCACCTCTTCATTTTTTTGTGATTTGCAAAAAAAAAAAAAAAAAAATTCTGGTTCTGAATCAACTAAAAAATGCTCATATTTTGCCTCCAACAGTTGAAGAAAGTCATTTTCTTCCTAATTGTTACAGTCGTTACATCTACCGAATGCAATGAATTGATTAAAAGTTCAAAATTCATTGTTTTAATTTTAACCCAGTCTTTTGTGTTGACTTTATGGCACCTATTCTAGCATTTGGGGCTATAATAGGATGCCCAGGCCTGTTTTTATTTTTATTTTTTTTTCGCCCTGTCGCTTCATATTTTTTCTGAAAAAATCTGAGAAGCAACAAATAAAATTGGTGTGGCCTTAGGATCTGTCCACAGTTTCTACATGTAAATCACCGGCCTCTGTACATGTCAAAAGGTCAAGTCAACATAAAACAGGAGTCTTATTGACATTGGAGTGGGCAGGGAGACAATACCCAGTAGAGCTAATTCTGAGAAAAATCAGTGATCTATTATAACTACATTTATACAACAGTTCTGTTGTAAATTGATACATACTGCACATACTAGGACACTGGGCCAAACAACAATGAACAATTCCTCCTCATTGTTATAACTAGTACAACCAGTGACTTAGTATACCTATATCTAGCCTAAGGGTATGTAATTATGTATACCTTTAAAATTTAAAGATTTAACCACACAGGCAAACTGGTTCTGTCTAATCTAGATAGATATCATTGTCAGCCTTTTGTGTCACTTCTTTTGTTGTGTTCCTGCATCTTGAGGTTTTAACAAAATAAACAGGACAGAACCACTGTACAGCTGGGTCCATCTTAGGCACATCTGGAAAAACCCAGTCTTGTGTTATCCTAGACAGCATTTGTCAAATACAGATGTCTGGGTGTAAAAATAAGCCTGGAAGGAAGATGTGGCTGCCATAATATATTTGCAGAGTCTGCAGCCAACTCTGAGTTGCTACAATTGTACAAACTACTGTACAACAACCTCCCGCTAGAGTAATAGACAGTTTCACAAATTTGAGTATACTAGCCCGCATTTTGTTATTGGAACTGCAACTGTAAGGAAAAAATGTGAGAAATATAAAAGTGTAATTTCATATTCAAGGTACTAATGTAATGTGTTGATAGTGTACTTACTATCCTATTAACTGTCATGTTTCATCAGCTAATATTGATTTGTATATAACACAGCTCAAGAAACCTTTTAACCAATTTAGTGACAGGACACAGGGCTGTCTAATGTATCTGATAAAAAAATTCTGATCACAGACCAGAACTCACATTTTGTTATCTTTGAGAGTTTGGTGAGTAAACAGTAATTACATGTACTATCAGCAGGACATGGAGTTAATGATTAACAATTCTTATGACAGTCATGTTTCACGACTGGTGAACAATAAGGAAGATTTAGCCATAATAAAATCTTATTAAGAACATTTACAGGTAAAATGTGTATTTGTTACTGGTATCTTTAATCACCATTAAAATATGTTTTGTTGAAATTATTTATTTTGATGATCTTGTGCTCATTTGTGATTCCACCTGCAATTCTACAACTGTATATGTCTCTCCTGTCTAAGGCACAGAACTTACTGCGCCTCCGCAAAACCCGGATTCTTCACGGTTTTCGTTGGATATTTGGTCAACGTTACATCAGAATTTTGCCTGTTGCAGACAACATGCATCTTTTAGGACATTTACATTTGAAAACTATAAACTGGAAGTCATGCGTCAACATGACCTAAAAGGAGATGTTCTACCAAATTGCTATGCAAAATACATGTACATATTGTACAAAATGGGTTTTGCGCAGGTGAAGTACATTCTGCCCACTGTTGTCTGTTTTCACACCTGCTGTGACATGACATCACCCCCCACGGGGATATTAATCTTTACAACATCCCAAGGGAATATTGCATTGAATTGTTTCTCTATATCTTAGAAGAAAGGTTTTATTTTTACCATTATGATATACATGTATAACAACATATAGTATAGTATTTTCCCTTCACTAGTTTACAGAAAGTATACATTTGCATAGTAACAAAGTTTAAAGTTATATTTGACATAGCAGTACAATGGAAAAAATACAAAAATATAGAAAATGTTCTATATTCGTGAAAGTAAAATATGGAAGTAACAGAAAGCAGTCAGGAAATGTATTGTCACTTTCACATTTTGCACATAGCCAATGGTAGCTGTAACGTTAATATATTCAACTCTAGAGTGAAATGGACTGATTCCCCAGAACCACCCCCACATAAATACCATATCTGGTCATCCAACCTTCTAGTTGTAGTCATCTGGTAAATGTGAATTGTCAGAAAGTTGTGTGATGCAAACAGATGGAATATATCAATAGAACTTCTGCAGTCTGTTGACTCTGACCTAACATGTACTTCAATGGTACATTTCCTTACTATATGTTGATTAGCCTCTACCTGGTTGGGAGGTGGCTGGAAAGAGTAGAAATTGGCCAAATAGACAGATAACACGCTAGGGGAGTTGGTCCGCTAAAGGAGTACAGTTTGCTGCTCAGAGCATGCCATTCTATTTGGCCAATTTTTACTCTTTCCAACCACCTCTGAAGCCTGGTAGAGGCTACTAGTATGTGTTGATGGATGTTTGGCCCCTTGGTATTTGCGAGAAGCCAAAACTCTACCTAGTTACTACATGTATGTTACACATTATGATCCAGGAAATTGTCAGTTGACAGTGCTGGTCTGTCCCAGTCAGTTCCACCGGCATGACTCAGTCAATGGTCTGACCCAAGAATTCCCCTTTCCAACCTACACAGGGGTTACATTGGGGTTTTCTAGGTTCATCTATCACTATTAGTAGGTCACAGGAAGATATCAATAAAAGCTCTTTAAATAAAAGGGAGTGTCTGTGGGTGGTGTCAAGCTCGCTGACCTAACACTAAGTAATTCCAAGCACAAACGGCTGTGTGATATTTTGTTGGGGGGGGGGGGATTGAGGATAAAATTTTCACTCTCATGAGTGCTAAAGTGCAAGGCATGGTGCCTTTGGACCAACCTAGGAGGATCTGGGGGCATGCTCCCCAAGAAATTATGAAATCTCAACCCTCTGAAATGCTATTTCCTGCATTTTGAGGGGCATTCAAATGTTTGAAGTTTTTGACGATTGTCTTCTGCAATCTGCATCTAGCTGGGAAGTCAACATTGGTGTGCAATAGCACATAAGGGGCAAACTCACAACAGGCAAATGGTGTTACCTATGTTCAGTGACAGTGTACTTCTAATCAGTTATCAACAAGTAATGCAAATTTGCTTTAGGTTATCAAATATCACACATGTTGGCTGAATATACATGTATCAAAATATGAATAAATTTATAAAGGTCCCCAAAAAAATTGAGAGATTTTTCAACTGGATGAATATCAAGCAGTCACATGTCTATTTATTGAGAACACCGTCATATTCAGTATCGGCCAACCCCTAGCCGAGCCTCCCTTCAACAAGAATCTAACACATGGTCTCCATATCCAAGCACTGTCACTGACCATCACATGATCGCCCCACAAATAATTTATGTGTGTGTGTGAGCGTGTGTGTGTGTGTGTATGTATGTGTGTGTGTGTGTGTGTGTGTAGCCTAAACGCAAAACCCTACTTACATTTGAACCACTCCTGTCCAAGGACAGTGACAAGAATCACAAAGAATCCCGAGGATTTGGAGAATAAACAGCTCAGTACGGAACTGTGTTATGATCGGACCACTAGATCTAGACAACCAACACTGGCGCACGCGACCGTAACTTAACGCTCTGGCGGTTATAGACAGAATTCTTTTAGGTTTTAACTATTTTATAGAACAAGAATCATTTTGACAGTCTGGGTAAAATCTAGTCAGTAAGGTAAGGGGTCAACTTTTAGCGGCGTGAAAATAACGTCTACATTTGATGTACACAAAGCCACACCTTCAAACATATTTGCACTTCCACAAAACTCTCGCATAGGGCAGAAACATTCAATAACGTCTTACCATTTCTGGTGATTTCTGGAGTCCACATTAATCCAAGAATTCTTCAAGCGGTGGAACTTTGTTTGTAGGTTTTCTTGCTCGAGTGGTTAAAAGTTGAAACCCAACACTTTTGGCCAGTTTTACCGGCTTGTTGCTTCAGATCGGAAACAGGAAGTGAACAACTTGCAAACCTGCCGCCAACGCGCATGTCCGTTAAGGTTGGGCGGTACCATTCAGGAATGGGGGTGGCGTTTACTAGTGAACCAAAGGGAAGCCGGACTTCAACATTGAAGTTTCCAAGCGTCAATCTGCACACTGATTCAAACATATTAATGAATAAGTAATGTTGGTTTACAGTTAAGCTAAATATGTTCTTTAAAAATATGTCAAATTTTGTACGGAAGATGAGTCCGTCTATATTGCTGTCCACCTTCGGCAATCTCCGGAAGTGATCGGGCCGATTACTCACGTATTAAGTTACGTATTGTTTTACAGGTTTGTCTAGGGGCGTGTCCTTGGAGGAATCATCCGCCAGGAAAGACAAAGATGGCCGGATGTTGACAATGACGTTACATGACGGGAATGGTCGGGTAAAAAGATAAGTTGGTATCATGGAACGCGCACAACAGTCTGAAAAGTTCGGCATGGGCCCTTCCCAAGTGGTCAAAAAGTACAGACTGACCAAATGCCACGCTTCATTCGTAAGACAACTGTTGGGCAGTATTTATATGTAAATATTCAAATATTTCAGACATTTACTTTCAGATTTTCAAGGCTAGTTTTCATTTAATCGAATCAATACCCTGCCATATGATTCAAATAGTGGAACCATACCTCTACCAGGCTTCGGGAGGCGGCTGGAAAGAGTAGAAATTGGCCAAATAAGTTGGCAAAATGTACTCTCTCGCGGACCAACTCCCCTGGCATGTTATCTGTCTATTTGGTCAATTTCTACTCTTTCTAGCCGCCTCCCGAAGTCTGGTAGAGGCTAAGATACAATATATATCCAATGAATGATGTTGCAGTGAGATGAAAGTTCTGAACGTCTACTTCTTTGGTACACCAACACTAACACAAATAACATTTCATTACGTGGTTTGAAGAACAACCGTTTATGATAAATTTTGGCAATAATGACAACTACTTTGACTAATATATCAGTGGTGATATTATCAGTGTTGATATTTCAAGAAAACAACAAGTATTTCATGTCTGAAACTCATTTCTTTTATTGCTGATACACGACTGGGTAGATAGGACCGTGCCCGATCATGGCTTCTTACACAAGAAGTGAAGTTCTGCGCGACTGTTAGGCACGTCCAGCAGCTGTATATCGGCAAACCCTGCTTCCTTCAACATCTTCGTCGCCAACTCCTGACCCCACATGCTGCCGAGACCTTTCCCGCCGAAATACAGCGACACGGTCATGCAGTGGAGCAGGCTGACGCCATAATGAACAGGACTCCCTGGGTCAGTCATGTTGTCTTCAAGTTCAGTGTGCCCCCTAATGTCGACCATGGAGAAGCGCCCTCCGGACTTGACCATGCGGAAGATTTCCTGCAGCGCGCGCTCGGGGTCGGCCTGGTCGTGCACACCGTCCCAGACTAGAACATAGTCGAAGGAATCTGACCAATCAGCGGGCATCTTGGCCAGGTCCTGCACCTGGAACGTGACGTTGGCCAATCCGCGCTTTTCGACTTCCTCGCTCGGCCATTGGATGGCGTCCTCGCAGAGGTCGGTGCCGACGAACGTGCTGTTTGGGAAGTGCTGGGCCAAGATGAGAGTCGTGATGCCCCTGCCGCACGCCACGTCCAGAACTCGGATTCCCGATTCTGGATGGATAGAGAATAAGAGGTATGAGTACCATGGAATGTGTGTTTGATAATAGACTCCGAAGACGAGTTTTTCAAGTGCCTGTAGCTAGCTGTAACCCGTTGTACCCTATTGTGTACAGTGACATATATAAAACACAAACAAAGCAAAAGCAACGTTCCCGCACTGGAAAACAGCTGAGGAGACATCTATTCCGTACGCGTACTGTCCGCTTGAAAGGTGAGTCCTGTCATAGTTAATTAGTACTCCTATCTTATATAGAAATGACATTATGTATGCATAAAATATCAAGACTCAGATATAAGTCTGCAGTTTTACTACATATTTTAACCATGGCTATCATTACCCAAGTCTTCCCGCAGTCCTGGAATTGTAGGCAGAAACTTGTCAACAAGGCTTGTCTTGTGCTGCATCTCCCTCATATCTCCCATAAAAGCATGGAATTCAGGATAGGCCGAATACGGCAGACCTTTGGATGAAAAGGAAAGTGAGATTATTGTCAAACATATATATATATTTTCGAGCAAGTATGTGGGTAATTCTTGGAAAGACAAATTAAAGGTCAAGGTCAAATTTAAGCCTCCTGGTGGCTGACCTTGGTACTGCAGCAGAACCGTTTTTTGTATCTGTGAACTTCGACACAGTTCTTGTGACGTACAAGTATTGTCACATGCAAGTCGATTTTAATAAAACTGAAAAAGAAGGTTGCGGTTCATTGGACATTGCTACAGCAGTAAGGACAAAATCATACATCAGTTACTATTGTGGGAACCCACACATGGGAAAAGAAGTCGAGGCTGTCCAACAAGAAAGTACATTAACCAATTGATGGACGACACCAAGCTAGACAGAAGAAACCTGATGGTAGAAATGAAAGATAGGAAGAGATGGAGTCATTGGAGCCGAGGGAATCTCGACTTAGTGAGTGAGTGAGAGAAACTGAATGACACGCTGTGAACACTGACCCTTGGGTCCATCTGATGGGAAGCAGTCCGCCACATCACCCGTAACCTGAGCCAACTGGCTCATTAGGTGAGAAACGGTCCCCACGCTGTTCATTCCCGCGTCAGGCAACAAGATGTCCTGCCTGTGTTTCGGTAGGAAGTAGGTCTTCTTTTCCTTGTCGTAGTCAACAATCTGGCCGGTCACCATCACGGCCAGCCACTCGCGAACGTACCTAATCATGATGGGAGAAAAATCAAGCAATCGTAACAAGAAATCAAACATTTCACACTTCCGTAAAGCATTCAGAGTTCCTGTGAATTTCTTGTTTGATTCATTTACGAATTTTGCTGGCTGATTCTGTGTATATTCTACTGTCACTGTCTCCTAGCCTAGTAGAGACCATTTTGACCTCCAATTCGATCTCACTTCTTCTCAGCCTGCTGGGAGACCACTCAGTGACCTCTAATTTGACCTCCCTGCCAGTCTGCGGTTGCACCATTTCTCCCTCACTTTCTGTGGCTCTACTGCATTCAAATAACTATGGGCACACAAGCAAACAAACACACCGAAAACAAATCCTCCATCCACGGAGGTAACAAACACTGGATGTGCAAAATGTGTTTTGTTTTTTTTCTTTCTCACGGACTTTAATAATACACCAATTTGAAAGCTCACCATCAAGCGACAGTCTTCGGTACTGCATGGAAGAAAACGTGAAAAAATGCCAAATGTGACATCCGGGTCAAACCCGGTTCAGTCACATATCTGGATCGTTAATGTTTAACCCAATGGCGTAAGGCATGTCACACAACGTCAGGTTCTCCAAGATGACGTAGTCCAGGTCAGGGATGACCATGCACTTTTTACGGAACATGTGTTCCATTCCAAAGCATGATTTGGAATACTATGAAGTGAAATGCATCTATATTCCAACACGTGAGCCTTTCCAAAACATGTTTTGGAATATGTTTTGGAATGCAACAAGGTCAATTCACAAGTGATTTATAATAGGGGGCGGTATTTACCATTACACGTGAACCTTATTCTTGTTATTAACCCTACTGAGACCTCACAGCTTACCTCTCCTTCATGTTTGCCATCTCTGCGATCTCTGCAGACGTCTTCGGGCCGTCCATACCTGCCAGGAGGCGAAGGAGACCCGTACGGACGCCCATGGACATCGCCAGGGTGACGAACCCGGAAGAGACGGTTTTCACCATTCTCAAACCGAACTCGTCTGCCGTCTCTTCCTTGGCCTGCTCTTGAGACATCTTAAAGCTTGTGAGAACAGGAGTTTAATATTGAGTCAAAGATCGAAGTTTTCTACCTTCACAGCACAAGTCCGCCTCTGTGACGTGGATAGAGACCTTTAGCCTTGTTTAGGGACTGTACGATATTTAGCGGGGGGGGGGGGTCACATCGCTTAGAGATGGTCATGGTATCAAATATTTGTTTGATACTATGTTTGAAAAAAATGCTTGATAGAATATCTTGCGGGGGGGGGGGGGGTAATATTTACATACAGGTTAATAGGTTAGGTAGGTCAGGTAGGATACTGGGCGAGGGTAAAGGTCATGAGACCAAAGTCCAACATCTTCCAGTCGAGAGGAACGGCGCTTTTTTAGTAGGTTTGCTGGGAGTGCTTGACCTGCAGGTGACTGTTGTAGCTGTACGTTAACGTTGTGTGAACGGTGTGATGGGTAGAATACAGATTATTATCTCCATGAAAAATGGAGATATTGTTTTGGGTCTGTCTGTGTGTCTGTCTGTCTGTCTGTCTGTGTGTGTTTCCGCATATTTGTGGTCAACATAACTTATGAAGGCATTTATAGATTGTGATGATATTTGGTATGTTGGTAGGTAAGGGAAAGACAAAGGTCAAGGTCAAATATGGGCCTCCTGGTGGCTGAACTTGGTACTGCAGCTGAACTTCCGGTTTTTGTATCTTTTGTCCTGAACATGCTATGGTCTTGATTTCTTGGTGACAGATAGCTTGTCTTGTCAGGAATAAGTGGTACAGGTTTGGTCCCCCTAGCAGCTTGTTCTGGAACTGCAGGAAAGTTTCCAGTGAAATCTTTCAAAGCGGATAAATCCAGACAGGAACAACGTGTTTTCATCATTTTTGGTGTGTAGGTAGCATAGACAGAGATAAATATAATGAAATGAAAATTATGCAAATGAAGACTTGATTTGCATAATAAATGTGGAAATTCGGTAATTCCAGTGTTTGAGATAATAGGACTTTCATACATGTAATGTGTACAACCTATGGGAGGTGGAAAATCAACAGATACCAATTATGCAAATACAGACCTAATTTGCATAATTAATGTAAAAGTTCTGTGATTCCTTAGTGGTAAATGATGGTAATTTCATAGTTGTGACATGTCAAGTTAGTTAAAGGTTGACATCACTATGCATATATTATGTTAATGTAGAGGTCATTTGCATAATTAATGATGACATGTTGACATGAAACATTGCAAAAGGATGGGACTTTCACATATCAAATATATATGTAATTTTTGTTTCATGGAGATACGAGGTCGTGGAACTCTTGTTTGATAGTTTGAAGTCACACTGAAGACCACCGACCATATACGACATATACGTATAAAACGAGCTTCAGCCTTACGTCACTTTCATTGGTTTTAGCTGTTGGTGGTAATCTCTAAGCAGGTTTGTTCTTGTGGCAGCTTTTTAATGTCTATGAGCTCGTCTGATTCCCAACTGGTCGATAAGATAAACTGCAGATATAGATTCCGTCTGTACTCATAGTCATATTTTAACTGTTGTTATTGTGTGTATTTAGATTCGTATGTTTTCTTTTATATGGGCCATGGATGCCTGAAATAAAGAATAAAGAAAAGAAAATATGTGAAGGTAAAGGTAAGGAGTGAATTAACTACGCTGCCTTTGCGTTGGTTTGTTCTCCGTTTGTTGTCTACTTCAAGTAAAAGCAAACAAACATCTGTTTTCCAGGTACATATAACCATGGCAACCAACACAGGAAAGCGCGTTGCCCTGGTAACGGGAGGCGGAAGCGGCATCGGACGTGCCACGGCCGTCAGGTTCGCTGAGCTCGGGTACAGCTGTGTGGTCGCTGATATCAACGAGCCGAGCGCAAAGGAGACACTGGCATGGGCATGCTCCAAACTCCGGGGATCGCCGTCCAGGTGGACGTTACCATGGCGACAAGCGTGGAAGCCATGGTAACCACGGCGGTCCAGCACTTCGGGCGGATCGACTGCGCCTTTAACAGCGCCGGGATCGAGGGAAATCCTGCTTCAATCGTGGACACCCCCGAGGACGAGTTCGACCGCGTCATGGGCGTGAACGCCAAGGGCGTGTGGCTGTGTCTGAAGTACGAGATCGCCCAGATGCTGCAGCAGGAGCCCGTCATGAGCGACCCGGCGAAATGGGCCGACAAGCCGGACGTGTGCCGTTTCCGCGGGGCGCGGGGTAGTATTGTCAATGCCAGCAGCCAGGCTGGCCTCCAATGCATGCCAAAGTCCTCTCCCTATGGCGCGTCCAAGTGGGCCGTCCTGGGGCTGACCCAAACAGCCGCAGTGGAGTACGCCAAGGAGGGAATACGTGTGAACGCCGTCTGCCCTGCCTTCGTAGCTACGCCTATGTGCGATCGAGTTAAGGAGAAGTCTCCTCCAGAGTTTAAGCCAGAATCTATTCACCCTGTCGGTCGCATAGCAACACCAGAGGAGGTTGCCGAGGCCGTGTGCTGGCTGTGCAGCGACGCCTGTCCGTTTACTACGGGAGAGCACTTAAAAATCTCAGGGGGGCTTTGAAGAGCGTTCCCATGCGACAGAGATATACTAGTACGCTCCAGTACGCTAGGTAGCAGGCTACATGGGCTATAGGGTGTTTAAGGTTACGTGACTATGATGCACTTTATCGTCCACAATTTCGGTGGGTGTAAGCAGAGAACATTCTTAGTGTCTTCTTTTCCTCAAACTCAACAGTATCAACATGTCCCAACGTACATTATATCTGTTTCAATTGTTGTGAAATAAAGTTGACTGATTGATAAATTGGAGCACTTTGATAATTAATCCCATACATATGGTGGAATGACAAAGCAACCATAGCAGTAACAACAAGCAACACGCAGAAACAAACAAGGTGCACTTTCATTGTCATTGTATCATTATTTCAGTCATTAAAAGCTGTTGCCCCAGGATGTTGCAACGATTTTGCACTACGTTTTAGTAATTCCTCAGTAAGGACATTCGTCGCACGATCGCAACAGAGGGCATTCCTTGGATTGTCGTGTATAACGTTACATATGTGTCGTGCAAAATTTAGCTGTCTTTTTACGGTAAGGGCTGTCTTTGATCCATGTCGGCGGTTGTTTCAGTCACATACTTCGAAATCCTACGAATCAAAAACGTACGACGGCCTAAGACGAAGATTAAGTATGTTCCATTGATACGAATGGAATAAAGTTTTGTGAATAATAATGTTGCATGCGTATACGTACATTGACAGAGTTTGGTGACTGTAAAGCGGTCAATATACTACCTGCCAGCATTGTCTCAAAATCAACGCAATTCTTAATAGTTCACATGCATCTGTGGCTTTCCTTGATGATAAAACGGGGTTGCTCAGCACACTGTGGTACTTATATCTCCTCTCTAGCATTGTATGTCTGGACCAGCGGTCCCTGCTGCACCGTTGCTGGGCGGCGGCTCCCTAGCAACTCTACCTCCACCTCAGTTCCGGGTTGGGTGAGATGTAACGGGACGTAGGCGTAGGCTAGGGACGTCTGTACCCGGTAACCGTACGCCCCGGAGGTCGTGAAGCCAACCACCTGTTAAACAACAGATGTATGAATAAATAAATAAATAAATAAATAAATAAATAATCAAATGAATAAATAAAGAAATAAAGACTTGCAAGACTACACATATCATCGTTCGCAGCGAATCAATAATAAACAATTTGGACATGACCGTTTTTCTAACTGTACTTACACCTGTATTCAAAACACAATCAAGATTTTGAACGGACTGAACTAAAGAAAACTGGTGATGATGGGGATACTGACCTCCCCCTCGTGCCAGATGGTCTCGTTCCCCTCAGCATCAGGACCGTCCTCCTCCACCTCCACAGTCAGACACACCAGCTTCCGGGTCAGACCCTCCTGCTGCAGCCGCTGCAGGGCCTGCTTACCGATAAAGTCTGCAGGCTAGACACGGTACAAAAACACATCACAGTACATCGTAACAGGGCTGTACTCGGTACAAAAACACATCAGAGTACATCGTAACAGGGCTGTACACGGTACAAAAACACATCACAGTACATCGTCACATGGCTGTACACGGTACAAAAACACATCACAGTACATCGTCACATGGCTACCTCCCCTCAGCCAATGAAGGCGGTCCATTTACAGTGTTTATGATAGCGTTTTAAGTATGTAGTTATGGTGCTTTGATGGTAACAAAATCATGATCGATGTATACCTTGTTCATTTTGATGAAGGAGCCAAGACCTACTTCCAGTGGGTTGTTGTCCACTGACATCTGAAATGAGTTCAAGACTGCGTTTATATAATAGAAAGCAACTCTTTCCAACTAGGTCCGAACGTTACGAATCGTTGGAGCCATTCAAGAGTGTACAAACATGTTTGCAGCGAGATACGAAAGTCTCTTCTCGGGCCTTTTAGCCAATAACCAATGTTCTACTGAAAAATATTGATGAAAAAAACTCGTGTCACTGCCGTCATGACGAAATGCATTGTGACAATCAATCGAGAATTATTTTAAAAAAAGCCCACAGACGATGTGTGAGTTGTCGACACACGTTTCAGTTCCCTACCTCAGCCCCCCAGGCTCTGAAGCCCTTCTCCAGCCTGAGGGAGCCCATGGCGTAGGTGCCGAAGTCGCCCAGCCCAAACTCCTGTCCTGCCGACATCAGGGCCTCATACAGCCGGGCTGTGTCCTCTCTGACGTGGTACAACTCCCAGCCGAGCTCACCTTGGAATAGAAGTAATCGTTTTACTAGTTTTAGATTAGCCTTATTATTGTTCACAGAACCCAGTGAAATTTTGCCGAAAAGTCTTAAAAGGTATTTCAAAACAACATATAGTTGTAAAGTTTTAGTCTGAAAAAAGTTTGGCTGTAAACGTTAAATACAAGAGATCTAGACCGTCATGTTTTAGGTATTGTTTCCCTGTGATCTAGGGTCGAGAATTTACAGTCCGTGGGTGTGTACGTGAAATGCTACGAAAACTGCCTACAGATTTGTCTATGCATGGTCCCTGGGAGGAATTTCATGTTTGTTTGTTTGTTTCTCGTTTCACCTGTGTACGATATCCTAATGGCTCTGACGCGAACCCCACCCAGACTGAGCTGTTGACAGCTGAGGAACTTGAACCCCTCCTTGCTCAGGTCATGTGAGGTCAGTTTTGCCAGGACCCTCCTGGACCGAGGACCTGCGATCCCTAGCACGCCCATGTCGTCCGTGACGTTGGTAATGGTGACGTCGTAGCCGCCCTTCCATGCATGGTCCTCTATCCATCTGTAGGAAGGAACTCGGATATTTTGATATTCCTGCGCTTTAAGGATTCAAAGTGATGAAAAAATCTCTTTATTCCGCACACAAATATTAATATTTTGCAGCCTGGCAGGTGTCTTGCCAGAGTTTATCAGTGAAACCTCGGTCATTCTGTTGGCGTACTTGGTACCATATTCCTATTATTACAACATTTCAACAGGACAACTGGATGGGGTTTGCTCCATACTTTCTTTGTACCAAATAGATTCATTGAGTCCCTGAAAATGTACCTGAGATCATGCAGCTCGGAGCCTGAACCAGTCACGAGGAAGAATTGGTCCTCTCCGAGTCTGGTAACCGTCATCTCCGCATACACGCCCCCACTGGGGGTCAACATGTGGCTGATGCACGTTCTTCCAACCTGCTTCAAACACATTTCGACTACAATTTAAAGTAAAGTAAAGTAAAGTAAAGTAAAGTAAAGTAAAGTAAAGTAAAGTAAAGTAAAGTAAAGTAAAGTAAAGTAAAGTAAAGTAAAGTAAAGTAAAGTAAAGTAAAGTAAAGTAAAGTAAAGTAAAAAGAAGGAAAAATGAAAGCAAAGACTTGCTCAAAATTCTTTCACAGGGCAGCAAATTTAACGTTTCATCGATATTTTTACCCCCGACTTGTCCTCTTTGTGGTATGGTTCGCATTCTTGTGATTTCTAAAGGAGGAGGCAAGCTAGGGGGCTACCCTTTCTCGTTAGCCTAGATATTGTTAAGGAGCTACCAGGTTACTGTTATGGTTATAGTTATCAATCACTTGAAGCAGAACATATCTAAAGAGTCAACTTTCTCGTTTATAAAGTAAGAGTGCTTCATGGATTTATATATGACAGTCTCACTTCACCTGGGGTAAATTGTTCGCAAACAAGTAGTCCAGCAACCTGGCCGCATCCGGACCGCCGACTTCGAACTTCCCAAACGGTGTCAGGTCGATGACCCCAGCCTTGGATAGAACCAGTTCGCACTCCCTCCCGACCGGATGGAACCAGTTGGTGCGTCTGAAGCTGGGAAGGTAGCCGGGGGTGTCACCTTCTTTAGCAAACCAGTTGGGCTGCTCCCAACCTGTAATTGCAAGAGCACAGGTACGAAACCATTTTGTTATATACAGATGTAGACTATGGAGTTAAGTATCTGTAAGGCTTGTTTACAGAACTACATCTTGTAATATACTCATAGCTATATAGAAGGATACCACAGAACACAATGACAAAGAAAATACATTCAAGTAAGCTTATTATCTTAAAACACCGCAAAGAGGACAACTAAATATGGTGAGCTTGTCGAAGAGTAACAGTGGACAGTCTGGTGGTTTGACAACACATGTAACATTGCCATTCTATTCCCAGCCAGTAAAACTGTTCTAATTTTTACTTAAACTTCATCGTGATCAGTTGTTACCGGAGTGGAACCCCATTTCTGCACCCTTGTCCAGGAGAGCCTGGTAGATGCCGCTCACACGAGTCGTCGGCCGCCCGGCGGGACGTTCTTCCTTCGGCCAGATGATGATGTTGTTGAACCCAAATGTTTCTCTACATCTCGTCGCAACGAAGTTCCTGTTGCACCACGAGTCACTGAACCTGTGAGACATTGCACCACAGGATCAAAACAAACACAAACTCCAATACAACATCAAAATTGGTAAGGCATCATAGTTTCGCACAAGTGTGCATCAACCTATGGGCCGTGTACAACACATTTAATAGCAAACATACATGAGGGGTAAAAAGAATAGATGTACATGCTGTTAACATTACCTATTCGGATCCGTTTCTATGAGGTCGTAGGGTGGTTCCCCGTTCATGATCCAGTGTGTGAGGTATTTTCCCAAACCTCCGCTGTGTATCACTCCGCCGCTGTGAAGACAAATACGAGTAAGGCCTAGGGAAAAATGTTGTATTTCCAATTACAGTCCTGCAAAAAATACGGTTGTACTACTGAATCGGTAGGTAGGGATTCTCTTTTTCTTCTTTACAGATTTCGTCTGAAGTGATCCAACAAACAATGTAAAACTGAAATGCATCGGGACCAGGACTGTTTCCAGGACCTGTCCCTCCGTTTACTCAATAACAATTTGCTTCTGAAAATGCGTGAAACCACGTTTCATCGGGTTTTGCCAGCCATCGACTCTCCTAAAAAGGCGGGTCGGCGGGTTTTTGCTTGGGCTGGTCAGGAAACCGGAAACACAACATGTTGTTTCCTAGGCCTTAGCATTTGATTGATAAAATCAAATGTATCAATCAAATGTAACGTTAGAGATTAGATTACAGAAAACGGCACTTCTTGTCCTTTCACCTGGAATGTATTCAATGACAACCAATAACAATAAAAGACAGAAACCAAAAACACATACAAGACGCCCGCAGCCAGCCAGTAGTTGCGCAGCCCCGGTGCCATGAAAGGTCCGACCAGCGGCAGGTGGTCCGGGGTGCAGGTGATGGGCCCGCACACGTCCCGGGTGATGTCCGCGTCTCGCACCGCGGGAATCATCTCCATGGCCGCCTCCAGGTACTCCGAGATCCTGTCCAGGTCCGACTCAAACAACTCCTTTCCAAAACCTGACAGGGGGAGGGGAGGGGAGGCCGATCTTTGAGTTTGAAGATTGTCGACCTCCCCGATCAGTTTCTTTGTCGACGAGTTTTAAAACGATGAGTTCAAAAGAATTAGAGACAGCAAAGTTGTCATTTCAAATTCTAGTTTCACGGACAAATCTGAAGCCTTCCTAACACACACTTAGTTTTATTAGGGCAATGACGGAGGTCCGATAGAAGCGCTACTTAATCAGTACACTAACAACTACATGCCACGTGAACATGTATGTTTTCTAGTTTTCAACAAGTAAGATCTTTGATTTACAAAATGTCCCGACCAGCTACTAGTATTTACTACCAATTAGTAAAAGAAGTAAATGAATTCGAAGTACAGGATGTTCGTTAGGTAAGAGTGATCTCCGCTCTACAAACCGCAGACGTACCTGGAGGAACCCCGTCGCTCACCCAGTGGTTCTGCATCTTCATCAGCTCTGCCCTCTCGTACGGACCGATGATGAGTCCGTCCCGTTCCTGTCGCGCGTAGTAGGACGCCTCCAGGTCCCGGATGACGGGCAGTTCCGTCTTCCTGGCCTTGACCTCGGGGATGGGTCCCGTCACGACGTACATGTGCTGCACGGTGACGAGCGGCAGCTCCAGGCCGCACAGCCGCCCGATCTCATGAGACCAAAAACCTGAAAGGCAAGAAGGATATCGTGTTGAGCTTGGAGATTTGAACTAGAATTTCGACAATGCCGTGCTTGTATCGTATCATGACTTTGCAGTGTTCGCTCTGTATGTGGCGTTTAAATCAAAAATAATTCCAAATTTCTAAATTTAAAACGTATACGGTAGTATACACACCAGCAGTAGCAGTTGTTGGGGAAGAAATAAAAATAATAATTTATGGCCAGTTTTCCACTCGTACCAGCGGCATTGACCACCCTCTGTGCGTGGATGGTGCCGTGCTGCGTGTCCACATCCCAGCTGCCATCACTGCGCATGCTCATCCCAGTCACCCCAGCCTGTTGATAAATGTCTGCCCCGTACATCCGGGCACCGATGGCATAAGCCTGGGTGAGTGAGTAGGGGTCGATGTGTCCGTCCCCGGGATTGTGTAGGCCCATCAGTACCTAGGACAGACAAATAGCGTCACATTCGACTCATCCTGCAACTGGTCTGGTTGGCCCTCTACATGTACATCCAAAGGGAAAAGTTGTGGTCCCAGGATGTTTCCTTGGGCAACCCCCGACAATATATACAGTCTGCCTGTTAGGAGTGTCTCTATACAATATATTCAACTACTGTAGTAACAGGTGGTGAAAGTACACTGTAATCCAACATGGCGAAAATGACGTCAAATGAAAAGCTTGTATATCACACTGGAGAACTTGCTCCTAAACCATTCAAATCTAACTCTAGCTTTAACTGATCTAGATCTGAGCGTACCTTGTCCATGTTGAGGAGAGGGTGCATCTTGTGTACTTCCTTCGGTGTCAGCAGCCACTGCGGCGCCTTGTTCCACCCCTGCCGCTGCATCTGGTACCGGAACTCGTCCACCCGCTCAGGAGTGGAGGCCAGCCTGATGGTTCCAGGGCCGTGGAAGCCCACGTCCTGTCAGAAACCACAATGGGACATACAGTGTTTTCACGTGACGTCATGGGGACACCAACATGGAGGCCGCGGAGTCAGCTATTTGCATGTCAGTAAACCGTAAATCTTGTTCTCAGACATTTAGAGATCTTTTTATCCTCCCAAATAACCTATATTAAATGTGTATCACTCAACGAAGAGAATGCCAGAAGGATGCTTACAGAACCGCCGATAACATACGAACATGCTGTGTACACTTGAGATACGATCTATTGAAATGCAAATGAAGGACACCAACATGGTGGTCAGCACCTTCCTGCTTCTTTAGAATAGAAAGTGAGTGAAAACGCTCTAGTTGTGGTCAGGTCACCATGACACTATGTCGTAGCGTCAGCCATGGTAGTGATTTTTTAGGACACACGTGCGATGACATGTGATAAACGTTAGCATTTGATAACCCTCACCGTCATCATGTCGCCTTTATGGCTTTGCATAGCTGCAGATCACCAGACTAGGCGACATTCCTTTCCTAGAATCACTGTCTGCGCTGTCATGAATGGTCACCATCTTGGATCTAGGTGCTCCACCAAGATGGCCGCGCCTAGATCCAAGGTGATTGTAAATTCTGACGTTGTCGATGCCCTGATAATGAATTGGGCAGCGCTCACCTGGCCCGTTTCTCGCTCCACCTCTTTGAACACATTGAGGCTGTCCCAGTGGACTTTTTTCATGTTGATGCCCGGGTTGTAGTATGTGGTGAGTCCAGCCTGGAATAGATCATATCATAGCTTTACAGTCATCATGCCTGGGACTTCTGGCAAAAGGTTAAGACTTTCAAGTGGTAAGTCCAGCCTAGGTTTAATAATAGAATGTAAACACATTACCGGTCAATCACATACTGTACGTGACTATCTCATTAGCAACAAGTACATGTATCACGTTCGCGATTTCTAATCAAAAACTGTTAATCGTTTTGAAAGATTTGGTGCTCAGTACATTTCAAAGTCTAATTGTGGATGAAATTGTTTAAACTCTTTTGCGCAAAACGTTTCAGCTTCCGAACCTGTATTAAATGATAGTGGCACTTTTGTAACGATCAGAAACACTGACTTCAAAAGAGTTGGCACTTACCGCATGCCATGTTGACCCAGCGGTCAGCTCTGTCTTCTCCAGCAGCACCACGTCCTTCTGTCCGGCCTTGGCCAGGCAGTAGGCCAGCCCCGTACCGACCACCCCGCCCCCGATGATCACCGTGTCCGCCTCGGCCTTCAGTCTCCTGCTGAGGGGCCCGGACGTCGTCCTACGGAGGGAACGGCACCGTGTGGATATGTGTGATGTCTTGGAATATTTGTATTGCATGTCCAAATTTCGCACTATGTGTACACAACAAGCGACAGGACACAAACAGTCTAGCAGCGTCTGGTGGCAGTCGGTCTCCATGGACCAAGCAGATGTTGGCAGGGACTGGAAGACAATCCCCGCTGTGTCTCAGCAGCAAGTGGCTGTCAATAACGTATTCCGTTCCAATATCTGCTTGGAGATTAGCGAACAAGTTTTGCGTGATTAACATGTCTGAGTAAGGTGTACAACGTCGGGTGACATATAGAAAATATGGGAACTGTTTAGCAGGGATGACAAACGCAGTCATTCGTGTTAGAAATTTGTGTTTTCAGTAGACACAGTCGGTACCCGCTCCATGGACCAAGCAGATGTTGGGAGGGATTTGAAGACAATCCTATCTGTTGTTTCCTAGTAGAAACGGGCTGTCAATGACGTATTCCATCACAATACGCATGAATCTGCTTGCAGATTAGCTGACAACTTTCTCTTGAGTAACAAGTCTAAATTGGATGCACAAAGTCGGATGACATCAAGTATAGGGACTGTTTGATAAACTACAGGGCTGCCAAACGGAGTCATTCGTGTTCCAAGGTCTTGTTTGACCTATAAAGCGACCGTGTTGTACTTTGACATGTCTCTGTTTACATCACATCATCCATGAACTTTTCGACTGTATGCCAAAGATAATTTTACCTCGGGGGTTGGGAAGGTACTGTTTTTAAATTTGTAGGCTTTATTTTTGGACTTTGGATCTTTGGACTATTTGGATTAAGTATGTACTGAATACGAAGTTTCGCAAGTCGGATATTTTTATAGTATGGTACAGCAATCATTGTCCATTCCAGACATTTTTGGAAATTACAGCTAAATCTTGCTTCAGTCGAATTTTTAGTTACCAACGCAGATGAGCTTTCAAGCTTTTAATCTATGCATACTTTTAATATGCAGGTCAGGTTATAAAATGCCGTTGCTAAGACCCGTGGAATCGTACGTGCTGCTTTCTGACACCGAGAAAACAGACAAGGTCACCCGACGGTCAGAACAACACTGATATAACTAGGTCCGTACTGCGCATGCAAGGGGGCGTTGTCACTGTGTTAGCAAAAGTTCATTTAGAGGAGTTTGGGGGTGGGGGTGGTGAGAAGGTGGCCCCTTGGTCCTAAGCAATATACACTGTACTAGTGACCTGGGCCTTTGAACTTCAAAAAGAGAAAGGTTTACCCAGTTTTCTTCTTGCACACTGATGTAACATTGCAGCAAGTTCGCTGCGCGTGCTGCGTATTATCTACCCTTAAGTTAAAAACGCCAACAACGTAATCCGCCTGACACAACGAACTACACACCTGTCATTGTTCTCGCTACCTGCGCTCAGGTGAAGCGTCGTCGTGGACAGGTAAGCTCGTGGCCAGCACCGCCAGGATAGCAACCGGGACACACCCGCACACCTGGCCGTCACAACATTCGCCATGTTGTATACATACGCTTACCAGACCAGTGTCGGGGTCGTTAATCTCAAGGTCGCTGCGAGATTTATAGGGTAAACATGACCGGGTGAAACAAACAAGACAAAACAAACGGATAGTCTGAAGCCTTCATGTTCTATGAGCTCCAAATATTGGCCTGTTCAATTTCTTCTTGGAGTTTATGGCTGGATTTAAATCCTCTTTTCCTTGTCCTTTTATTTAACCTTTACCATACTGATGAAGAAACCGTTTTGCTACCAATTTTCTATTGGTTACGGGAGTAGGCAGCGGAGATTAGGTTATTTCCAACATTCATTGAAGATGGAAAACTCACTGTGATACAGGGCTCAAAACAGTACTGATATTATCAACGTCACCACTGAAAGGGAGCATCAAGAGAAATCAAATGATATCGAAGGAAATTAAAACAAAATGTTATAACGTAGACAATGATGATAGTTCCAACTTCAGGGACACTTTCATGTTGACCTTACCCAACCGTGTTTGCGGACAAGAACAAATAACTTTTACTGATATTCCTTGGTCAGCGTTGTCACCCCCACCCCCTCCACATATGCCGAGTGCGCCGGCAACGTTGCTGAACAAGGCAGGCTGACAGGATAGATGATAACTACGTATAACAACTAGACTTAACCTGAACTGAGCTCCCCGTCACTTAATACAGAAGGTCACATACATTTCTTAATGATATGTCCTTGCTATAACGAAGAAAGGAAAAGACTAATGGTGTCAGGTAAGAACAAAATAACGCTACCTGGAACAAGTAGAGAAATTTTCAACATGCTTCTATCATACCTCGACTCTCAGTATCTGTCTATCTAGGTCAATATATACATAAAGCTATACAAAAAAAAAACCCGTGTCATTTTGTACATCATGCATAGTCTGGACATTTTTCGCCCGTCTTCCAGTGACGCCCACTGTAGGTCTCTTTTCATTTCCGTGTTCGTGCAGAATCTTGCAGCTTGGTTCTATAGCCTTTCCAGTTTGTCTTGTACAAGATAAGGGCCTTTAGTTTCAAATTTTAACTGACTATATCAAGCTGAAAAGTTTGTGACATACTTGTATGTAACTGAGAACAAGAGGAACATCAATAGACATAAATTATGCAAATGAAGGCGTAATTTCAAAGTTCAAAGTCTGGTCACATTCATCGTAGAAAGGTTTACGACAGAAAACTGAGGACATTATTGGGACAGTCTGGTAAAAAAATTCAGCTGTTTTGTGGCGGAAAAGGTTGCCTTGTAGATCCTTGGTCTCGCTAAGGTTGCCTTAGATCCTGGTCTCACTGAAAATATTCTGCAACAAAAAATCCCAAGGCAAATGCGTAGGCCTTGTCAAATCTCAGCTCTTCCCAGGGTCAAGGCAAGTCCACTTTGTGCTCAATACATGAACGAAAAACGCAAAAGGATAATGATCGAGGTCAAGCGTGAGTAACTGAACGACAAGATATTGCCACCCCCAGGCGTCAGTACCCTGTTCGACCGCGGTAGTTATGCTGCAATTGACGCCTCGCGTCGGCCGACAACATTTACCACACACCACATCTTTTCTAAAGGTAAGTAAAGCGATGAAGAAAATTCCAGACTTTACTTCAAGAAAATGATCGTGTCACCCACCAGCCCAGAATGCTTCATGATCTTACCCCCCTTAGAGATGTGTCCTTCAGTGTTCAGTGGCGTGACGGGGCGACGAAAAGTTCAGGTCAGGCCAAGTTGGTTTACGTAGTTATCTATCCTGGTAGCCATCAGGTCTTACACCTGGGCCTTTCACCATCAATCACGCAGTGTTCTTGATATCAACCATTATAATACTGGTCTGGTAAGTGTATGTATACAATATGGCGAACGTTGTGACGGCCAGGTGTGCGGGTGTGTCCCGGTTGCTATCCTGGCGGTGTTGGCCACGAGTTTACCTGTCCAGGACGACGCTTCACCTGAGCGCAGGAAGCGGGACGAAAGACAGGTGACGTGTGTAGTTCATTTGTTAGGCCGTTTGTCAGGCGTTTTTAGGGTGGGCCTTACATAGCACACGCAGCAAACTTGCTGTAATGTTACAGCATAGTACAAGAAAAACTAACTGGCTAGACCTTAATTTTTAATTTCTCATTTTTGGACGTTGAACGCCCCAGGTCAGGGCCCCAGGTCTATTGCTTAAGGCCAAGGGGCAATCTTATCAACTTTTGCGAACACAGTGACAACGCCCCCTATCGTTCTGACTTGTGTTATAGCAACAGTTGTGATGTACCATGCGAAACGTCGTATTACGTACAGGCTTATCCAAGAACGTTCAAAGATCCCTCGGTGAAAAGAAATAAAGCCCCCACCGGTACCTCCCAACCCACGGCCATATGAGATCTTTGGCATGCAGTCGAACAAGTTCACAGATGAGGTGATGTAAACAGAGACATTTCTACGAATGACTGCGTTTTGCCTCCCGGCTAAACAGTTCCTATACTTTCTTCATGTCACTCGATTTTCTACACCTTACTCAGACATGTTAGTCACCAAACTTGTCAGCTAATCTCCAAGCAGATATTGGAAGGGAATACGTTATTGATAGATTTTCTGCTGAGACACAACAGGTACTAAGGATTATCCTTCTTCTCAACATCTGCTTGGTCCACCGACTGCCACCAGACGCTGCTAGACTGTCCTGTCGCTTGTTGTACGTACGCGTGTACACAGAGTGGAAAATTTGGATATGCAATACAAGTATTCCAAGACATCACACATATCCACACGGTGCCGTTCCCTCATAGGACGACGTCCGGGCCCCTCAGCAGGAGACTGAAGGACGAGGCGGACACGGTGATCATCGGGGGCGGGGTGGTCGGTACGGGGCTGGCCTACTGCCTGGCCAAGGCCGGACAGAAGGACGTGGTGCTGCTGGAGAAGACAGAGCTGACCGTTGGGTCAACATGGCATGCGGTAAGTGCGAACCGCTGGAATTCAGTATTTGTAATCGTTACAAAAGTGCCAGTATCATTTAAGACAGGTTCAGAAGCTAAAACATTGGGCACAAAAGCTTTTGAACAACTTCATCACAAGTAAGGTATCCAAGATGTCACGTGGTATTGGAATTGCAATGGACAGAACAGCACCAAATTTTTCAAAACGAAGAACAGTTTTTGAATGGAGATAGCGGAGGTGATACATGAAGCTATTAACAGACAGTCACGTACAGCATATGATAGACCTAACCTAGGCTAGCGCTGGACTCAATTGTTTAATTTAAAAAAGCTTAAAACGATGAAGAGTCTCTCATCTTTGGTCAGAAGTCGCTGGCATGATAACTGTTGAAAGCTATGATATGATCTATTCCAGGCTGGACTCACCACATACTACAACCCGGGCATCAACATGAAAAAAGTCCACTGGGACAGCCTCAATGTGTTCAAAGAGGTGGAGAGAGAAACGGGCCAGGTAAGTGCTGCCCAATTGATTATCAGGGCATCGACAACGTCAGACGTATAATCATGTATAGGCGCGGCCATCTTGGTGGAGCGCCAAGATCCAAGATGGCGACCGCCATTCATTTAGACAGCGCAGACAGAGATTCTGGGAAAGGATCTATGTAGCTATGAATCTAGAGTCAAAAAGGCGACATGATGATGAAGAAACGTCTATCACATGGCATCGCTCGTGTGTCATAAAAAATCACTGACACGGTGTCCTGACCACAACTAGAGCGTTTTCACTCACTTCCCATTTTAATGAAGAAAGAAGGTGCTGACCCCCATGTTGGTGTCCTTGATTGGTATTTCAATGGATCGTAGCACAAGTACTAGTACGCAGCATGTTTTATCGGCTGTTCTGTACGTATCCGTTTGGTATTCTGTTCTTTGGAGGTTATTTGGGAGAATCAGAAGATCTCTAAATGTCCGAAAACGCTTGTACTACAGTTCACTGAAATGCAAATTAGCTGAGTCCCCTCCATGTTGGTGTCCCTGTGACGTCACTCGTGAAAACGCTCTATAGATATGTCGTATTGTGGTTTCTGACAGGACGTGGGCTTCCACGGCCCTGGAACCATCAGGCTGGCCTCCACTCCTGAGCGGGTGGACGAGTTCCGGTACCAGATGCAGCGGCAGGGGTGGAACAAGGCGCCGCAGTGGCTGCTGACACCGGAAGAAGTACACGAGATGCACCCTCTCCTCAACATGGACAAGGTACGGTACTGCGAAGCTAGTGTTTTACGGCGAACGGCGGTTATACACGTTGACCGATTCAAATTCAGAATTTCTGAAGGTAAACTTAAGATACACCTCACACCTGGGACTTACAGGACTTGGGCCACCTGATACTGCTGTTATGGATAGATGGATAGAAACACTTCTAACAGGCAGACAAAGATCAGGCTGTGATACATGTATTGGAGGATTGGACCTCTGAGACGTACAATATATTGTCGTGGGTTCCCCAAGGAAATATCCTGGGACCACTACTCTTCCCTTTGGATTTAAATTAAATGGCCAACCAGACCAGGATAAGTCGAATGTGACGCTACTTGTCTGTCCTAGGTACTGATGGGCCTACACAATCCCGGGGACGGGCACATCGACCCCTACTCCCTCACCCAGGCTTATGCCATTAGTGCCCGGATGTACGGGGCAGACATTTACCAACAGGCTGGGGTGACTGGGATGAGCATGAGCAGTGATGGCAGCTGGAATGTGGACACGCAGCACGGCACCATCCACGCACAGAGGGTGGTCAATGCCGCTGGTACGAGTGGAAAACTGGCCATAAATTATTATTTTTATTTCTTCCCCAACAACTGCTACTGCTGGTGTGTATACTACCGTATACGTTTTAAAAATTTAGAAATTTGGAATTATTTGTTATTTAAACGCCACATACAGAGCGAACAAGCACGGCATTGTCGAAATTCTAGTTCAAATCTACAAGCTCAACACGATATCCTTCCTGGCTTTCAGGTTTTTGGTCTCATGAGATCGGGCGGCTGTGCGGCCTGGAGCTGCCGCTCGTCACCGTGCAGCACATGTACGTCGTGACGGGACCCATCCCCGAGGTCAAGGCCAGGAAGACGGAACTGCCCGTCATCCGGGACCTGGAGGCGTCCTACTACGCGCGACAGGAACGGGACGGACTCATCATCGGTCCGTACGAGAGGGCAGAGCTGATGAAGATGCAGAACCACTGGGTGAGCGACGGGGTTCCTCCAGGTACGTCTGTGGTTTGAAGTGCAGAGATCACTCTTACCTGACTGTCTGCCATCCTGTACTTAGTTTCTTTCTTTTACTAACTGTTAGGAAATACTTGTCGGGACATTTTGTAAATGAAAGATGTTACTTGTTGAAAACTAGAAACATGTGCAGGTGACATGTAGTTGTTAGTCTCGCTTCTTTCCGAAGCTGTCCGAAAACTAGACATTGAAATGAAATGAATTAATGATGACTTCGCTGTCTCTAACTCTCTTGATCATGAGCTCATCGCCTTAAAACTCGTCGACGAAAAAAAACTTATCGCGAGTTCGAAACTCTTTAAACTCCTAGATCCCGACCTCCCCTCCCCTCCCTCTGTCAGGTTTTGGAAAGGAGTTGTTTGAGTCGGACCTGGACAGGATCTCGGAGTACCTGGAGGCGGCCATGGAGATGATTCCCGCGGTGCGAGACGCGAACATCACCCGGGACGTGTGCGGGCCCATCACCTGCACCCCGGACCACCTGCCGCTGGTCGGACCGTTCATGGCACCAGGGCTGCGCAACTACTGGCTGGCTGCGGGCGTCTTGTATGTGTTGTTGGCTGCCTGTCTTTCATTGCTATTGGTTGTCATTGAATACATTCCAGGTGAAAGGACAAGAAGTACCCTTTTCTGTAATCTAATCTCTAACGTTACATTTGATTGATACATTTGATTTTATCAATCAAATGGTAAGGCCTAGGAAACAACATGGCCCAAGCAAAAACCCGCCGACCCAAGCCTTTTTAGGAGAGTCGATGGCTGGCAAAACCCGATGAAACGTGGTTTCACGCATTTTCAGAAGCAAATTGTTATTGAGTAAACGGAGGGACAGGTCCTGGAAACAGTCCTGGTCCTGATGCATTTCAGTTTTACATTGTTTGTTGGATCACTTCAGACGAAATCTGTAAAGAAGAAAAAGAGAATCCCTACCTACCGATTCAGTAGTACAACCGTATTTTTTGCAGGACTGTAATTGGAAATACAACATTTTTCCGTAGGCCTTACTCGTATTTGTCTTCACAGCGGCGGAGTGATACACAGCGGAGGTTTGGGAAAATACCTCACACACTGGATCATGAACGGGGAACCACCCTACGACCTCATAGAAACGGATCCGAATAGGTAATGTTAACAGCATGTAGATCTATTCTTTTTACTTCTATTGTATGTTTGCTGTTGAATGTGTCTAGTAACCCATAGGTTGCTGATGCACACCGTTGAACGAAGCCATGGTGCCTGCCCAATCTTGTTGTTTTATAGGAGTCAGTGTCTGTTTTGATTCTGATGCAATGTCTCACAGGTTCAGTGACTCGTGGTGCAACAGGAACTTCGTTGCGACGAGATGTAGAGAAACATTTGGGTTCAACAACATCATCATCTGGCCGAAGGAAGAACGTCCCGCCGGGCGGCCGACGACTCGTGTGAGCGGCATCTACCAGGCTCTCCTGGACAAGGGTGCAGAAATGGGGTTCCACTCCGGTAACAACTGATCACGGGGGCTTTTGATGTCATGAGTAAAAATTAAACAGTTTTACTGTCTGCGAATAGAATGGCAATGTTACATGTGTTGTCAAACCACCAGACTGTCCACTGTTGCTCTTCCACAAGCTCACAATATTTATATATATTAATTAGTTGTCCTTTTTGCGGTGTTTTAAGATAATAAGCTTACTTGAATGTAGTTTCTTTGTCATTGTGTTGTATGGTGTCCTTCTGTGAGTATATTACAAGATGTAGTTCTGTAAACAAGCCTTACAGATACTTAACTCCATAGTCTACATTTGTATATAACAAAATGGTTTCGTACCTGTGCTCTTACAATAACAGGTTGGGAGCAGCCCAACTGGTTTGCTAAAGAAGGTGACACCCCCGGCTACCGTCCCAGCTTCAGACGCACCAACTGGTTCCATCCGGTCGGGAGGGAGTGCGAACTGGTTCTATCCAAGGCTGGGGTCATCGACCTGACACCGTTTGGGAAGTTTGAAGTCGGCGGTCCGGATGCAGCCAGGTTGCTGGACTACTTGTTTGCGAACAATTTACCCCAGGTGAAGTGAGACTGTCATATATAAATCCACGAACCACTCTTACATTATAAACGCGAAAGTTGACTCTTGATATATGTTAAAGTGATTGATAACTATAACCATAACGGTAACCTACTAGGTTTCTTAGCAATATCTAGGCTAACACATACGAGAGAGGGTACGTAGCCCCCCCCCCCCCTAACTAGCAGCTTCCTTTAAATCACAAGCATGCAAATCCTACTACAAAGATGACAAGTCGGGGGTAAAGATATCGAGAAGACGTGAAAGAACTTTGAGCAACTCTTCAAATGCTGTTTTGTTTTGTTTTCTTTACTTTATCTTACCTTACCTTACCTTACCTTACCTTACCTTACCTTACCTTACCTTACTTTACTTTACTTTACTTTACTTTACTTTACTTTACTTTACTTTACTTTACTTTACTTTACTTTACTTTACTTTACTTTACTTTACTTTACTTTACTTTACTTTACTTTACTTTACTTTACTCTACTCAAATTCACTTTGCTTTGTTTTGTTTTGTTTTGTTTTACTTTAAATCATACGTGACCCAGGTTGGCAGAACACGTGTCAGCCACATGTTGACCCCCAGTGGGGGCGTGTATGCGGAGATGACGGTTACCAGACTCGGAGAGGACCAATTCTTCCTCGTCACGGGTTCTGGCTCCGAGCTGCATGATCTCAGGTACATTTTCAGGGACTCCAAGAACCCATTTGGTACATAGAAAGTATGGAGCAAACCCATCCAGTTCTCCTGTTGGAATGTTGGTAATAATGATAATAATAATAATAATAATAACGACGTGTCAAGCACACAAACAGAATGACTAAATTTAACAGATATACCATGGTGAAAATCTTACAGAGTATTATATTCAACTCTGCCAGGCTGAAAAATCTTTTAATTTTGTGTCCGGAATATATAGTTTTTTGATCGCTTTGATTCCTTAACGTAGTAGTAGAGGAATATGAAAATATTCTAGACTTGTTCTTTCCTACAGATGGATAGAGGACCATGCATGGAAGGGCGGCTACGACGTCACCATTACCAACGTCACGGACGACATGGGCGTGCTAGGGATCGCAGGTCCTCGGTCCAGGAGGGTCCTGGCAAAACTGACCTCACATGACCTGAGCAAGGAGGGGTTCAAGTTCCTCAGCTGTCAACAGTTCAGTCTGGGTGGGGTTCGCGTCAGAGCCATCAGGATATCGTACACAGGTGAAACAACAAAAACAAACAAACAAACAAACAAACAAAAAAACATGAAATACCTCCCAGGGATCAGGGATAGACAAATTTGCAGGCAATTTTCGCAGTCTTTCCTGTACATACCCACGGACTATAACGTTAATGTTCTAGCTTAGATCACAAAGAAATAACGACTACAACATGACGGACTAGATCCCTTGTCTTGACCGATTCCAGCCAAACTTTTCATCGACCAAACTTTTACAACTATATGTTGTCTTTAAACACCTTTTGAGATATTTCCGCAAAATTTCACTGAGTTTTGTGAATAATACATAGGCTAATATACAATCATTGAAACGATCACTTCTGTTCCAAGGCGAGCTCGGCTGGGAGTTGTACCACGCCAGAGAGGACACAGCCCGGCTGTATGAGGCCCTGATGTCGGCAGGACAGGAGTTTGGGCTGGGTGACTTCGGCACCTACGCCATGGGCTCCCTCAGGCTGGAGAAAGGCTTCAGAGCCTGGGGGGCTGAGGTAGGGAACAACTGAAACGTGTGTCGACGACTGACACATCGCCTGTGGGCTTTTTGAAAAATGATTTCTCGATTGATTATGACGATTGACACGAGTTTCTTTCACCTATATTTTTCTTTAGAACTTTAGGTTAGCTCAAAGGCCAGAGATCAGACTTTTGTATCTTGCTTAAAATATTTGTAGATTCTTGAACGTTCGGGCCTAGTTGTAAAGACTTGTTTCTCATTTCAGATGACAGTAGACAACAATCCTCTGGAAGCAGGTCTTGGCTCCTTCATCAAAATGAACAAGGTATACATCGATCATAGATCAGGACATTTTTGTATACTATCAAAGTGCGACTGCTTTCTCTATCTGCTACACTATCATAAACAATGTATATGGAGGGCCTTCATTGGCTGAGGGGAGGTAGCCATGTGACGATGTACTGTGATGTATGTTTTGTACCGAGTACAGCCATGTGACGATGTACTGTGATGTGTTTTTGTACCGTGTACAGCCATGTGACGATGTACTGTGATGTGTTTTTGTACCGTGTCTAGCCTGCAGACTTTATCGGTAAGCAGGCCCTGCAGCAGCTGCAGCAGGAGGGTCTGACCCGGAAGCTGGTGTGTCTGACTGTGGAGGTGGAGGAGGACGGTCCTGATGCTGAGGGGAACGAGACCATCTGGCACGAGGGGAAGGTCAGTATCCCCATCATCACCACAGTTTTCTTCAGTTCAGTCCGTTCAAAATCGTGATTGCGTTTAGAAAACAGGTTGTAATCTGTACAGTTTAAAAGTCCTAATTGTTTATCATTCATTCGCTACGAAAGATGATACAGTACATGTAGGCTCTCATGTCTTAATCCTCAATCAATCAATCAATCAATCAATCAATCAATCAATCAATCAATCAATCAATCAATCAATCGATCATTCATTCATCTGTTTTAACAGGTGGTTGGCTTCACGACCTCCGGGGCGTACGGTTACCGGGTACAGACGTCCCTGGCCTACGCCTACGTCCCGTTACATCTCACCCAACCCGGAACTGAGGTGGAGGTAGAGTTGCTAGGGAGCCGCCGCCCAGCAGAGGTGCTGCAGGGGCCGCTCGATTTATTCGTGTATGGTCAGTGGTCTTCAGAAAGAAGCTGATAGGGGGCAGTAAAGAACCGTCAAAGATTCATGGATCAGGACACATATATCATAGGCCAATTGGAAGTTATACGACCTCAATGTTAATCAAAGGAATCTCAACCTATACATTTGTACATTCAACATCGCCAAGAGACTAGTAGAAGCCGAACGTATCAGATTACTTGTAGAGCCCATGTTCTACATTCATTAGAAGTCCTGTAAATGTACATGTGTATACTTTACTACTACCTTATTATGTATTTGTATGCATGTACTTAAGGCACTCCATTCGGTTCACAGACGTTGCCTTTTACTTTTTTTCTCTCATCTCCTGGCAATTGTGCGGAAAATAGCTATTTATTCAGAAATCTCTCATTTTCCTCGATTCTACAATGTGATTTCAAAATGGTAAGTTCCTTGCTATCTACTACAAAAATCAAAGAACGGAAAGAAAGTTATCATCGTTCATATCTAACCAATGACATCTCCCAGTCTTCTGAATGATTGGGGTTCGCTCGATATATCGATACATGTACTGGAACCCTCGTTGTTTCGTTGGCACGTGTATATCTAACCTATCAAACTTAATCAATTTAGCAGGTAAAAACAAATATAGTTTAATAGAAAGCAGTTTATTCGTGATACTCGTACACAAATCATTGCAAATTTGCAACATTTACGACAACGGGTATTTGAGGATGTTTGATGTACAGTCACTTGATCTGGATGACATAAGAAATCATTAAATGACACACTGCTAGAAAAGACATTCTTGACTGCGTATGCTATCGAAAAATATATTTTTTACATACTTATCACCACTTCACACACAAAACATAATGCTGCTCATGGAATTTGCATGTCTTCACTAAAGATCCTGTAATGAGTCCAATGAGGCCTTTATTATGCCCCATGCTGGTTACTTATGAGGCAGATCCTTAAAATACAATCGTACTAGAACTCGTATTATACAAGAATTAAGCACCAATGTTACAAAACCAGGTATAAGGCCACAGCAAGTAAATTTTATGGATGACATCCTCCGCAGATTCCAAATCTAATGC
The DNA here is from genome assembly GCA_013266295.2 of Branchiostoma floridae x Branchiostoma japonicum. Lineage (NCBI taxonomy): Eukaryota > Metazoa > Chordata > Leptocardii > Amphioxiformes > Branchiostomatidae > Branchiostoma > Branchiostoma floridae x Branchiostoma japonicum. The sequence continues at coordinate 10,668,222 of CM023823.1, read as the reverse complement.
GATAGGGCGGAAAAAAAACAAGGCAGGCCAAAAAAACAAGATTTCTACATTTTCAAATTTTGAGGTCATAAACCTTGTCAAACAAGAATTGAGGCAACAAAACATGATATCACCACCAAGTGGCACCAACGAGTCTTTTATTCCTGTATTCAACAGTATTACCTGCCCATGTAGATGTGTATACATCTGAAAACTAGAAAAATTGTAGAAAAAAGCTTGTCGTACCATCATGGGCTGCTACTACTGGGTATTCATATGCGATGGAGCACCTTAGACTGTCAGCACTTGTCATCAAACACGAGCAATCGTGCCTCAAGTTTGCTTCATCCATGATGGTCTCTGAACCGACAGACATTTACAACATATTTGCCCATTTTCAGCATGTTGACCACCGTCAGAAGGCAAAAAAAACTTCTTTTTTTTTCAAAATCAGGCGAAAATCAATGCGCGCGCGGATGTCATCCATAAAAATTACTTGCTGTGGCCTAAACACGGAGAATAGGCTGGATCCTTACGTCTGTTTGGAGATTAATGCTGGTATCAAACTGGGAAATACTGATTGGGCAAAAATATCTACTAGACGTATAAGGATAACTCTTGGCAGGATTGTCGGGGGGCTGGACTTTCCTTATACACATATATGTAAGATTCCACATTTTTATCTGTCCTCTTCCATATAGAGAAAAATCCACACATACATCGTAAACATCTGCTGATCCACAATGTTTTCCATCTGTACTTCATAGTTAATCTTCAGTTCAGCCTATCTGGTATGTACATGTACATTGTACATGTATTAGCACGTCGGCAGAACGTACTGCGCCTGCGCGAAACCCGTAATGTACTAAGTAATATGCATAGCACTTCGGCAGAACGTCTCATATAAGGTTGAATACGCGTATATAAGGGTGGCATCCCGTCTGTAGTTTTCAAATGTTGTGTAGAAAAAGATACATTGTATGGTCTGCAACAGGCAAAATTCTGATGCAACGTTGACCAAAAATCCAGCGAAAATCCAGGTTTTGCGCAGGCGCAGTACGTTCTGCCAACGTGCTACATGTATTCTACTGTGCATAAAGCCCACAGACAGCCCACAAAAACTGGAGGCAGTCATAGTATTTCTACAGTAGTAAGTCATCCAGTTGACTATTCCTTGAGTTGTGCAGTATTCAGCACCATTTCAAACTTCATAATGATGCGACACCTTTTTTATTTTCATTTTCCAAAACTCTCTTTTATTTAGAGCACCTCTGCTCAACTACAGTTTTTTTTTTAATTCCAGGTTATGCTATGCTAAATCAAAATACATGTATTGACAAATACTAGAGGTCATTGATCTCATACCTTCATCAATTGTTATTTGTGTTATATTTCTATTGTACTGTGTTGTATAATGTATTGATGTCAATAGCAATGACACACATACAAACTGTAGCATCTGCATACTGGGAGCCCAATAAATGCTCCCTTGTTGTGGCAAAGTAACAGACAAAAACAATTTGTGTGTCTTGAGCATAGGGCTGTTTTTGAAATATATGTTGTTAGGCAACTCATATCCAATGGGAATACGCAGAAGTGTGACAGGTCCCAAAGTTAACAATTCAGAAATCAAGATTAACCAATCACCACTGCAGCACCGTACAATGTTGCTAGATTACCCATAACCAACCTTGACCTACATTTTCCCAACACCAACCTTCCTACCAATTATCATTTGGATACGTCCAAAACACCCAGAGTTATAACCAGTTGAAAAATCGGCAACCCCCATACACATGTATATGATGTACCTAACACATAACCATCTCGACGGAGGTAATAAATAAAACATTGGAAATAGCCCTTTATTTAGAATAGGCAAAAATGCCTGAATTTGGAGGATGTAAAAATGCCAAGTGCTCCTCAATGATGACAATTTCAAACAAAATTTCCACAATTGGTCGGCCACTGAGAAATATGTTTGATTATGAGTTGTGAAACACCAGTTGAAATTCATTATTTCGTCTGCTAATCTAATGATGCTTCCACAATAAATTATCATCATAGGACAAATAATAACGACTATGTCCTCTCATAATTGAGCAGATTTCTTTTTTCTTTGGACGACTATGTTAGAAAGACGAACAGATTTCTTTTTTTCTTTGTAAGACTATGTTAGAATGAACAACTCTTTTCAAGACCTCAGATACTGAGATACAAAATATAGAAAGATTTTGTTGTTCCTTCTTCACTGTCAGAATCTAGCATAGACTTTGGAAAACAAGTGTCTGGCAATGAGTCAGTATTGCATCCAGTCACATTCCATCACACCGTAACCTTGCCCCTGGCTGTCTGTGCTGACTTTTTCCTGGCTAGTCTTGTCCGAACTGGTTCTGTCTGGACCAAGGGCTCCTGCTGCACTGTTGCCGGGCGGCGGCTGCCTAGCAACTCCACCTCCACCACCGTGCCTGGTTGGGCCAGATGCAGAGGAACGTAGGCGTAGGCTATGGACTTCTGGACCTGGTAACCGTACGCTCCTGATGTGGTGTTTCCAACAACCTGGAGAAAGAAAGTCAGTTCCATCAGTGTTTTTTTTTCAACAAACAAACAAACAAACAAACAATGTACTCTATGACTCTTGATTCAATGGTCATTAGTTCAAGCCCTCTGTTGGCTGATTTACATTCTCCTTGGTAGCGTGCATAGTCCAGTGGTTAGCGACCCTGCCCCTGGACTAACCCGACATGCACGCTACTGTAAAGGGTTGCAGTCCTTAGGACGGGACCTTAAGCCGTGGTCCACTGTTCATTGTGCTTCTTGAAAAGAGCTAGGGGAATTTCCCCGGTACGATGAACCTGTAAATACTGTACATAACATCTGTCTTCTCTGTTACGACCAGTGGGAGATTAGCTCTTCATTTAGCTAAAACTGGATCGAGATCACTTTCTTTGTCTTCCATTTTTACAAACTGGCTAGGCCATTGCAGTGGTACAATGCAGCCTTGACAATATTGTATCTGTGATTTCTTAAGTGCTGATTAGTTGTGCTTCTAAATTTCTATCGCTCTGGTCAGCATTTAAGTAATGACACGTACTACCCTCACCTTTCCTTCATGCCACATGGTCTGTAACTGTACAGATTACACCTGTATTCAAAACTCAATCAAGATTTTGAACGGACTGAACAAAAGAAAACTGTGGTGATGATGGGGATACTGACCTTCCCCTCGTGCCAGATGGTCTCGTTCCCCTCAGCATCAGGACCGTCCTCCTCCACCTCCACAGTCAGACACACCAGCTTCCGGGTCAGACCCTCCTGCTGCAGCCGCTGCAGGGCCTGCTTACCGATAAAGTCTGCAGGCTGTGAGAGAAAATAAACCTTTTTTCTTAAGAAGACACTACACAATGGACTACAAGAGCTACACATGTACATGTAGATAGCCTGCAATCTAAACCTTGAACTCTTACATCCTTGTGCCTGGGCTCTCAGCCAAATGAGGTTTGGCACAGAAATACCAAGAAGAAGAAATTATACCAAGCAACTCACCATGTCTATTTCTGCCATTAATATTAGACATGTATAGTGCATGTACATTGTGGCAAGAGTGCAACACTATAATGGAGGTCTAAGACCATATGCCTTCCACAAAACTGTACTCATCTACTCATCTACAGACTGAGTTTCTCCTCTGATTCTGTTTTTATGTTCTTTCAGATCAAGATCATCGAAAAAGGTACTGGTAGATTTTTAACACACTGGCTGAGCTATGAGGGACAGGTTTACCTTGCTGACTTTGACAAAGAACTCCAGGCCTGCTTCCAAAGGATTGTTGTCAACTGTCATCTGAAAGAAATTCAGAAATAAGTTGATTTTACAATATGGCTTCAATGTATGTGTCCTTCCCACCTCACTGATCAACTGATGATTATCTAGGAATAACATATCCAAACCAATCCAAACCCTTTTTGCCACCAACCCAATGCACGTTTCTTCTACCATTCCCTTAACAGTGTAACTTTCACTGCTGAAATTACATATTCTGAAGTCTGTGTTGCACAACCTCTCGCTGACAGGGGCTGATCAGATCACCTCCCCATGACCTTGTGGCCATACACCCCTAACTTGAGAGAACCATTCCCATTCCCAGAACTATGAATATACATGTATATATATAGGAGCTCAGGATACTTTATCAGTACTATGAGAATCAGTCCAATAGGAGCCCAGGATTCTCTGTCACTGTGGAAACAAGTTATTATAGACTAAAACACCATGGCAACAGACATGCACATACATGTATACTGGGTATGCATACATCAACAAGATTAAGATGTTCCCAGTCCTCCCAACTTAGAGGTGTTGGCCATCAAGCTTCAAGGGGCCTGACCAGTGGAAGGGCTACAAGAAGTGTGATTTAGTCAAGCTGAAAATGCAGTAGGAAGAACTTTTGACACTCTCACCTCAGCCCCCCACCCCCTGAAGCCCTTCTCCAGCCTGAGGGAGCCCATGGCGTAGGTGCCGAAGTCACCCAGCCCAAACTCCTGTCCTGCCGACATCAGGGCCTCATACAGCCGGGCTGTGTCCTCTCTGGCGTGGTACAACTCCCAGCCGAGCTCACCTAAATTGAACAGAGAAATCAGGACAAAACAGCAGGCAACATCTAGGTTATGCTTCATTTAGAACATAATTCTGAATACAAATGTAAGACATGTATGTGGATTTTCATTAGCTATATTGACTGTCACCACCTATAATTTGTGTAAAAGAAATAATGGCAATGGTTTCTGTACATATTTAGTGTGATCCATACTTTCCAAATTATGAGTGGTGCAGGTAAAATTTGTCTGATGCAGGTAATTTTCAATGTTACCTGCACCAGTGCAGATTTGAAAAAAAAAAAGTATTTCAAGCCCTGACTTACCAGTGTAAGATATCCTGATAGCTCTGACATCCACCCCACCAAGACTGATGTCATGGACAGCCAGGAACTTGAACCCGTCCTCGCTCAGGTCACCTGAGGTCAGCTTCTCCAGGACGTCTCTGGAACGAGGACCAGCGATGCCCAGACAAGCCATCTCGTCCGTGACATTGGAGATGGTGACGTTGTAGCCTCCCTTCAGGGCATGGTCCTCCATCCACCTGAAGATTTTAAGTCATGACATGTTTCTTTCTTATTCCTTTCTTTTTATTGATTTTTCAAAATACATTCAATGAAAAGGAAACCGTGAAAAATTGTCAAAAATTGTTTGTTTTGTTTCAGATAGCCAGGAAACTATCTTAGGCGTAACACACCAGTTTGTACAGTATACACAGGTACATTGTACAAGCTACATAACACTGGACTGTAAGGTTTGAACCACTCACACTGGGATGGACCCCTATACTCTATCTGGTGGGTTCTCTAACATGCTTGTGATGTGGCTATTCTCAAACATGGAACCTCTACCTTTACCTCCTATATCGAAGAGGACATCCCTACATTTTGTAAGAGTCAAGTGAGGAAATAGGTGACTTTCTCTAAACAACATGTTTGCAGTTAGATGTGCAAAGGTTAGGTGTAAAAGGTCGTTCAGTGTAATATAACCAGCTGCTGCCCTGCCACATGCCTGCAAAGCTGGTGTGTTACCCTGAAGGGCAGTTATACCAGCTGTACAAATACAAAAATGTGAAAAGCAATGGCTTTCAGATCCCGCACTGTACCGACCTGAGATCATGGAACTCCGATCCCGAGCCTGTGATGGCGAAGAAGTGGTCCTCTCCTAGTCTGGAGATGGTCAACTCTGCGTACACCCGTCCTCTGGGGGTCAACATGTGACTGATACATGTCTTCCCAGTCTGGATATCAAAAGACAAGGAAACTGACATCAGTTGCCATTCTTGCTTGTCTGATGTTTGCAATTATTTTTCGCATCTTGTGCTAAGACATGTGTTATATTTTCAAATTGCTATGTGTGTGTTTTGTTGCAAAACTATGTGTGTAAGGATATATGTATATAACCTGAGTGTATGACACTGTATGTTTGTGGATTTGGCCAGTCTCCAATCATGTTGTTATACATGTATTTTGTCGGAGCTGATCTCTTCCCTCATGACCTCAATGAAAAGTGGCCAGCAGGCCGATTTGAGCATTTCATAAATAAACAAAGGCTAAAAAAACCCAAAAAAAACCAGACAGAAATAGACAACCAGAAATAGACAACTTTAAAACGTACACACTACATCCTGAAACATAGAAAGCTATACTGCCATACTGCTATGCTAACTGCCATGGTTCATAAAACTTAAAATAAAGCCTTCTAGTCATTTAGCTGACAAACCTCAAAAATCTTATTTCATTACTGGTAAACAGGATTAGCGTACCATTTAGGCAAATTTCAGTGAGTCAAAGAAGTACCTTGCTGCCTATCAAAAACTCACAAGACTAAGTACACCCAGGGTAGTCAGTCTTTAGGAATGTGTTGCATCATCAAGAATACTGAACGTCCTACGTACCTTTGGCACATTGTTTGCACACAGGTAGTCCAGAAACTTTACTGAATCGGGACCTTTGATCTCAAACTTTCCGAATGGTGTCAGGTCGATGACCCCAGCCTTGGACAGAACCAGTTCGCACTCCCGACCAACCGGATGGAACCAGTTGGTGCGTCTGAAGCTGGGAAGGTAGCCGGGGGTGTCACCTTCTTTAGCAAACCAGTTGGGCTGCTCCCAACCTGTTATTGTACATGTAAGTCAGAGCACAGGTATGAAACCATTTTGTTACATACATATTCAGAAGTAGACTACGGAGTTCAAATGCATGTATATGTAAAGCTTGTTTACAGACCTAAACTTTGGAAGAAAAAAATCACACAACAAAATGACAAAAAAACCTTGAAATTAAAAGGCAAACATTATAGAGGATACTGTTCATCCATAACACTATTAGCATCTCTGCAAATGTGACGTTGGAAAAGTTCTTTGAGTCATATAATTCTTCAGAGTGTATCCTATCAACATTATCCTTGAGGTCTCTAGACTTTGGACCAGACTGAAGTAGGTCAAACAAGCAGGCAACTAATTAAACTAGATTATACCAGACTTTTCAAACTAACAGAAAACTGGATGAAACTAGTTTGTACCAGACTTTAGGAGTGAATAAGACAAGCAGAAAGCTAGAACCAGTAGTACATGTACATGTATGATCATTTTGTATATGCACGAAGTAACAGACAAATCCACATATGTTCTGAATCATATAACATGGCAAATATTGTTCAGATTTAAAAACAAAACCTATTTCTGGGTGAATCAGCTGCAGCTATGTCTAACTCTAGGCACTGAGCTAGATAGCTACCACAGTTAGATGACTATGCCATGGCCAGAAAATGGCAGTGGATGTTTGTTTTAAAGGCTTGTGGATTGTATTTGAAAGGGAAGCATGTGTTTGGGAGGGAGTACGTTCCATAATTTTGGAGTCCGGGGAAACTTTGCGCCTGTCTCTCACCTGCGTGGAAGCCCATGTCGGCGCCCCTGTCCAGCAGTGTTTGGTAGATGCCGCTGACCCTGGCTGTGGGGCGACCAGCAAACCGCTCCTCCTTGGGGTACCCAACGGCATTGTTGTACCCGTACGACTCCCGGGCCTTCGTTGCCACATACTGTCTGTCACACCATGTCTCTCCATACCTACAGCACAAGAAAACAGTCACGGTACCATTATAAAATAGTCAATTCCATGTCACTTCCTTTTTTCTGCATACTTGCACCAGACAAATTTTACCTGCATTTGGTTGGGATTGCGCCATCTGGCGTATTTCTGGGGGATTGCACCAAGGGGCTGAGGAAGTGAGCCGCCCTATTTTCAGGGACACTAGAACGCGCATGCGCTGTAGGCGTCAGTTCAGAACAAAGAAACAAGACGCCATTCTTCTGATACAGGGACGGGGATTTTACTGAAGACTTCGCCAAAAAAGGAAATATGGATCATACTAAAAACTACTCCGAAATTTAGACATTATAGGCAGTAACAGCCAATGCAGCAAATAAAAATCCACATACACCTAAATACACTTCATACACATATACCCAGTACATGGACATCAGAAATACAGCTCCAATTTTACCTCTGCACTAATCTGCATATGCAGGTCACCAGGTATTTCGAGCCCTGCGGCATATGTTTTAAGAAGAGCCCTTTTCCCAATTGCCAACGTTGCTAAAAAGCCCAAGGCAAGGCCGATGTTTACCTATTTGGGTCCAGTTCTATGAGATCGTAAGGAGGCTCCCCATTCAAGATCCAGTCAGTCAGGTACTTCCCTGCACCCCCACTGTGGATCACTCCATACCTGTACAACACAACAAAAGGGTCAACTTATACAAGTGACACAAAAATCACTGATGTATGCAGAGGGTACAATCTTTCATATCATTACATTCTTCTGCATCATTAGTGCATTCTTCTGAACAAAAACCCCACTGTGGATTACTATGCGCCATGTACAACCTGTGTACAACACAATACAACTTAACAAAGTCTGACACAAAATCATTGAACCAGCAGAAGGTACAATCTTTTGAATTATTACATTCTTCGGTATCATTACTACATTCTTCTGAACAAAAACAAGATCCTTGAACAACAAAAAAATTATTTGCAAGACCTACTTACTTGCAAGGCCAAAACAATTTGGGAATAACAACACAGCCTTGAACTGTTAACAGACTAAGGTCTAAGGACTTCAATAAAGTAGGGGTCATTGAACTCTTTTTTGATCAGCAATTTTACTAAATTATAATAATGTACAATGTATGTTGATGAAAACAGTGTGCACAGTGTACAGCAACATTCCCAAATACAGGATAGTACAATGTATGTAATTGCATGAGCAACAAAAGGCTTGGACTCAAAACCCTCAACCTTTGATCCACAACCAATCAGTACTTACCCAAACCCTGCGGCACACCAGTAGTTCTGGACCCCCTGTGCCCTGTACGGTCCCATCAGAGGCAGAATGTCGGGGGTGTACATGATTGGTCCACAGACAACGCGAGAGATTTCAGCGTCACGGAACACGGGTACCATTTCCATGGCGGCCTCCAAGTTGTCCGAGATGCGGTCTAGATTTGACTCGAATAACTCTTTTCCAAAACCTGTATGAAAAACCCAACATAAAAACATTCAAATCCTGACCATGGTCTGGCCAACAGAATCGACAACCCTTTGCTAGACTGGTGCATCTAGATATTTGTTAAGGGTTACTGACATAAAGGTAAACTATAGCTAGTATACAGCATATAAGTATCAGAAAAAATGAAACCATTGCTGTATTGCTTGTTAAATTTTGAAGTTTGCAATAGAATTTTAGATTCAAGCTGTGAAGATAGGCAGTATTAGGTTTGTGATAGGTTTTGCTGACATTCTACTTCATGCTATGTTGCGCCCCAAACATTTTTCTGTGCACCTAAATTTTTAGGTTAGGTGCACAGTCTAGGTTAGGTGCACACAGTCAAAACTGCCCAACAAGACCATTCAGGGGACCAATAAAATATGTGGACAGGTGGTCACTGTAGACATGCAGGATTCTAAATGCTTTGGTCAACAGGAAAAATTATCTAAGGCCTTAGTCCACCAAAAAGTGGTAATGTCTGATGATGGTCCTTATGCAGATGTGGTCACTTGTACAGGTTTGACTGTACTGTATTCCCAAAAATGAATATCAAGCCCTGTGTATGTATGACACTAGCCTGGAGGAACCCCATCCTTGATCCAATGGTCCTGTAGCTCCATCCTGTCCTCCTTTTCATACGGACCAATCAGAATCCCGTCCCTCTCCTGCCGCAGGTAGTACGACCCATCCAGGTCGCGTATGACGGGCAGTTCCTGCGTGCGGGACTTGAGCTCCGGCACGGGGCCGGTGATGACGTACTGGTGATGGACAGGGATGAGGGGCAGCTCAAACCCAGTCATCAGACCTAACTCATGGGACCAGAAACCTGAGGGGGAAGATGATGACACATGTAGCATTACAAACCCGACATGCAACATCTGAAAATAGCTTCTCAAACACTTCTAGTGTAGACTCTTAAAGAGAGACAGCAACTGAAGGCTACAGCTAACTTGTGGGACCAAAACCCTGAGAGAAAAGATGGTACCGGTAACACATTTAGCATTTACATATTATACGTAATTCTCTATTTAGTGACAAATGTCTAGACAAGAAATATACACATTCAACAAAGGAAGAAATGTTTACTTAGTAATACATGATGTCAGTTAAGATTTCTAACTACAATATAATTGAAAAACTCTGTATATCTATCTATCTATCTATCTATCTGATAGATAGATAGATAGGTTTCCTTGGAGGTGTGGTGTGGTGTGAAGACTAACCGACTGCTGCCCACCCGTGTCAGGGACCCCTACAGCATGCGCAGTATAATCAAAGACTGGATTCTACTATAGCAATCTGCAGGTCAGCCCTTACCAGCAGCATTGACCACCCTCTGTGCGTGGATGGTGCCGTGCGGCGTGTCCACATTCCAGCTGCCATCGCTGCACATGCTCAGGCCCGTCACCATGGTCTTCTGGTAGATATCCGCCCCGTACATCCGGGCACCGATGGCGTAGGCCTGGGTGAGGGAGTAGGGGTCGATGTGTCCATCTCCGGGGTTGTACAGGCCCAACAGAACCTGTAAAACAAGAGTTATAAATGAATGTCACAGTCTGTTAACCTCAATGGTAATTTCAAAGACTGTACAGTGAAAACTGCCCCAGAAGACCACACAGGGGACCGATAAAATCAGGTCTTACAATGTGGACAGGTGGTCACTGTAGACAGGAATCTTAATGCTTGTGGGAATAAGTATATAAGGCACCACCAAAAAGTGGTCACATTGGCCAGGTGGTCCTCTTGTAGAGGTGGTCACTTAGTAAAGGTTTGACTGTCTATCGTTGGCCAGGTGGTCCTTATGTGGAGGTGGTCACTAGTTCAGGTTTGACTGTCTATCAATGACCAGCTGCAGGTGGTTCTTGTGTAGAGATAGTCACTAGTTCAGGTTTTACTGTATGAAGGTGTGAATAGCATCAACAGGTTGGTGGGTCAAGTTTGGGACTGCATCCTTGCCACAATACCACCATACAGCAAGGAGCAGTTACTAGTAGACTCCATTCTGCCCCGGAGAAAGGAGTTACAGAAATGTCGGGCAGGTAAATAACTCACTCAGTAAACAAACAAGTTTATTACCATATGCAATCTCTGTTGAAATATGAATTGGACCCTCTGTATGTATGTATGTGTTTCCATAGTCTCTCTTCTTTATCTTTTCCCTCAGTGCCTCCCAATGCGAAAAGTTCAAGCTACCTGCCTCATTGCAAAATACACGCAATTTGCATACATGTACATGCACGGCCTTGGGCCTCTGTACAGGTGAAAATGTGAGGTCATGGTCATAACACTTTGCAGTGAGTGTTTAACCATGCCTCCTTTGACTTCTTGTGTAACCTCTCGTGTGCCCTTCAGGCATATGGTAAGCCAATGGTTTATGAACCACATGATCCATACTTCCTAAATTCTGAGTGGTGCAACTAAAATTTGTCTGGTGCAGGTAATTTTCAACGTTCACTGTACCAGTGCAGGTATGCAGAAAAAGTATTTCGAACCCAGATAGTGACATATGAGACCTTCGATAATCTTTACAATCCAGCCCTTTATAATCTACCTTGTCCATGTTGAGGAGAGGGTGCATCTCGTGTACTTCCTCCGGTGTCAGCAGCCACTGCGGCGCCTTGTTCCACCCCTGCCGCTGCATCTGGTACCGGAACTCGTCCACCCGTGTGGGCGTGGACGCAATCCTGATGCTTCCTGGTGAATGGAAACCTACATTCTGAAGAAAACATTTCAGTCACTGAAGGTTCAACCCAGATGAAGATAAGAACAAAGAATTAAATAGCTTTTCTACCAGTTAGGTTAGTCATTGTCATATCATACCTGGGCGGCGATAACGTTCGATATGGTGTTCCGGACTGGTCCGTACTTTACGGTACGGACCGGGCTTCCATAGAACGATTCGAACGCGTTTTGCCCTAACCGCGTGCGCCACTTTCAAAAATTCGAATACAGGATTCAAACTTTGGAATTGATGTTGTTGCATTTTTTTGGTTTAGGGACACCAAATTTTCGCTCATTTGGCATTGAAAGGCGTGTTTTCTTGGGCGGGTATGACATAAATAAAATGCAACACGGTGTATTGCGCATCGCCCCCAGATCGCGGTCGGGCCAATACCTTGGGCGTTATGGAATACACGTGTTGTATTCTATATTTATAGCAAAAATCATACAAGAATGACAGCTCCATCGTCTAGGCCAATATATATCTAGCGCTCTATAAGCATGAGATTATCATCTCAGACACAAACTTGTATAATGTCTCCTGTGCATTCTGATTATCATACTCTTATTTTAGTATGTTGTTCCTGTTTACTGTGAACAGAATAGATTTTAGACTAGTTATAATGGACATATATATATATCCGTTACAAGGTTTTTCATTGAGAAAAAACAACTTGGGCACTCACAGTGGAGGTTATCTTACAGAGAAACATTTTTAAGCACATGAACACGGAATATACAATATACAACTACAAGAATAACAGAACGTCTTTGATTCACTTGAAAGTGCCTCCGATGTCACATATTCAGTCTCACTGGTAAAAGTTAAAGCATGGAGCCTCTATACACTTTACACTAACAGGTGTATAAATGTGACATTTTGATTTATCTGAATTGATGACTACAGAAAAAATTGGGAAAGCATTGTTGTCAAATTTGTAGAAAATGTATTAATCATGTCTACTGGACAATCCAGCCTTGCGCAATTATCTGAAAAGTGGGGTGGAATAATTTTTGATTGAGAGAAAAGGGGTCACACAGAGTCATGCACTGCCTGATGCAGAGACAATAGGAATGATTTTTAATTGACAGAGAAGGGTTCAGACAGAGTGCAGAGACAATCAACATTACGTAGTGTCTAGCAAACAGGGTAGGGACACATAATAAATATGCCAAAATTGCAACATTCAGTGTCTCCCCATTTTATGATTCACATTTCCTCCAAGTTCTCACTGTCACATGTTTATGTGTAGTCACATCATTTCACATTTCTTGAAGTTACAGAATTCACATAAACTTTATAACCTTGGTAGTGTTACCCCTAGGGGTACTTCAGGGCTGTCCTCCATTACACTTTGTGCTACATGTATGCAACACAACTGTTACAAATGTAACAGCAAGTGTCACATAAGTAAATTGAACACATGCGTCATTACATGGTGAATCAAAGACAACTAGTGTCTTTCCTCACAGTCTTCCACAGCCAAACAAAAAAGGAGATTCATAATCTCAATCAATGCAAGGCACGTGCACAGCACTAAGTTACCTAATCACGGAGGAACGGTCTATTAGGATCGGTACATGTAGGTGGGGATTTTCTCTTTTTCTTTTTAGATTGTGGCCGAGGTGATTCAACAGATACAATTTAACTAATTGATGAGACATCAGGAGAGTACCAGACTGCTTGCAATTCTACCACTTTCTGTCACTGTGTCAGGGGGCGCAGCTACATGCGAAAAGGTCTGACTGCTTTTTCCACCCCGACCAGTCTGGACTGGACCGCTTTTTCCACCAACCCAACTGTGTCCTCCCCCATCTGCCTTAAACCTCCTTGATTAATCTTACCTGCCCAGTCTCCTTTTCCAGCTGGTTAAAGAGCCAGATGCTGTAGTGATGAATGTTCTTCACATTGATACCAGGGTGGAACAGTGTTGTCAGGCCAGCCTGGGAGGAAACGTAACAATGCATTAAACATTTCAGGCTACTAAAACCTTCACAATCTTATTCTTTTACAGAGGGAAAACAACTCTCAGATCCACCAGTACTCGCTGTTTTTTTTCTGGTAACTTCAAACGAAGGTATATTAGAAGAAACAGGATGTAAAAACAGATAGTTGTCAGCAACTTTGTTGCATACCAAATAAAGGTGTGTCTAGTAATAACCGTACTCCAAAGAGGGCTGTTCATTGTCTCTCTATAGTAACTGTAAAGGGCAAATCAAGAGAGAAGGCAGCTGCAGGTCATGTGTGGATGTCAGTAGAGTTATCTGACACTGTATGAAAGTTTCTGTACAATGGACCAATTGAAGCACACATGAAGTTGTGATGGGTACCAGTCTCAGTGCTGCTGACAGGTGCTGAGAGTGCTACATGTTGTATGTGGGATGAGCTGGATTGTCACTCAGTCATCCAAAATGCACAATAACTATAATAATTTCAAGACATAGTCTTGTATTCTCTAATTCATGATTCCCGCCTCAGTACATACTGACACTCATGAACATCTGTGGGTATGGACTGATTGATCAGATTAATCTCCAAGCAGATCTCTTGGTGGCTGCAAAGACAGTATCAAATTGGCCAGGCAGTATCCATTTACCAGGCAATTACCATTTGCCACCCTTACTGTTGGACAAATGGACACTGCCTGGCCAATTTGATACTGTCTAATTGCAGGCCCCAAAAGATCTGCTTGGAGATTAGGGATACTGAGTTAGAGCTGTTAAGAACATTTCTCATTTTATGTAGCATGTTGTTGTCCATTCATCACTAAAAATAAAAGTTATTGACAAGTCCTCCGTATCGCATAGTCGAATGCCATATTTTGCCCAAAAGTCCAAATGGAGCAGGCCCTCCCTTTGTAACAGTGGGGTTCAAGCGCCACCGACCAGTCTACTCTAACTGGTCCTGACCTTTTAGCCTTGCAGTTACTGCATTGGGTTTGTAAGCTGGCGGCCCGATTTCGGCGTGGGTTCGATTTCCGGGAGCCAGGAGACTGTACTACAATGTACTCGCCCCATGTGTATCAGTCCTTACCGCATGCCATGTTGACCCAGCGGTCAGCTCTGTCTTCTCCAGCAGCACCACGTCCTTCTGTCCCGCCTTGGCCAGGTGGTAGGCCAGACTGGTCCCGATACATCCTCCCCCGATGATCAAAGTCTCTGCCTGGTCCTTCAGACGCTTCCCTAGTGGTCCTGAAGTCGCCCTGGAAAATTTTTAAAATAGTCAAAACTGGCCATAACATTAACAACCACTTTTTTTTTAACAAGGTGTTAATATCTTTTTTCCAAAGGTGCAAGAAGTGGACACACCCAAAAAAATTGACTGGAATAATCATTTTCGCATATTCATAACTAAATGATACGAAAAGTTTGGATGGTCTAAAGGTCAAAAATACATATTACAAATATGAGCTTTATAAATATAAAATAGTTTAAAAGGATTTGGAGAAACTTCATTTAGCCAATGAGGAACCTGCCCAAGAAGGCCACCTGTCTAAGACCACTTTACCTTAGTCCCCTGGGTGGCCTTTTTGGGTAGGTTAAATTGGCTGTAATATATTATACATGTACATGTACGTAACATGTGCTTTTCACTAATTCTGGGGAAAATATTGTGGTTGTTTTTATTTGCAGTTTGCTGATGGGTATTTCAAACCTGGCAAAAACAAACTGTGAGGAGAGATTTTTAAAAAATTGCCACCCAATACTGTAACTTCATTTATGTTGTTGGGGATTTCATTTCGCAGTTACTGGGAAAGGAGGGTTTAGCAGTACTAGTGTTTTATTACATGTAGCTTGCAGTTGAAACAACCACAGTACAAAGGCACTACAAGACAGTGCATGTGTTTGCCACATTGTCATGATTTCACAGTAGACATCTCCTTGCAATAACAGTGAAAAAAATGAAAACACTGCAAATATTTCAAGATTTACAGTATATTAGCAGCCTTACAACAGGAGTGGATAAAGCTCATTCAGCTGGATTTCACCCTGTTGTTCGTGACAGCTCCCCCAGGCCAAAGCTTTTGATGAAGCTTCGTAGATTTTGAATAGGACGCCCAATTACACAAATGTAGTTTAAAAAATTACAGCTGTCAAACTGGTTTCACAAGTTTATATGATAATGTAGAGGGACAATAAGTGTCAAGGATGATATATGCACCTTAAAAGGATGTCAGGGATGTCTTAACCTCTGACCATACCCATATAGCAAGCTAGCACCTGTCAGCTGCAAACCCAAGCTGTGGATGGGGTACTAGTATGTAGATGCTGTGTTGAAAATTTTAAGAAACTTCTGAAAGGGATCTCCTGGGAGCCAGGCTGTATATCAGGCCGTCACCCAGTTTCTTCAGCGGGCCAAGGCAGTAGGCCCACCAATGTAAATTAGCGATACGAGCATGGATCGTAAAATTCGGCAAAAAATGGAATAATTGGCCAGGAAAGTTTGTTTTCAGGAAAGTTAACATTCCCCCCTCCTTTGGTAGCCAGTGAAATTATAATCTCTATAATATAGTATTAGCCAGTGTAGTCAGTCTTCAGTGCACAGTAAGCCAGTAACACCTAGCTTCTGTGCACAGCTAACCAGTCATAATTGCCCCGATGATGATGGCAGACGGTTTAACGAAAAACATTGACTCTTGGTTTAAAAACGTTAAAAGTGCTTGTGAATAAAGAACTTTGCTATTCAATCCATGACAAACTTTTGAGAATGTGATGTTTATTTTCAATCTTTTTGAACCAATTGAAGTAAGTCATTAGTCATCAAATACAATTTGCCAGGCCCATGGTTCATGTAGTCTGCTACTCTCCAAGCAGAGGTAGGGTTTTGGGCTTATTTTTGGCGTGTTTTTAGGCTTTTTTATCGGGCTTTCTTTTTTCACTGAATTTTTTTTCCACTCAACCCAGTTGAGTGGGAAAAAAAATTCAGTGAAAAAAGAAAGCCCGATAAAAAAGCCTAAAAACACGCCAAAAATAAGCCCAAAACCCTACCTCTGCTTGGAGAGTAGTAGTCTGCATGGGCTGTAATTAATTTTGCAGAGTTCAGGTTCCCAGTATACCACGTGCACCATAACTGCGGTGGCTGTGGTCTGTGTAAGTTAGGCTTGGTACCGCAGGTAAACCGTCCTATTACCTATATAATTATGGCTGCCAAATAGGACGAAGGTCATGTTCACTCTTGCGGAATGGGGTGTGTAAGTTGGGGAGGGGGTGTACATGTGCTTGTGGCGCTAAGAGGTAAGCTTCAGACCGACTTATTTATTTACAATGTATACCAGCCCACTATTCGTGGTCTGACGATAAAACATAAACCATGCCTGGAACCCAGGCTACGTTAGCTCCCTCTAACCTCCTTGGTTAGTTTAAACCGTCACCACGACGGAAACAACACAGATTATTATGCTTCCGCACTGCGATCGATGTCTTCGAGTAAACAAAGCGCGAACTTACCTGTCTTCTGAGCTATCTGAGCTTGGACTCCGCGAAGTCGTGTGCAGTTTGCAGGCGGCGAACAAACTTTGCGGGCGGGGTCCCCCTCTCACCGCCGCCGCCGCCAAGCTCAGTCCCTTCAGCATGATTGCGCTAGCCATCTTGAATGGGGCGGGGCTATTCGAGTTCAGCTGTTGTTGCTTCTGTTCTCTGACTGCACGAAACAAGTCAAAATATATCATAGACTTTCTAACGTTACAGAAGGTGATTACAGTTTAATAACGGTTTGAGTGATACCTGATTGAATAGTTCCTGGGCATATGCACGTTTCTCGTATTTTTCTCCAGTTTCTGAGGCTACATTGCTCAAAGGCAGGTCTTGATAAGCAACAGATGATCTTGTTGTTTTTCAAAATAACTACCCGGTAAGCCGACCTGTAAACCGACCTTTTCTGGTTCTCGCCGGTTCGAGCCGGCCCAGCAACCTCCGGGTGAAGGGTGCGATGTTTTTGTCGACCAGGATAACACACGCGGGGTTGTTGACGATGTTCTGTTTAGTGGATGCACCCACACAGTGATATTAACTATACAAGTCAGAATCTTCTATTACAAAGAAAAAGACGTAAAAATGCAAAACATGATTAAAATTTATAACATACTTATCTATAATGTAAAGAACATGTTGCTCTTTCCTTGTATGTTGAAAAAATGTGTTACTATTTTTGGTTTGTGGGGAGTAAAATTGATAAGCAGAACAACCATCTGCTATTTTTTCCCGCGGTATGACGTAAGGATTGTGGGCGGTGCCGTTTGGATAGCCAATCAGAAGGGAGAATAAATGATTTGCATAATATTATGGTGTCCTCCGTGTCGTCGGTTCTCTTACGCAGCTGTGTCTCAGTTTTCGACTTCGTCGCCCCTGAGGAAAGGACGTGGTGCGAGTGAGATCCAATTGCGGGACCAATTTTCAACTTCTCTTACTTATCCACACATCTGCAAGAAAATGTCTGAGGTATTATTGAAAAGTAGGCTTATGGTAGTGTTGTTGGTTGGGGTAACAGTTATGAACTTGACCGTACGAGGTTAGAGTGACAGACTTATGCGGCCTGCGCCCGGAGCACCGGCCCACTGGTTTGGGCCGGTCCGCCGGCGGGAATTTGGCCGCGCCGGGTAAAGATAGATGGTATAAATTTGTGCAGCTAGTCAGCTACCGTTACATTCTTTGGTTATATATATATCGCATTACAGTTAATTACGGCAGTTGTTGTTGTATGTTTTTACGGTTATCGTTATTTTGATTCATCCCCTTTTGCCGCCAACTCCGTTTGTGTTGGCAGTGCATAATTTGGCAGATGATTTTTCTTTCGTTTTCGCGCCGCGAGCCGAATCGCTCTTATATAGTAGCTCTGCAATAGTAGCTCGCTGAATTTGTTTTAACCGACGGATTTATAATATTCTTCACTGCTTCCTCTTTTAACTACCCCCTTCGATGTTTCTGTGATATTTAAAGTGTTAGCTTTTGCGCGGTATTCGATTGGATTTTTGAACGATTTCTTTTGACCTTGCCGGGTGACCCTGGAGCGTGGTAAAAATAAAGTTCCGTAGCTAATAAATTTTGTCTTTATCCTTGACCTATAGTTTTTTTTTCCCAGTTTCATTTGGATCGAACAACATTTCTTTTGGATTTTGTCAGTCCTACCTCAAGTTTTGAACCCAGGGAGGACCGTAACGTTTCCAAAATTATAGTTTGCGTTTTTCACACAGAAAGTTCTTTGCTGGGATTTTGAACGACGGAAGGGCCTTTGGTGAAAAATACAAGCATGAAAAGGGCACAAGAAAGTTTGAAAGTCGGAAATACGTGTATAAAGACCTGAAATTTGATGGATAGGAACCTTTTATCGATCCAGCTCGGTATAACGGCTGTTGTTTGGTGTGGGCTGTGGGAACCGGCTGAGACCAGTTCTGTGCCGGGATGTTTTTGTTGGGGCAGCGCTCAGTGTGACGCATTAGTCCACTGCACAGCTCAGTAAATAAATCAGTCACAAGGCTACTCCGGTTACATTTTGAACTATAGCTTTACATGAGCGGAAGTTTTGCCCTGTATCAGCAGTTTTTCTCAATGAATCCCTATGTATTTAGGTAGGGCGTGGAACACACTTCCATGTAACCTTACTCCCCACGCAAGTACAAACAGCTCTTTGGATTAAATCAATAATGAAATGAAGAGCTACCTAATCCTAGTAGGAGTAGATAGGAACCGATCTTACTTGATGATTAGAATGAAGAACCTTTTCTGCAAGTCGTTTATTTCAACGAAGGTAGGACTGGCTTGATATGAAAATATCTGGTGTCTGTTCAAAAGATAATTGCGATAAGTCTTCCAACATCCAGAATGTATTGCCATGGGTATGGGCTGATCCTAGCAATTTATCATGTAAATTAGGCCGACTTTACACATGGAAAATATAGCGTTTTTTAAAAAACGTTTTATAAAAAACGCGTTTCAGATCGTGTGTAAAGAGAATTTTTGTGTTGTACAACGCGTTTTCTCCGAAACGTTGTGAAACGCGGACGAAGGGCGTTCCAGCGTTTTCAAAACGTTTTTAAAACGCGCCGCTGTGTGTGTAAAGACGAGCGCGTTTTCTGCAATACGTTTTCACAATAGATAGCCTGTCGCATATGCGTGTCCCTACGATAGAGAACCGGCCCTAGCTCGTTACAGAGGTACATGAACGTGTTCTTCCGCATTCGGAATCTTCTATACCACCCTGCATCGTCGTAAGTGTCCAGCGCGATGAACTGCCACCAGTGGTTACTTCGCTCGTGAGTCCAGACGGATCTCTCGACTTGCCCACCCTCAACAATAGCAATCGCGGCCAGAACATGGGCAAACATCAAGTTAACTCCTGCATTTTCCCTTTCCCTACGACGTCGGAGCTGCCTCCTCCTTCGTGCGATTGCATAGCGCCTTTGGTTGAAGAAAAAACGAGAAATATACAAAAGCAAGACCATCTGATACATAAGCCAGGGCGCCGCTTCTCCCGCCATTTTGTTGGCGCGGATGATGTATGAGTCAAAGGTCACAGTGGGTCACCTCGGGTCAAAACACCCCTGCACCCGCGAGCGATGTAAAACGCTCAACTCTTGTGTGTGTAAAGTAAATGCGTTTTTGCGTTTTCACTCCGTTGCAAACAAAACGCGTTTTAAAACGCTAAAAGCGTTTTGTGTGTAAAGTCAGCTTTAGTTTGATTCAAACAATGATGATAACTGCCTTGTCTTGAGGATTACAATGAGGTGCCAAAAGGCTTTAGGTGTGTTTCCTCAAGAGATTCACAACATTATATGAATATTCATGAGTTTCTAGCATCAAAATTTCAAATATGGATCTTGCCTTGTCTTGAGGAATGTGGTGGCAAAAGGCTATTAGATGTTTCCTCAAGAGAACAACACAGATACTAAGTATATGAACATTCATGAGTTTCTAACATCAATGCAGATCAGTGGTTTTACATGATGGATGGTAATTATGGCAATAGGTCACTTAAGGTTCATTGTATTATAAAGGTATCTTTGTTGTAGCCGGCAAACGAAATATGACTACCATAAAGCAGTTACGAATATTGTTCAGTAGTAGTACCCTTTGCTTTGCATAACTGCTAAACCGCCTTTTTAGGCGTAGCACATCAGTTTTGTACTGTAAGTGCAAGCTGACTCACACCAGGGGAAGGACCCAAGTTTGACAGCATCACTGTACTGGACAGGGCCTGTGTGACCATGTCTTTATATGGGTACAGGTCAGAAATCTGCATGTAGTTTGTGCCATACCAGAATGTGTGACCTTCAAACAGATTTCTGGCACAGTTTCTGGCCTGTGCCAGAAAAAAGACGGGGTCGCCCAGGCCAAACTCAAAGTGAGGAGTAGCACTATTTCAGGCCTGTATGGACTTTATATCATGTTACTCAGTATGATGTACATGTAACATCACACCCTGATGTATGCATTTAGCCCAATGGGCATGAACATGCAAATAAAGATTCATATCAGCCAATATCTTCAAGACAACAACAAGTCATTTTCCCCCGCCCATTTGATGAATACAGCATTGCGTGCAAAAGAAAATTACACGATTAGGCAATTCAATGGGTAAATACAATTTACCTCATGCAGTGAGGGACACATGTCACTTTGGGGGTAGGGGGTCTGCATACCATACTGGAGCATAATGGAGCAACTGTGTTAATCTCCAAGCAGATCTTTTGGCAGCTGTAGACAGTATCCATTTGCAAGGCAGTTACCATTTGCCACCCGAAGAAAAGATACCAGTACAAAAAAGAAAGCCCAATAAAAACGCCTAAAGACATGTAAAAAAAAACCCAATGCCTAAACCTCTGCTCGAAGAGTACTACTGTGTTTGCACAGATAGCAAAGTCATCATGGACTGTGCATAAAGATAGGATAAGTAGCCATGGCAACAGATTACTTGCAATAGGTCTCTTGCTGCCGACGTAGCATTTTGTATAGGATACCAATTTATGTGAAGGAATGTCCTTGGAACAATGTACATATAGAATACAACACGGTGTATTCCGTATTGCCCGAGGTATCGGTCCGACCGCAGGTCGGAGGGCGATCCGACTCGCGGGAGGGCCGAGGGCGATGCGGAATACACTGTTGTATTCTATTTATATCATACCCACCCTAGAAAACACGTCTTTCAATGAGAAATGAGCGAAAATTTGGTGTCCCTAAACAAAAAAACTGCAACAACATCAATTCCAACGTCCGAATCCTGTATTCGAATTTTCGAAAGCGGCACACACGGTTGTGGCGAAACGCGTTCCAATCGTTCTATGGAAGCCCGGTTTATACGCCGATTGTACAGTAAAATACAACACGGTCGGGAGCACTGTATCGCCGCCCGGGTATGATATAAAATGCAATATTGCCGAGTGTGCACGCAGCCTTTCTTGAGAACCAGCTTAGACCATTTCTGTCCAGAGCATTGTTTGCAATGAAAGATAAAGACTTGTTTGCTCCTAACCCAAGGGACATTTACAACTGTGACAGCATACTGGCTTGGGATCTTTTTACAGCCTATTACAAATACCAGTACACTACACGAAAAGTGAGATTCACCGATGACGATAAATGCCAAGTATGTCTGGTAAAATGGTTGCTTCCTTTAGGCTACATCACATCTTTTGGTAAATGCCGCTTTATTTTGTACACACACCAGTGTTATCGCCCCCACAAATCTTATGGAACTGGTCATCAAATACAGCAGGGTAACACCTGGAGTTAGGTATGCAGGGCTTACTACACAAAAGTGAGATTTACCAAAAGCGATAGATTTCAGGAAAGTCTGCTTGGCAGTACATCCGGTAATGTCTAACCTAAATAATAGCAACAGATGCCAGGGAAGTCTGATAACGGCCGTGCAGAACAAGATGAAGTGTGAAGCTAAGTCTGAAAATTTTTGCCTACAGCAACAACGACCAAAAGCAGCCATATCCAAACTAACCTTGCATTTATCACATTGTCTAAATCCCACTTTTCGTGTGATGTGCGGTGTTGGGTTGTATTGGCAACAGGTAATACTGCAAGATCTAAATTCTGAAGGATTAAAAATCATGGATTTTTTTTTGAGAGGACATTTTTTCAGCTGCAGTATGCATCAGAGTTGCAAGGTGGCATCAGTGCACACATACAAGGATTGCTGACATACAAAAAAAACTGTAAAAGAAGATTTTGTGAGATTATGGAAAAAAATGTCAACAACTTTGCCAGATAAAAACTGTAGGCTTTGTTCCTTAAACTATACACATTGCAAGAACCAGAAATACAATGTCTCAACTTTCAAGCCATCATTTCCATGACTAGAGGCGGGTTATTCTGAATGTTGCCTGCACCAGTACAGGTATGCAGAAAAATGTGTTTCGAGCCCTGAGGAAGATTTCTCTCCGATTTCTTCCAGGCAAACGGAGCTCCTAAGAAGGGTGTTCTGGAGAGGCTGAGGGATGGAGTCGTGGTGGGAGATGGCGGATTCGTCTTCGCCCTGGAGAAGCGTGGTTACGTAAAGGCAGGACCGTGGACACCAGAGGCAACAGTCGAGCACCCTGAGGCTGGTAAGTCAAACAACTGACCCGTGTGGATTAACTTCACACCTGTGGGTTTAGCATGATTTGGGTGAAGCATTCCAAAACTTATAACTTTGCTTGTATATATTACTGTTGGCATGTTTTGGTTTCTGAATCTGATCTGTATGATTGGTAAATGGCTGTGTTATGCCATGTGAGGGCTAATTTGTTAGGGAGTACAGATTTGGTTGGTAAGACTCTAAGAGCAAGCTGTGGTGTGAGCTGTCGGTTTTCCAGCTTTTAGCATGCCAAAAGATTTTCTTAGGTGTGGCTTTTCTTGAAGGTGAGACAGACAACTTAAATAATTCCCTAAGGGAGTCTGCAACCCCTCCCACAGCATGCAAATCAGGGTTCAATTCTCTGATCGGTAAACTAGAATTCAAACCTGCTGATCCAGAATCTGGATTGCTAACGATTAGACCACTGCACTGCACCTTTGTATGAAATATGAAGGCTAATAATATTGATGCTAAACAATGCATTTATGTGTGCCTCTAAAATAACACTTACAGTTACTAAACTTTAGGTTAGATAAATTATTTAAAACAGAACAAAGTACAGCAAGTATGCTTAATGTAATAGTCTCTTTTTCTTTACGTTTTTTGTCCTTTCTTGATTGTGATGCGCGCATTGCATAGTTTATTTTTCCAGGAGAAAAGCGACAACAGCAGCCCAGACAGGTCCATCTGAGGGATGACACAACTGCAACGAGAACATCCAGACACCTGCTTTCAAGACAAAAATTTCCTCTGCTTGTTTTTTCAGCAAAAAGCGCACCAAGCACTGACCAGGGCCGGTGGAGACACAGTTAAGAAGAGACTCCAAGTTGCAGACTTATCACCTGAATCAAGGGATACTTGGTGATGGGAATTCAGGGTGATGGGCTCTGTCCCTCCCTTGCAATAACTAACATGGAACGGGGATGGCAAGTGAAACTTTCTCAACTTGCAGTGTTTTGAGAAATACGAGGAAGTGATACAAAAAAATGTACATGCTTCTCTTTCTGAAAATTGGGTTTTGACTTTGGGATTGTTGATTCGATAACCTTTCCAAAGGCTCTGGCAGAATGGCGGCTGTAGTTCTGTAGCAGTCTGCCTGAACTCGTTGCCACATACGATGTCCGTGAGCTCAGCAGAGTAAGAAAGGTTTAAAGCTACCCTCTTGTTGGAGGTAGTATCTTTGGGTAATGGCGTAAAATGTACACAACATAGTTCCTCTGTTTCACCAGGACTTTCTACTCTCTTACAGCAAAGACGACATAGACTGACGGTCGTACATGTATCATAAGTTACTCATGTATCCTCGCACAGAGCAGTTACATTAACTTACATGTACATAGCATTATAACGTCGAAGATCTCTTCTCAGGAAAAGGGGGAGTTGTGACATATTCGGCAGTTTTGGTGAGTATGTCAAACTGGGGCAAGCTAGCTGCAAGTCTGAACCGAGTATAGACCATTTTATCAGGACTTGTAAGCCCTAAGAACTTGCAGTGTGGTTCATAATGTATTATAGATGGTCTCTTGAACATCTTTTTCTCTGTTGTACCAACAGTTCGCCAGCTTCACCGCGAGTTTGTTCGCGCTGGCGCAGACGTCTGTCAGACGTTCACCTTTTACGCCAGCGACGACAAGCTGGAGAACCGTGGGAACTACGCCAGCAAGACTCACACAGTACGTGCAGGGCAGATCGTAGGAATTATTATAAATCTGTTCTTTAAAAACAGCAGATTCAAAGCTGAAAGAGCCACATGGTAGTCTAAAAATTCAATAGAGAGTAATAAAAAAATGTTTTTTTGGCAGTTGTGTAAAATAACTTGATGAAACTTCAGTTTTTGGTATCAAACTTGTGTACACTGCAGACAAGACTTACACAGTACATGCTTGCTATATATTTAATAAATGACAACATGCCGTTAGATACCAGTAAATCTACCTTAAGAAGCCGTAACTCGTACAGCAAATAAGACATTCTAACGTGAACATGGCTTTCTTCCAAAGCCTAATAATGCAAACCATTTTTCTGGTGCAGTATGACAGCAGTTTGCTTCTTTTCTTTCTTTTTTATTATGAAGGGGTCCAAAATCAACCAAGCGGCATGTGACCTAGCCAGGGAGACTGCAAACGAGGGAGGATGCCTTGTAGCAGGCGGCATATCCCAGACCCCAACCTACCTCAGTGGGAAAGGGAAGGAGGCTGTACAGGCCGAGTTTCGCAAGCAGATTGAGATTTTCGTGGCCAACGATGTTGACTTCCTGATTGCTGAGGTAGGTAGTTGCCCTAGACAAGTGTGCAAGGGCTGGGAGGATAGTAAATTTATGTATCATGTGCTTTTGTTCTACCAAGTACAAGTTATTGTTGATGCTCTGCTACTTGCCACATCTGGTTCGAATTCCGTGTAGCCAGCAGCCTTGGTTCATGCCAGGGTCTGGACACTACTGGAAAGAGGCGCATCGTCCTTTCAGATGGGGATGTAAAAGCGGCAGCCCGGTGTATGAGGGAGCTTAAGGTGTCAGACCTCTGCACATAAAAGAACCCAACACACTTATCGGGAAGAGAAGGAGTGACCTGGTATGCTTGGCTAAATATGCAAGCCGTAGTGAAGCCACATGCACTAGTAGCTACTTGAACTCAGTTGAGAATGACAAAAAAAGTAGAAGAAAGAAGTTAACATGTATTTATGGACACCTACATAAAGCATACGGTACATGCTATCATTAAGAACCAAAGAAATAGCTTGCAGTGAAACATTTGTCTCTTTGACCAACGTGCACTTAGACATGCTTCCAAATTCTGAAGTGTTTTTCCGTCCATGTGACACATGATCTACTTTGAAAAAAGCATGTTAATTTCTGCGCCTGAGCGGTGTGACTGCAGGGCCCACACGTCATTGGGCTGATTAAATTGGTCCTTGGCAAGTCGTTCCCACGTCAGTGACAACTACATAGGCCTCTCCAACACGTGTACTGTTGCTACGTGCAGACTGGGTGGTAGTTCAGACACTTGGAAGGTGATGACATGAAAGCTGCATCACTTCAGTACTCCAAGCATGTGATCGTCTATAAGTGTGTACTGTTGTCATGTGCAAACTCAAATTCACAGATAATTAAACAGAGTAGTGCAGCACGCGGCCGCCGATGACACAAAATGACTGGTGTTTCAGTATTTTTGTGTAGACATGCACTGATACATGTGACATGTAAACACAAAGGGATGAAGTGCAGCACTGATGGCAGGAAGGCTCTACTCATCTGAGTAATTCTCGAAACCATTGCTATTATTTCTTTTGTACAGGGCTCGAAATACTTTTTTCTGCATACCTGCACCACTAAGAATTTAGAAAGTATGGATCACATTAAACACTGTCCAGAAACCATTGCCATTATTTCTTTTGTACTTCATAGGTGGTAACATACAGTCAATACAGCAGTTACAAATCCACATACACCTACGTGTACATGTATATTTAAACCCAGTACATGGTTTAGGTTAGGTGCAGGTAGACATCAGAAATACCTGCACAGCTCCAATTTTACCTGCACCAACCTGCATATGCAGGTGGTATTTCGAGCCCTGGTAGACTATGTCACATTTTTGCACTAGATATGTCAAGGTTTTAGTGCATGTACGATACCTACTCTAAATCAGAAGTGTCTTATGCTTAAAATTTTGAAGTTAGCTATAGATAGAATTTCAGATTCTAGGTCTCGATGAGGCAGTACAATTTGTAATTTTGTTTTGCTGACTTACTACCTAATGTGCACGCAAACGTTTTTCTAAGCACATTACAAGTACAAAAATTGATTTTCAGCCCTGGCATATGTCTACAAATGTACATACATTGTATTCAGGGACCGTAGCACAAGCACTTTCATTTTATACTTGATGAAGTGCTGCATGATGACATGAACGCCCTGTTGTTTCAGTACTACGAGCACGTGGAAGAAGTGGAGTGGGCTATTGAGGTGCTGAAGGAGACTGGGAAGCCGGTTGCCTCCAACATGTGCATCGGGCCGGAAGGAGACATGCATGGGGTGTCTGCCGGGGAGTGTGCTGTACGCATGGCCAAGGCTGGTAAGTCACAGGGATTATCATAGCCTTAGAAAACTGCTTCTACCATTGGCTCACTTGGTTCTCACTCTCAGTGAGTCAAAGTTGTCTCGAGCATTGATGTCTCTGACTTAGCGAGAAGAGATATTGTTCCATTAACCCAAAAGTGCCAGAAAGTGGTCTCTTGGCACTGAGCACATTTATTTAATCATTTAGTCAATGTGAAATTGATTAGTAGTCAGCTGGTCTGTTTACAAAGCCTTTTAAGAACACTTATTTATCCCGTTGTGCAGATTTCAAATTGATATGTAAGGGGGGGGGGGAGAAGTCTTCCTATTTTGAATGGAGCTAGCCCTAAATGTTTATCTCATTTAGAATTAACATGTAAGAGGGATAAAAGTCTACCTATTTTGGATGTAGCTAGCCCTAAATGTTTATCTCATTTAGAATTAACACGTAACGGGGATAAAAGTCTACCTATTTTAAATTGAGCTAGCCCTAAATGTTTATCTCATTCAGAATTAACATGAGGACAATTAAGATAAAAGTCTACCTATTTTGGATGAAGCTAGCCCTAAATGGTTATCTTGTGGCCTTTCCCCATGATTGAAGCAGCATCCTGACAGATTACTGACATGATTGATACTTCTGACTCTAGGAGCAGACATTGTGGGCATCAACTGCCACTTCGACCCGTTCGTGTGCCTGGAGGGCATGAAGAAGATGAAGGCCGCGCTCGACAAGGCCGACCTCCATCCCTACCTGATGGTACAGCCCCTGGCATACATGACTCCTGACGCAACCAGGCAGGGCTTCATCGACCTGCCAGAGTTCCCATTCGGTACAGTTTACTAGTCTAAGGCCATACTGATTTGACATATAGATGACGTCCTCTGGGTAGTACCCAGAAACATTATAAAACCATTGTTATATTACTTGTTTAATATTTTGAAGTTACTGTAAATGCATTTTTATTCGCGAGAGAATTAACTTCGCGGCTTTCGCGAAGAGCCTTGCTTCGTGAAGTCATGTCCCTCGTGAACTGTTTTACATCGCTACACTCCTCCCGTCTCCGTATCCTCACCCCATGTATCCACCCGTAATGAACGCTACAGAGTCAAGTAGAACTACAAATGTATCGTCTCAGCAGGCAGGGGCCTCCCTAAAGGATGGAGCAATCCTTATCTCAGCGCCACCCTGTTAATTTTCAAAATTAGCTACTAGTATTATGAGCATGGTTATGAGACACTGAATTGCGATGAACGCTAGCTGCGTAACTACCGCCCCACAAAATTTTAGTGTGCCGTGCACGCCGCTTGCGACAAGAATTCCTGAGGAAGCATACGGCTGAAACGCCGGTACATCGTGTGGATCCACAAATATTCTAATCAAAAACATAATCGCTGGGATCTGAAATGTTACAGGATTTTCTTTAGCGGGAGTTTTGTTTCTTGTTTTGATCGGTAAAACTACGTGAAATGAAACCCACGCTGATCGTGGCACGTAAACTTCCGGGTTGGTTGAGCGTCCAAATTACGCAAAAGACTCCATAAATCCGCAAAGAAATGTATATTTTGCCTGAAGATTCTTTGAATTGTGCATTTCTTCACTAGAATATCGTTCTGTGTTCGTGGAAACAGCATTTTGGCGCGTATTTTTAAACAAAGAAAAATTGTTTACGCGGGCTTGGCCCCGCTTTCTGACCCACCGCCGGCACCGTGCCGGCTGAAATATCAACCAATGGGAGGTGCGTATCGCGGTCACGTTATGCAATATTTGCATATGACCTCGAGGTCATGCACGTCGGCCGGCTTTTGCGCGCGGCACAACAAGCACATTTTGGTGTTGATTCTCACCGTATTTCATGAGATATAAAATACCGGGACACGAGCGTTTATTATTTTTGAAAATGTATTTTACAAGTTCATCTTTGAATAGCCTTGTAGAAATCAAACCGTTCGATGTCTGTTCCTTCGATACGATACAAATCCGCTCATGAGATTCTCAGCGCGAGCGGCTACCTGTAAGTTTAACTAATAGGTGTGAATTTTTATAACATAACGCGTAACATACGATCGGAAAATCATTGAAGTTTTCCGGCGGTTTTTCTATCAAACGTCGGCATTCCCTTTTGTATTTGGTTCTGCTGTACAGCGAACTAAAATCTCTCGCGAACTCTCTATTTGCTCCGCTGCGCGAAATTTAGTCCTCGCGAACATAAATGCATTTACAGTAGCTACAGAATTTCCATTTCATTTTCAAGCTGGTAAGAAAGGCAGTAAGGTGTGTAATTCTATATCTTTATGTGTGCCTCCAGATTGCACCTAAAAATGAATTTGGAGCCCTGTCATTTAACAAGACGTTGACTGATACGATTCGACCCTCTTCACTCAGTGCTGTCCAACTTGAGCTTTCAGGCTTTCACTAAATTGAATACGTTTTAACTTTTAAGTTAAAACTTCTTTCGAAGCAGAATAATTAATTGCTACCAGGAGGGAAAACCTCGATAAGCTTTGCCTCTGTGCTTATCTAGGTTTACAGCACAGAGCTAAGAGGGTTGGCATCAATCGTATTAGTTAAACTCTCATTACATGACAGGTCTCCAAATTCATTTTTGGGAATGCGCTTAACCTAAAAAAATTTATTTCTGTTTCAATATGTCACATGCTACTTAGGTTTCTTAGGTTTACTTATGTTTTGTTAATGTTCATATATATGCACTGTCTCATTCTGTTAATTTCTTTTTGATGGGCTGGTTCAAAATTTTTGAAAATGAAATCTCATCTGTCCTTACAGCTCTGGAGCCACGCGTGTGTACCCGCTGGGAGATCATGAAGTACGCCCGTGAGGCGTACGAGCTCGGGATCCGGTACATCGGCGGCTGCTGCGGGTTCGAGCCCTACCACATCAGGGCCATAAGCGAGGAGCTCAGCAAGGAGAGGGGAGACTTCATGCCGGAAGGATCCCAGAAACACGACCAATGGGGAAAGGGCCTGCGCCTGCACACAAAGCCATGGGTTCGTGCCAGGTAAAGATGAATCAGTTTTTGCTTTAGATTTTTTTTCCTACAACCATGTATGGGTAAAATTTATGTAGACTTTGTATGACCATATATGGTTATGGACTTGGTAGGACTTTTAAGTCATGTAACCTGTATCTTATGTATTATATGTTATATTTTGTCTGACCCACAGGGCGATGTGAGTATTTCATGAATAAACAAGTTTGGAAGTCTTTATCAAGTTTGTTGATGACCTGGCAGGTTCTGGAGTTCTTAAAACTGTCAACAAGGCCCACAAGATAATGGAAATAACGCAACTATTTTGAAACCTCTTGGTTTTGGCAACAGATTGTTTTATTACCTGTGTAATAATTTTAGAAGTATATTTGATGTTTCAGTGACTTAAAGTTGATCAAATTGCCAACCCATACCAAACCCAAACTCTTATGAATTATGACACCATGTACATCGAAAGAAAGCATGCCATTAACCCTATATTAATTTCTCCTGTTGTTGCCAGGGCCCGTCGTGAGTACTGGGAGAACCTGAAGCCGGCCAGCGGGCGCCCCCTCTGCCCCTCCTGCTCCAAACCTGACAACTGGGGCGTCACAGCCGGAGACGAGATGCTGAAGCAGCAGGCAGAGGCCACCACAGACGAGGAGATCAAAAAACTGGCGGCAGGAAAATGAGAACAGAAACACGGTCTCACTTAATCCTATGTCCTTTAAGGTCAATAAGGAACACTCTATTTCCAGGATACATAGTAGGAACAATCCAAGCGTTAGTCATTTGTAGTAAAGACATCAACCAAAGAAGACAGAAGCACGGCAGACTTAAGCTCATATTTTTAGGACTTTATTTTCTGAAAGGTAATTATATGTGAGGGGTTGGGTGCATACCGCGCCGTAGTACACTTCAAATTTGTCCGGCACTTTCAGTTCAGGGTCTTTGAGATCATACTTTAGTATCCTCTAGCTTCTGTGAAGCTTGCTTTCTTCACACAAGTGCCTTACTCTATGGAAATAATGATGCTAGACTAGGGGTGTACCATTAGCAATTGTGGGGGAGGTTGAGGAGGTGGGGGAATTAAGGGAAAAGAAAATGTTTCAAAGGACCAGTAGATATTTAAAAAAGGATCCACGATTTGGAAGAAAATTTGATGCACAAAACGTAACACTCACTCTCACACCCCTGAGAACTCAACGTTCAGGAGTCCTGGAATTTAGCTACACATTCAATAATGCAAGTAGCATTCTGGAAATAAGTACTTACCTTGTCCAACAAACAGGGTTGTAGTGCCAAATTTAGAATTAGTTCTAAAATCTGGATGTTTTATTGGGATGTAGTACAATGGAGATACATTGTACATGTACATGTACATACATGTACAATGCAAAGGTTTGGACTGGACAGCAAAAATGTTTCAATAGCACACTGCCATTGTTTAGGAATATCGCATATACCCGTGTAGACATATCACAGTGTATTTGTTTAGGAAATTCACTGCAATGGATCGTCAGAAAGATTTAAGGATCTCACATGACAGATGTTGAGCAATAATACACAATAAGAACACCAAATACCAATCAGAGGAATACCAAGGCAGTAATATGAATCTACACAGTACATGTACTTACATGTTTTCTGGACAACCATCTGATACGTATGAAAGGAGTTCGGCACAAGAACTTTATTTTGCTGTGTTGCTTGCTCTTTAGAATGTTTTATCTGCACACAATGAGTTGTAGATGTGCATAACACGACCCTTGGATCGTTATCATTGTGATTCAGGGTGATATTTGTCTTGTGGAAGTTGTGACACTGATTCTTATCTTATAGTCAAGACTTTGTAGTGGACGTGGTTATGGAATAAACAGCGAATGTCGTGGATCTCAACTTGCACTCGTGACTATTAAGCCAGACATAGTTTCGTTTCTAAAGTATTGAATACTGTAAATTGATTTAGTTCGTGTGGAATTAATTTCGCAATAGGATGGAAAACGCACAGCGAACATATAAAACCGCCGCACATTAGTTAACTACAGTATGTAGCGACTCTCAATGGAGCCATGCTTCTCGGGTACTCCGGCTCCAATTTCGAAGTATTTCTCAATGTCATTCTTCTACAATTAGGCCCCTTAATGAATGGTACTTGGAAAGACATGTTGATTTGGGCCCTTGGTAGCTGCTCGGGTTCGTCTAAGGTCCGCAGCAATCAGGTAACATCTAGGATGAAGCGCGCGTGTGCCGCCCACACGCGGATTGGCGAGCCACAGGAAGAACACACAAACTTAACCCCTTTAGAAGATTGAGAGAGGGAGCAGAGGTCGAGCGAAGGAGGGGAAAGAATAATGGGCCCCTGGCCAGATGTCTGCTGACACTAGTGGGTAAGAAGCTGCGGTGAAGATGTAAAAGCGGCATCGTTCCTGACTGGTGACCACGCTGGGCACAGTGTGGGGATGAGGACTGTTTAGGCTTTAGATTTTGATTGAAGATATGCAACGGGTAGCAATACACAAGGTATCTATAACCTTACTTGACTAGCCCGAGCCTTGCTTTACGTCCTGTGATGGCCCAAAAGGCCTTACACATACATGCGGTACAGGAACGTAAAACATAACGTCTGTCACCAGAAAATTAACAGAATGATGGAAGGCCGTTAGATACTGTTTGTGTCATGGCTTAATTTTACTCCAATTTCCTGGTATCATCGGGAGCATTTCAGCCGTAAGTGTTTCTGTTGAGCGCGCCAAAGATGGTTTACAAAGGAATTGAATTTGTCTGGCCGCGGAATAAAACAGTGGAGTCTGTCAGACCAGTTCAGAAACCACTCGGGTGCTCGCGTAATCATCCACCCCCTCGTGTGACAGTCATCACGACTCACAGGATAGAGGACTGCTTCAAGCGTCCAAAGAGTACCATCCATCCTGGAGTGCTGCTTCCCATGCATCACTGGAGTCAGCGGCAACAGCAAGTTAACGTGAACTTGAACTCACATGGACCGCTCTTCTGGCCACTATTCACGTCCTCGAGACATGGTCAGACTTCACTTGATATCTTTGAGTGGTGTTTTGTCGGAAAAGCTTGAAAGCCATCACGAACTTGTCCCGAAACGGTTATTACACTTGGATTTTGGCTCATCCTGGTGCTGAACATCATCTATACACAGGTAGACATGTCCTTGGTGCTGAACACTATCCACATACAGGTAAACATTCCTGTCCTTGGTGCTGAACACGCCACTCATGGACAGACACAAACGGCCCTGTCCATTGTGCCGGACACTCCACGCATGCACACTAGAGACAAACGGCCCTGTCCTTGGTGCTGAACGCCGCTATTTTGGCGCCACTATTCAGGTCCTAGAGACATTGCCAGACTACACTTGATATCAACGCGACATCTTTGAGTGGTGTTTTGTCGGAAAAGCTTGAAAGTCATCACGAACTTGTCCCGAAACGGTTATTACACTTGGATTTTGGCTCAACCTGGTGCTGAACATCATCTATACACAGGTAGACATGTCCTTGGTGCTGAACACTATCCACATACAGGTAAACATTCCTGTCCCTGGTGCTGAACACTATCCACATACAGGCAAACGTGCCTGTCCTTGGTGCTGAACACTGTTCACACATGCAGAGACAAACAACCTGTCCTTGGTGCTGAACACCATCCACACAAACGCAACGTATATATCAGTGTACAGGACCATTTTTTAAATGTCCGTGTGAGGTATAGAACTGCCTTTCATCTACTTCCTATGATCAATGATGTCATTTGTACAGGTGCATCTTTTCCCTCGTACTAAACGCCGTCCACATATATGTACACAGACAAACACACGTATTCTATGGTGGTGAACACCACCCACGCAAACACAAATGTTCCAGTTGCTCAACGCCACACACACGCGTACAGACGTGCCTGTCCTTGGTGCTGAACACTATCCTCACAAAGGCAAACACACCTGTCCTTGGTGCTGAACACCTACATACAAAGACACCTGCCCTTGTGCTGGACACCTTCCACAGAAAAGCAAACACACCCGTCCTTGGTGCTGAACACCTTCCACACAAAGACAAACACCCGTCCTTGGTGCTGAACACCATCCACACAAACGCAACGTATATATCAGTGTACAGGACCATTTTTTCAAAATGTCCGTGTGAGGTATAGAACTGCCTTTCATCTACTTCCTATGATCAATGATGTCATTTGACTTCCGGCCTTGAATTCCCCATTCGCCGTATTTCCTGTTTTTCTTCCCTCTATTTAGTACGTACGTGTACAGCCCTGATTGCCTTCTGCCCTGATTTTCCTGGACATCCTGTCATCCGATCGCACTGATAATACATGTAATTGTTCCCGTGATATTCAGCGGGCGACGTGAAGCAAGGGCACACATTTCCGTAGATATAGAAGTCAGCCCAGATAACATCAACAAGCTGCAAGGCCGCTTCGCTCCAACACGACTGCGTCCCCATGTGTTTGTGAATCACTGACTGGTGGCGAAATAATGGGTACGTCGTGAGGACATTTCAGTCTTATGCCTATCTCGTCGTGCTACTATATATACTGATGCTATATCTCAACAGACCTTAGCGATACTGAGAATAATGAAGCTGTACATAGAGGAAACTTGTGAGTCGTGACTATCTCCTAGCTCGCGTGAAAAACAAGCTTAAGAGTTAACTTATCTACTTGTCACCCTGTCGTACAGAACGAAAAAAAAGTAACGACTTCACCAACTGTAACCGTCGCGTTGCTGGTATAATAAGCCACTGTACACGTACTATCAAAGCTGACAATAACATACCCGCCACTCAAGTGCTTTGAACCCACTAGCACGGTGTAAACAATTTCGAGATTCGTAATTTTTTAAGTTTTGTTTGATTCTAAACATATAATATTGAAGATGTAGTTGTTGGTAGGGAAAGATTTACAAGTTGATATGGGTTTCTTATTTCCGAATTATTAATGTGAAAAAGATGTTTTATTCTGTGCTCTTACAGTTGTCGACATTGAAAATTAAGGATCGAAGAAAGTGATTATACAAAAACAATTTTACGGTGTAGTTCTAGGCCATTTGTCATAGACAGCCGGCAAATGTTAAAGACATCGAATGCAATTTCAGGGCGGCAAAACAAAAAATACTCTTGATGAGGAAATCTGTCCAATATTGACATTTATTTACTGTCATTTCTTAGCACATTTTAGTCATCATTTCATACTTGAAGCGTTTGAAATAGCCCCAAAAAACAAGCTACCTGATGAGTCTCTTTATTTTTTGGTACCATCAATAAATAGCTAGAATCAGCCTACGATACGAAACAAGCAACCGTTTTCCGTCAGCGACATCGCATTTTTGCCACACAGATATCAGTATGCTATGGGATAGGGTTGACTGAACTTACTACATAAAAAGATCACTAGAAAATTGAGTTTGTAAATCCAGTTTTACTAAAATCGCTTTGGGTGCAGTGTTATGTCGTCATCGAGCCTAGAAAAAGTATCATGAACACTACTATTCCTCGCACGCAAACTCTTTGGCAGTAGACCCCGCTCATGTCACCGATCTCAGCTGCAGTGCACGAATCCTTTCAGGCGAGATCGATCGAGCTGTCGTCGGTGGTTTTAAAGGAGGCAAAGCGGAATGCTGTAGTGCCATTTAAGCGGCATGATTCCCACACGAGTGGAAAACACGCAGGGCGCTCCCGCTACCTTGGCGACGACAACACGTCATGGCGTGTTGACGAATTTCTCAGTAGTAATCCTCGGTTGACAATCCGCCGCTACTTTACGTCGAATCGGAAGTTTGATCGCTGCTCTCCCTAAAGTCCGATCAGAACACAAGTCGTGTAAGTTTGACGTCACTGCGCTTATATAAACGTCGGGTACAACGCCTACGTACGTATTACTTAATGGCACTGTTTCCCGCAAGCAGACTGTGAGGTACGTTTAAAGACGAGGAGGTTGACACATATCCGCACGTTTTCGGACACGTCCGGGGGTGAAAGATTTACTCGGAAACCCTACGGCAGATGGAAGCGGGAGAATTTTTGCAGCCGCAGCGATCACTGGGCGTTTTTTTTTTTATTACATAAGACGTCCCCGGCAGTATAGATTCGCCCGGGCTGATGCATTATTCATCACATGCGAACTCTCGCATTGCTGCGCATGGTATGAATCTCATTAATGTAGCCTAGCTGGCTGTGGAGGGACAACGCTCTCCGCTGGACCACCATCTCACAGATTCCCTTCTCTTGTCCTGACGTCCGTGTTCAG
The DNA here is from genome assembly GCA_013266295.2 of Branchiostoma floridae x Branchiostoma japonicum. Lineage (NCBI taxonomy): Eukaryota > Metazoa > Chordata > Leptocardii > Amphioxiformes > Branchiostomatidae > Branchiostoma > Branchiostoma floridae x Branchiostoma japonicum. The sequence goes on along the minus strand of CM023823.1, from coordinate 10,631,478 downwards.
TCCATTCTGTCCGTCCCTGTGGAGTTAAACCCTCTGGTATCGTTACTGGAAGAATGTGAGTCCCCAATGGTTGCTGTTATCGCCTGACAGAGGACTTTTTCCCCCTTCCACGAAGCGAGGAGCAGCCAGCGCTCCCGGCACACAAAATCACGCGAGCAGTATGGGACAACACGGAGAAGCATCTGAATCAAGTAAGTGTGCGAAACCCACATGTAAGGTTAACCTTTGTGTTTTAAACCAGGTTTCTCTCCTAGTTTTGTTCTAGCTGTACCTGGCGTGTTGTTTTATTCAGCGTTGTTCGGTGGACTACAATGTACGTTGATGCTAAGTGCCCCCGAAGGTCGGTTTGCATGGATTCGGGAGCAGATATCTGAACATGATCAAATATGCAGAGACCGGGGTCCCGGAGGAGATACGCCGCGCACCGTGTGCGCGCCAGCGGGGGAGGCAATGGCGCCGACCGATGTTTTCTTTCCCATCCGGAGAGGTTGTTCAGGATTTATGGCGGATTCGGGTTTTAAAATACATGCACGGCCATGGCATGATGTACTGAAGTGCACAGGTGAACCAGACTCGCTGTTTTCGGAGACAAAAATAGGTTTAAACAGATTCTCAGAGCGTAGTTACCGCGGAGTCGCTTGTTTTTGTGAATACAGTCAGTTGTGAATAACGAAAACTCACATCCCATTAAGCAGACGGACGTATAGCTTTGTCAGCGCTGCTGATTTGTTGTTTTTTCCACAGTTGGCAATATTTTTTGTGTTTTGCCTGCAGGTCGGATTGATTTAACTGTTTTCTAAGTTAACACTGAGTCACCACTAACCCGATCTGGTACGCGGGAGACAACCACGTTTATTACGCCCAGTGGAATCGACGTTTCTGGAGAGGCGATATATTTGATCACGTTAGAATCATGTGGTCAGCTGCACTTTCCCCGTATTTATGGATTAGCAGGATCAATCGGATTACGGTGATGGTCGGAGAAATAATCTGTACCCCAGCTGCCAAAATTTCATTTGGATATTGAGTATCCACATGCCCGTTTTATTTGTTTCTAAAATGGCCATTTTCAACTGAAGTGGGTCCCGTGACAAGGGTGCCATATAGCATTTCCCGTATCGACTGACAATCCCTCTATAGTACCTGGCTGCTTAGCTTTCACTCTGTTGGTAAGAATAATCCGTTTTCTGACTCAAAAATAAGTAAACAGGTGATGTGATTTCAGTTTTTCCGGGAACAAAATTAGATGACACTTTTGGAATGAAAGGAGGTTTTTTTTAATCCTCTCTCTGTCTTTTCTACTTGTTGTCATGTTGGTATCTATTGCTTATTCCTGTTTCCAAAGGCTTCTCTTCAACAGAGCTTTTCGTCAACAGAATAGCTGTCTTCTTAGATTAAATCACAACGACCTATTTCAAAAGCGGCTCTGCAGAATCTAGTATTCACGCTGAGTCTCACTAATCTGCCCGCGAATCTTCTGCGAACAGCCTGAATACAAATGACCTTGTGTGCATCGATGAGGCCGAAGATCACTACAGCATATTTTTTTTATTCACATATGTTTATCGAGTATCAGGCAAAAAGCAAAATTGCTTCTATGACGCCTTCTACTCGAGAACATAAATATAAAACAAGAGTAAACCACAGTAACAAAATACATACATAATTACAAAGTGGGTAAAAGAAAAATGGATGTTGTGTGGATATATCTCTCCAACTCATCCGTGCTGCCGAGACCTTGCAAATAGGATGGCTCCTGGGTGGAGAGGTTCTAATTTGTGACTAAGTCGTCGTTCCTTCACCAAAATAAATGAATGAGTGATCATGTTATTAGTGTCATTAGTGTATCTTAGCAGGATGTGCGTAAAACGATGTTAATGAATATGAAAGATTGCTCATCAGGTTTTTCCGTGTCTTGCACAACTCTTCTCTGATTTAATCTTTCTGTTCCTCACTAGTGACTAGGACGTAATTTCCCAGCGTGTTTGAAGACGATAACGGGAATATTACATCCTTCCCATCTCTGTTGGCTGCAGACGTCATCTTCTGAAGTCGCTTCCTGGTATCTCTTTATTCCGCGGAGTTTAATTATCACGGAAATTTGCCTGCCTTTTGGTCAGGAATGAAGCCTCCCTGAGCACAGAAAGCCCTCTCCTACGCCTACGATCCCGCGCTTGGCATTCTGGGCACGTCCGCAGCCAACTTTCCATCAGAATTCAGAATGAGGCTCTGACGTCATATCCACGTCAGGCTATCGTTCAAGTGAAGTAATATGGCGGCTCCATCAGAGTAACTAACCCGCTTCCCCGCCTGGATCCGTGTCCTCTAAAAGCCGCAATCAATCGCGCCAATAAAAGTCCGGATGTTTACCCCCTTCTTTCTCCTTACACTAGTTACAGTGTACCGTCTACTGGTTTCATTCCATTATCAAGGGCATCAATATTGTTCCCCGGTGACCTTCAATGACATCAATTTTCTGTAGACTTCGCGGCCGTTCGCCGCCAAGGCGAAGGAGTCGGCCGGAAATTTGCATCGAGCTTGTGCCAGTTAATGAACCATTCAAGATCAGAGCGCGAGGTGAATTTAGCGATGCTCTTAAAGTCATATATCATCACTATAGACGGTGCGCCGTGTGCGCTCGGCCGGAAATTAGACCAGAGGTTAGGGCAGGGGAGGCACTGTTCTTATCAAAGGAGCCATTAGATGTGAAATAGATATATCCTGCTGCCTGTTCTGATGACGAAAATAGAGCTACAAAAAAGGCTCGCAGATGTACTTCTCCATATAAGGCTGCCTTTTAATACCATGTAAGGCAGGCGTCGGAATATGCGTAGGTAGAAATGGCCACCTTGGAAACATTAGTGGCCGGCAATGTCTTCCCTGCCTCAAATGGGGACTCCAGGGTCAGTTGTGACTTATAAATATGGACATGTTTCCAACACCACAGCTACGTGTACAGAATGTGGGTAAAAAAACAAGGTCATAAATCGTACGTGCCTATCTTACGTAAAAAGATTTCAGCCCAAATCAATCGATCTGCGTCAGGGTTGATAACGCCAGAGATTTCAGCACCAGGGCTAGCTGCCGCTGTTTGACCTGAATAGCTTCTTCCTACATCGGCGCACGGGCACGACCGGTGGTGGAACAATCATTTTGCAGAGTCCTGCGGGGGTGATCTCTGTTCAATTGCCCCTCCCTCATCTCATGCCACTCTTGCGTTGTTTGCGATCCCGGCCGTGGTTCCTACGCCCATCCATCATGCGGCTGTCCAATTCTTTCCTCGTTCCAATCAACGCGCGCTTCACTCCACCTGTGCCACCAAACGATCGGCACCTACTTTTAAGGCCGCCAAATCCTAAAATGTCCGAACTCTAAGCGTGACACATTTCTAGAACAATCCCCCGCGCACTAGGTCGTCGTTATTCACCACATATGACCATCCAATACCTATAATTTGGTACATTATGAGTGAAAATGGTAGGCACCTACTTTCAGGCCGCTAGTGCTTAGGCTTTTCCAGCGAAAGCCCGGCGCATTTCGAGAAAACGGTCGTTATTTATTGCAGATTGTAATCAAACTTGAAATATAGTTTCATTCATGAGGGATCTGAGAGGAATTCAAAGGAATCTGAAAGGGAATTGTAACTGTCGTTTGATACTGTGAGTAAAACGAGCATCTTATTTGCAGCCGCCAAAAGTTTAAGCCTGACACTTTTCAGAAGAATTTCCCCTCTTAGATTGTTCTTATTCATGAAATATACGTCCCTTTTGGGAGGCGAATACATGTGGAAAAGAGCTACAGACTGTAATTTGGAAATTGTTCTTCTTTTTATTGTACCTCGGCAAAGGAATGACGTCCTCCCAAGCCGTAAGGTCATAAAAATTAGGTCGGGTGATTTAGTTGTTTGTTCACTTCGTCAGACATACGGTTGAATGACGTCAAACCAGATGCTGTCCTGGCCTCGTTTCCTGCGCCCTATTTGGAGGGACGTCGCATTAGAAATGCCACCTGGCATCAACAGATAATGATAAACGGCAGGGTGTAGCGCCGGGGGCCATAATCTAATTACTGTGAATAACGCAGGAACGAATCCCGTTGCCAAGGGAAACCATCTGCGTCACTGCCGCTGCACGTCCGCATCACGTGATTTAAAGATGTAGGCTGACTGCCTCTTTCCCAGTAAAGCTGCTCATCAGCGAGAAATTGTAGACATCAGAGACATATTGATGGGTTACCTGTGATCAAGTCTTGTCCCTACGATTGGGGCTAACTATAGCTAGATACGTTTATATTTCAAGCTAAGGTAGGGGCTGGAATTGCGAGATCAGAGCTGCACAATTTGGCGCTGATTCTGAACAAAATACGACACAATTGCTAGTTGCGGCCAGCAGAGTCAAAGCAAGGGCTTTTATCTTCCTATATCAGCAGACGAGTTCCTACTAGTTTTGGAGAGGAGGTCTTTGATATGTCACTCGTAGAACAGGAAAACAGGTTGAAACTCGGGATTTTTTACTGTGTAGTGTGGCAGTAGTTTGATGTATAATTCCAAAGAGAATGTCTATAGCCATTCAATGGAGTAATTCGTTCATTCCCACCTCACCAATTGAAGCCAGGTGTTGGCGGATCGGTTTGTCAGAGACTAATTGAAAATCCATTTGGTGAAATCAAACTGTTGTACCAACACGTCCGCATTAGCTGATCTTTTCCATCACCCTGACGTCACAAGCATGCCACCGAGGGAATATTAAAAATGATGTGCATCTAGTCATTACAATGAGCTAAAGACTTTCTTGTCTCAAAAGTTTGTCGAAAATCAATTGTCAACTTTGAGTTTGCAAGGTGAACAACCTGTATTTGACGAATTGCAACTCCCCCTCCCAAAAAGGTTTTAATAAAAGAATCTCCGCCTCCAAATGTCCCGTTGTTCTATCTTCATCAATCTTAGGACTTCCGTCTTCCTACTATTGCCACAAGGTTACTTGACGAACAAACCTTGTCGTCTTCCTTGAGTTTCGCATTTTCCCCTCCACGCGTATCCTCCTCCCCAGCCCTCCCATTCCGCCTACGCTCTAATCCCGGCAAAAAAAAAAACGTCGTCTGATTTGTGTGCCTTTTATCTAGTCTCAGCGCTCTGTCTTTCAACTTTAATGGGGGAACCGTTATCATCACTGCCGGGGTGCGGAGGTCTCCGATTAGTATGCTAATGTGTCAGAAACAAATTAAGAGTCGCTTTTTTCATAGGCTGGAGATGTTTTGGTAATGGCGGCTGTACTTAATGAGGGGTAAGATCAACGGTAAAAGTGTCTATTCAAAGGCAGGGAATTTGGAATTATCCTTGACTCCGGTTTGGGACTCCTGCAGCTTGGTACCGGCAGTAATTACCGCTCTGAACAACTCCTGTAACAAGGTACGGGCGGGGCCAGGGAGGGAAGCGATTAGATGAAGCATTTCTTGGAACAAGATCGGGATGGCCTCTCAGGCATACTGATCTCTAGGCGCATCGCTGGTGACTGTGCTGTCTTAAAAAAGGAGGTTTTGGAATCCTCCTCCTCCTCCTCCTCCTCCTAGGAACTAAGATGCACAAAAAGAAACCGAAAAAGGAGTATTTTTTATATTTTTTATTAAGAGTTACCATATTTGTGGAAGGATTGGCGTAACAGGTGACTATCACCTTTCCAAGATGTCGACCCTGAGACCAAGACTGTAACGTTTGAACCAATCACACCGGGAAGGATCCCTGCTCTTTTCGATAAGTGTGGTGGGGATCTTCAACGTGCTCGAAGCACGGCTCTCCTCAAGCACGGGACCTCTTATCCAATAAGACGTTCCTAACCAACGCTAGGTACTCATTTTTACCTGAGTTGGGTAAGGAATAGTTTTGATAACGTTAAACGTGGGCCTGGTCCCCCCCCACACACACACACACAAACACACACTCTACAAGGTCTAACTCTTCAATTCATCCCTGTGTATCTTCTTAACCTCTCACCTCACTGCCTATCTACTGTTACTATAATCATGCAATAGCTGCATCGATGAAGGTTAGACATCCAGGTAATGAGATACACAAGAAAACAGTTACTCAAGCAACTGGATAGATTTCGAAAACTGTCACTGTTGGCAGTTTTCGAAATCTACCCAGTTGCTAGAGTAACTGTTTTCTTGTGCATGCAATAGCTGTTTCTTCTTTATCATAACGGAAATCATTCTCCCTATTTGCCACCAGCCACGTCCTCGTCGGTCCGGGATGTTATTCGAAATTCTGCTCCGATGATATCACGGCCGCTGGATGGAAAGTGTGCTCCTGGCATGAGTGTGGTCACGTCGCGCACGCAGACATCGCCCACACACTCATCTATGTAATACTTGAATCCTTGTTATCAATGCTTGCCCGCGGTTTAATGGCGTCTGTACGGTTTATCGGGTTTTGGAACATTACGGATTGTGGGCAAAAAGAAACGCTACATGCCATCCATTTCAAACGCCGCACCCCCAAGTCATTAAAAACTTGAAGAGTTACAGGAAACCGTAAGTTCCGCTGCAGAGCCAGGGAAAGCCACCAGGGGTCCAAAATTTAACCATTTCTTTGTTAGATCAAGACCTACTCATATACCAAATTTTATGACAATCCATTCATAGCTTATTTCGTTATCGTAATGTCAAACGTCGCACCCCCAAGTCATGAAAAACTTGAAGAGTTACAGGAAACCGTAAGTTACGCTGCAGAACCAAGGAAAGCCACCAGGGGTCCAAAATTTAATCATCTCTTTGATAGACCAAGACCTAACCACATCCCAAATTTCATGACAATCCATCCATAGCTTCTTGCGTTATCGTGCTAAATCACATCCAAACATACATACATCCATCCAAACAAATGCTACCAAAAACATAACCTTCTAGCGAAGGTAACAAAGAAGAAAATAGCCTGTATTGGAACTACAGAAGAGGACGTATTTCCTGGAAAACCGTCAAACAACCGTCAGCAGCAGCCTCTAAAAAATGAAATGATAAATCGTCCATATCAAAGATAACTACAAAAGACAGAATTTTATGACATATGGCGACGTATTGCAGCTCCCTTTAGCAGACGTTTTATTGCACATGTTGGCAACGAATGTAATTTTAGTCACGCAGGGTTGCCAGGGAAAATGGATCGTCTCTGATTGGGACTCCAGACGGGGGGTCGAATCAAACGGCCCACAGTCGCATGCTGATTAATCTAATAATAACGACAAGTAAACGTATTACTCCCCACTTACCGTGAATAGCATTAAATACTGTTCAGCGAAACAACGTTACTACCTTGTTGCCTTTCTGGTCGCGTTGTGAGGAGGCTTCTGTCTTTTGAGTTACGTGCCGCCTGTCAGTACCGTAATGAAAATGGAGTCTGTCTGCGACATGTCTGTCTGCCTTTGTGTCTGTCTGTCTATGCTGTATTTATGTTCTTCTGTTAGGCCACAGCAAGTAAATTTTATGGTTGACATCCTCTGTAGACTCCAAATTTAATGCAATAGGGCGAAAAAACAAGGCAGGCAAAAAAAAAAAGATTCCTACATTTTCAAATTTTGAGATCACGAACCTTGTTAAACTAGAATTTGTTGATCTCTGATGGTCTCTGAACCAATAGACATTTACGACATATTTGTCCATTTTCGGCATGTTGACCACCGTCGGAGGGCAACAACATTTATCATTTCTTATTTTTTCGGATTCAGGCGAAAATTAATGCGCGCACTGATTTCATCCTTACGAATAATTACTTTCTGTCGCCTTATATGTAAAAACAAGTCCTTGGTAAAAATGATGCTACATAAGCGTTGCACTATATCTAAATTTTTGAAGTGCGCGTGTCGCATCTCACGTACTTCGGTGGTATAAGTCCCTAAGTGGTGTAGTTTCGCCCCTATAAGATGGTCGACCAGATATAAATCTCTCCTGTGAATGTGTGGAGCCTTTTATTCCAGTTCACTTACTGCAGACCCGAATGCAAAGGTCACAAATCATCTCTGTTGACCCTTGATATGCCTGTGGAATGATCAAAAAGCGCAATATATCAAACCTGTCTCTTTCACTCTACAACGTCTGTATAACTTTTGAAATGCCACACAAACTATACGGAGAGACGATCGAGCGACCATTTGCAGGCTCTTGTATTTTTAGAACTGCAGGATTCTAGTCAACCATCTATGAAATACAGGCTTCTTTTCAATCATCTATGACATGCAAACTTCTTCATAATCATCCATGACATGCAATGCCCTCTGCATAATGCATAATTCTTATTAGTCATCTATGGAACGTGATCTTCTTGTCAGTCATCCATACATTGGAGCTTCTTGAAGATTTTCTAGGACCTGTATGGTTCTTGTCTATGCTCTATGAAATATGCGCTCATTATCAGGCATCTGCGAAGCGCGAGCTCCTACTCACTTATCTACGAAGCACAAGAAGCCTTCTTGTCAGTCGACTAGTCATCTATGAAATGTGATCTTGACACTTATCTTTGAAGTGTAAGCTCCTTATCGGTCATCTTTAGAATAAATGGCTCTTGTCGGTCATCTATGAAATGCAATCTTCTTGTTAGTCATCATTTGAGGCCCACGGAGTGCTTGTACCGCCTTTCGTTCTCACCAGAAAAGACATGTTTCATTCTCCCACGCAGAGCTATAACGCGGCAATACTAAGAGTCCCAAGACTGTTAGTACTGCCGCGGGATAGCTCTACGTTGGAGAATGGACATATTTTTGGGTATCGAACTTTAAATCACATACTTGTCACGGAAAAAGCAGAGAAACAAGACATGACACCGTCTGATCACTTTCAGTCAGCGTACGAGAGAGGTTTAACTTTCAGCCTGCTAAGGTAGCCGTTTGGCCTCAAATTTGTACTGTTCATGCAGTTAGGCAGCAGGGAGAAGGTTAAAAGGCAACAAAGAAAAGTAAGCTTGTACAAACAAGGTCTCAGAAAAATGTGAACGTATCATTTAGTCTAGCATATGGACAATGCTGAACTGCTTCGCAAATTGGTATCTGAAAGGGCTTTCTACAGCGTTTGATTGCTACCATGTAACTTTAAACCTACTCCATTTCGAGTTGAGGGCATCGGTCATGCACAACATGTGAAAGATTGCGCTTGCTGACCAGGGTAGGAAACAATTCCAACAGGTCATTAATAAATAATCAGCCTGTTAAAATTAGCAGCGGATCACTGATTCATTCTGATGCAATTTCCCCCGGGAATTTAATTTTGCTCTTACTTGTTCCTGCAGTTTGTCAGTAGAAATTGGGAGTCGTACAATTTTCCTACGCGATAACGTGGAATATGAGACCACCAAGTATCAACAGGATGGAGGTCACTCTATCTGTACCTGTATATGTATCCCTGTAGCCGGTATAACCGTCCTTTGCAGCAGCTGGTTATATTACACTGAACGATCTGTCACACCTAACATATTTGCACAGCTAACTTCAATCGTTGGATACCCTTGCTGTACATGTACTTGGTGGAAACGAGTTCCACTCTACATATCAATAATTCTAGAGGAAAAAAAACGAGTTGAAGGCCTCAATCTTAGCAGTAAATGTACAACCATATGGCTAGATATTCACGAGAGGACACACTAGAGTCCTAATATGTGTTTTGTCATCTTGTCTGCATGGGTGCACCTTGTGCCTTCATATGCGTGTTTCCTACCAAATTGACATACTGTTTTGTTTTATGTATCCTAGCTTTAACTATTCTTTATTTACTTGTTGGGCCAGGGACATCGGTATTTGTCCTTAGTTTGTATTTCTTTGTTTGGACATGAAGTTGTGGTTGTGATGACATTAGAATCTGGTCTTTATTTCATATTTATTGGCCTGGCAACATGATGTTTCTGATGTCGACCCTTGTCATCCCCAGTATCGGGCCCCGCGGTCATCGGGACGGTGTGCAGCGTCGTGCTGACCATCGCCGTGTCCGTCACCGTTTGCATCTGCCGCTGTCACCGCCGAAAGCTCCTCCGCGAGACTTCCTTCGGATCGTCGTCCTCGTCCCAGAGCCTTCCCAACAACGGGCGGAGGGCGGACAGCTCATCCCCGAGGAGCACCATCAGCGACCCGTCCAAGAGGATGTCACCCGTCTCCCCCGCTATACCCATCCTACCTCAGTCTTTCTCCATGCCTCTTCCTCAGACCAAAACCTACATCAAGACGTCGTCCAGCGACACGCTGTCCATCGACCCCGGTCTGGTCAGCACCGATTACTGCATCGAGAACGAGGTGAACCAGCGGTCCCCGCGCCTGGATGCGATGGAGAACAAGCTGGACCAGATACGGGAGAGGATGGAGACCGTCCCGCCGCCAACAACCCTAGGGACCCTCAACTTCAGCGTCGGCTACGACGTGCACAAGAGCGCCTTCAGAGTCACCATCCACAAGGCGAACGACCTCCCCATCCGGGACCCGCAGAGCGGCTCGGCAGACCCGTACATCAAGCTGTGTCTTCTCCCGGACAAGAAGCACAAGGTCAAGACACGAGTCCTCCGCCGCACGAGAAACCCCGTCTTCGAGGAAACGTTCACGTTCTTCGGGCTGGAGCGCGGCCAGCTCCCCGGGATCTCCCTCCACTTCTCCGTCCTGAGCTTCGACCGCTTCTCGAGGGATCACCTCATCGGGGAGGTCACCATGTCCCTGGCCAAGGTCGACATGACTGAGGGAGAGGTCACCATGACAGGCGAGATCGTTGGAAAGCAGACCAAGGTAAGAAGAAAACGACGTGGTGCATTTTCTGTACTATGATCAGCACCTTGTATGGTGCCCCAAAGAATCCATCATATTATTTATGATGACTCATGTAAAAGTACTACACGTAGCTGCACCTAACGTGCTTGAGTGGTTGGAGAAAGGTCATGTCAATCTTCTGTGACATAGCTGCTGTACAAATGCTGATCACAGTGATTTACGTCCACACCGATAATAGCCAACGCCACTCTGCTCTAAGAGGGGTTAAAGGTGGTACTGCAATGGGTACAATTTATAACCTTGTGACCTCATGAGTGAACTAACGAAAACGCTGCACAGTGGGCCAAAACCAAACTGACACATGACATTTTTTTGCATGACGTGATGCACATTGCAATCTACAAATGTCAGATTCACGCTACGGGATCATCTCAAATCGCCATACCATCAGCGGCGATATACATCACTGTCAAAACATGATAACCTCTGTATCTACCAGACGCCTTGGTGTCAGCTCGGTCCTGTTTAATTTTTAATGTCTGTCGTCTGACTATGCAGCAGCAGCAGAAACCCTCCGGGAAGGGAGAGATCTTGGTGTCCCTGTGCTACCAGCCTGCCGCCAACAGACTGTCTGTCGTCATCCTCAAGGCCAGGAACCTGACGGGATACAACCTCATGGGACCCGCTGGTAAGCCGCTACAGGTCGAACCTGTTTGCTCGGCTCTTTCGTTTCTCCGTGACAACAATCAACCTGGAACAAGCTGGCGACGTCTTTTTGATCCCCACATTATTAATGGGAGATATGATACTGGATAGGGTCAAACTACATGGATTAGGAAAGGTCTTCATATATTTAAGAAGAACGCACTAAAGAGGGGAGATGATGGTTAGTCATACGGCGAAACTCCAAAGTATGAAAATGTACTTCTTCTTTGTCATCGATCTATCTCACTCAGTTCTCATTTAGATTTTTTAAGAAACATGTGAACTTGAATGACTTTTGAGCCTTGTCTTGTGGTGACCTATAGTAACTAGACAGAAAAATTTAGAAACTGAGTATATATATTTTTTAAACCTTCTGGTTTTCCTTGTTACGTTAGACCCCTTCGTGAAGCTGTGCCTGTTGCAAGGAGACCAGAAGCTGGCCAAGAAGAAGACCCACGTCAAGCGCCACACCGCCAACCCGGTCTTCAACGAGTCCTTCATCTTCGACGTCCCGTCGGAGGGCCTGGATGACATCACGGTGGAGCTCCAGGTGTTGGACCACGACCGGGTCTCCAAGAACGACCAGATCGGGCGGCTAACGTTTGGCGGCCGGGCGAAGACGCCCTCTACCCTCGAGCACTGGAAGGAGGTGTGTGAAAACCCGCGGAGGCAAATAGCGAAGTGGCACGATCTGCAGCAGGGACACTAATCGAATCACCGAAGATATATTTTAATCAATCAATCAATCAATGAATTGATCAATTGATATTAACTTACCGCATATATTCAGCTTACCCGAGTCGTGTTTTCACAAACAAGAGATGCAGAATTTATCCATGAATAACCAAGATGTACTAATCATATTTACTAGAGACGAAAAATTTAACACTGGTTCATTATCGGCTGTGATACTATATATTACGTCCTATTTTTAGGGCCCCATTATTAATCAGAAAATTGTCATGCAAGGTTGTGTTGTCGTTCTCAGGATCTGAATCAAAAGCCTTTCATTATATGAAGGGTTAGGATATAGCTTAATGGATATGGCTGAATACAAGCGACGTGGTCACTTTTATCGTTTTGGCATCACCGGCATTTAACCTACAGTATAAGAGGGTCTGTATTATAAATGTTTGATTCCTGTACGAGTCAAAGAATGAGTCTTCTTAGCTTTAGCCAAAAAGGAATCACAGAGATATATATATGTGTGCTGCTACTCGTAGAAATAGGCGCAAGCCAACACGCAAATGTTGTCTTTCAGGAAATAGGGCGCTATATTGTCTATTTTGTCCGCAAACGCCAGGTCTTGGTAAGCAAACTTGGGCAATTTCAGAAATTCAGTAAATGAACGTGCAACAGTGTCGTCCGATTTGCACAAATAGATTTCTTGTTTCAACAAACATATGATCCATATGATTCCTTGCCTGAATCTGAAATCTTCATTGTCCTTTTAGCACGAGCACCATAACTGCTTTATCACCATAGTGACGGCTGTATTTGGAATGGTTGAAGTTTTCTTACCAAAGTCTGTCACGTACATGTAAATAGAAAATGTTGATTGAATTTTCGTGTCAGACGGTGGCAGGCTGTACGTCCTTAACAGAAAGAGAAACGGAAGAACTGTGATGTATTAGCCGGAGTGTATAGGTAACCTACACAGCAGAAATCTAAAGCCCCTGCCATACATAGCCAACCGTGGTCTCCCGACCTTCTCCGGACCAGGGTTGGGAGTTAGTCGTGAGCAAGGGCATCTGTGGTTGGGAGTTGGTCGACAAGGTTGCTTACTATAGTCTTTAAAAGTCGATTCCGCCAGCCGACTATGTATTTTGACAAACTATCTCGGGAAAGTCATAGATGCAATCAGAGGAGCGAACTGGAGGTAGAATACGATGGATTTGAGGCTACTCCCAACCCAGCCCCAACCTTGGTTGGGAGTGGTCGGGAGCAAAGTCGTGGGAAGGTCCTTAATGTGTGACAGGGGATTAACGTGACTGTATGCATTGGGTAGCACTTAAAGAAAGTCTTGTCTTGTAAATGAATCTTACCTCTAGAAGTGTAAACATTAGAGTGTTCTGTATATCACAGCGAAGGCTGTGATGTACCAGTATTCGTCTTGTCTACAATTAGTAGGGAGATGGCGAAAATTCAAATCTATTACTTGATTGTTTGAAGATTTGTCTTAGCAGCGAGGCAAAGCTTAATGTAACAAGTACAAAAATAACTTTCATTGGTCTTCGACTTGCCCCATGGCAAGACCAGGAAAAAACTCCAATTTTCTGGTGTAAACATTAACATTACTGATAAATCCATACAACATAATGATTCAGTAGTTTACACTAGCTCAAAATTTATCTTAACATGAGAGTGAAATTTCAGGTAGAGCTGAAACAGACAACCACTATTCGGAACAATTTAGGAAAAAAATTACAATGGGGGCCTTTGGAACACAATAACAACTTAGCAATGAAGACTTACGAAGTCTTATTGTCGTAGAATAGCAATGAAATATTGTTGTTAACATTTGTACATTCTGCTCGTGGTGTAGTTTAGATATACAAAATGTCCAGATTCCAGAATGCTTTATACAGTCCTCGGTTTGTGTGTCAAAATTCTTTGTGAGTTGTTTACTTTATGTATACGGATTATTGGCCTACCTGGGAGAATTCCCGACTTCTTTGGCATTTGCCTAACTTCTCCACACAATCTTGTATAATCAGCATAAGCTTGTCGAAGGACAAGTTGTTGTAGCTTTATGTTGTTGCTACTATGAATGGAAAGTCAGTTAATGTAAACAACAGAAGAACATAATTATACCAAAAATGATTGGTCAGCCTGTTGGTGTCATATCTGTTCATTTGGCACATGTTTCAGAAATGTTAATTGGTGTAGAAAGTGTGGAAGACGTATTATCTCAATACAAACGCAAACATGGGTATCCAGATCCGTAAATTAGGAGTGCAATTTGTGATACTGCTCTTGTTACTTTGCAATGTGGAACTGTACTGACTGTGTTCACATGGCCACTAAAGATACGTGGTTTATACACCGTGTATAAATCACTTATGTTTGTCACTTTGCATCTAGAAGCTTCAATGATTCTTGGCTTATATGTAATTGCATTGAATTTTGTAAATATACGTGTGGGGTTAAATTAACCCCTACCTAGAATGACTATGACGGGAGTGTTGTAAATCTTCAATTGACTCGTTAGGTTGCATTTTACATTTAAAGAAATGGGTGGATCATGGAGATGCCGAAATGTTCGAATGGCCATTCTAAATTCAAAGTGACAAAGTGTTACATATTCCCTAACTTTGCCCCAGATTTTTAGTATTACAACATAACCTGGGCGTCCCGGCTTTCACTATTACTACCTAAAAACAAACACTGGTGGTGCCAAGATCACTGAGCACAGAAGATGTAATCAAAGGCTTTTAAGACTTGCATCTTAAAATCTCGACCTTTCTCTGTTTCTGTTATCGAAACGCGTTTTTTGGGAACAGTCAGGTTGCCTGTAATGCACACTCCCTGGATAAATGTACATCCATTGTTGTTCATTAACTTGTGCAAGCTCTTAATATCCCTTGTACTTACTGTACCACTTGAATTGTTGTCCATCCACTTAATTGTAGACAAACTCTAACGTATGTATATATATAAAGCACTGTAGAGCAGGCAGGTCACTATATAGAGTAAAGAAAATGCATTTCGCATATTCTATATTTTTCATATGTGAGAATTGTAACTATTCAATTGTGAAGCTGAAGCAGATATAGGTTAACGTGGCGGGAAACGTTGGTCGATGTGTTACGAACTTAGAAAAACAATAAAGGATCTAGGACTTGTCGTTGTGACATGTCGTGTCTTTGTGATTTCTATGATAAAGGAGGCGCAGTTTGTTTCTTAGGTCGAGAAGTCATTCAACATTTATGTCGCTCTGCACCACACTGAACGAAATCCTTAAGCACACGTTAAAGCTTGCGTAAAGGTCCCCACAAATGAAGAAACGGAACATTTACCCATGATTTAAGATGTGCGTAAAGAATGGATTTTGTGCAGTGTCATATTTTATTCTTAATTCTTAATACATTTTGTACTTCCCCGAAAAAGACATTTATTCAAGTTATCACCATCATTATCTATCGCCTACCATTAAGAATTTTCTGACTCCATATATTTACATTTTGTAAGAGTACTTCAGGCGTAGAGATGGTTATGAATTCTACGGTGTTAAAACGTTTGAATTTAGACATAATGTGACACAATCGATTCAGAAACTTCTGTCGTATGGTGGTATTTTTACGGTATCCGTCATAATCGTGTGGAAGAACAGATGTATTCAAGGCGGCATGACTACGCACGAAAAAAAGTACAGAGAAGTTTCTTCTGCCATTGCAACTAACAACAAAGCTACATGGAGGCAACATCTATAACTCCAATTCAATGACAAATGCCAAAAGTGGTTATCTTTACATTTTGCATTCATTGCATTCCAATATGCAAAGAAGAAGCACGTCGGCAGAACGTACTGCACCTGCGCGAAACCCGTAATGTATTGTGCATAGCACTTTGGCAGAACGTCTCATGTAAGGTTGTATTAGAGCATATAAGGTTGACACCCTGTCTGTAGTTTTCAGATGTTGTATAGGAAAAGATATCGTCTGCAACAGGCAATATTTTGATGCAACGTTGACCAAACATCCAACGAAAATGTGAAAAATCAGGGTTTTGCGCAGGCGCAGTACGTTCCGCCGACGTGCTCAAAGAAGACAATCTTGTTATTATTAGCTCTATAGCTTCACGTCATTACAAGGCTCTGTGTGCAGTACCAGTGCCTTCCGCTGGTGAAACATCAGAAACGCCCGATACTCTTCAGGCATTGCGTGTTTTTTTAGGTTTCCTATGTTTCCATAGTAATGGTATTTTAACTTTCGCCCCTTTTCGTCCTCTGAAAACGGGTAGTATCCGTACAAGTGGATCTGGTCACACAGACAGGCCGCCAGCGCGAACAACATGTTTCCTGTTGATGGCCGTTTCGGCTTGAATTCTGAATCCTTCCACATTCTAGGAAGTAGAAAATATGTAAGACATGTCATGCATATGTGAAGAAGACATGCAGTTTCACTTTATACACAGAAGAAGTAACGCTGCAATTAACTGAAAATTGCCATTGGTTAACTAACCGAAAACAACGTCGTACCTGTTGTGAGCATTTGACGGCACATGAGAAATCATGTGCTCGTTTCAAATTTTATCAATTCCAGAATTCTCAAATGTGAAAAAAAAAGAAACCTACGCTGTCATCTGTTCATTTATAGTACTTGGTGCATACGAAGTCTTGATTGGCAGTTGGCGTATCCTTATCATCAAGTTGATAAACGCCACTTCCTTACGTGCCCCGGGTGATACAAAAGCAGGAATGTGAAGAATCTGGTCGCCGATGAGACGCAGTCGTCTCACAAACTTCTCTCGTATGGCCATATTTTTACTGTATCCCTTATAATCGTGTTTAAGAACAGATGGATTTATGGTGGTGAAGTTGGATTTTGTCCCCACGTCTTTCTCGAACCCCTCAATAGCAGCGAGGTTAGATCTGAACACGAAGTCCGCAGAGTCGATCTGAGGACCACAATGGCTGTCCAGAAGAATCCCAGAATTCCCCACGACTGCACAGGACCGGAAGTGCTTGCCCAGAAGAGGCGACGACTCGGGAGTAAGATTATATACAGTTTGTGTGATTTTGAACTTCTTTTGTTTTGCCAATTCGTACTTCATGTGTTTTTTTTCCACGAATTTGAGACTTGTTTATGGTGAGGTCTGTGTCGGGGTTGAAGTAAGTCATAACCCACTTTCTATGAAGAACATAGAAAAGAGATTGTTAGAACCAAGGAGGTTAGAGGGAACAAAGAACAAAGTCGATCATACCATCCCGATGCCCATTAAACAATTCCTTTTAAGAGTCAAGATTGTTGAAAGCGAAAGCCGAACTCCGAGCTACGCATGTCCCTAACCCAAAACGTAAAACTCCTAATATATATTTACTCAATCGTTAGCTCTGACCCTCTCAGTCCAACGTAACAACTGAGATTCCAACACATTTCTCATTAAGAACTTTGGGCTTTAGTTATAATTCGTTTTCCACTGGTTCCAAAGAAGAAACAAGATCCCATACCTTCCAAACATCTCATACCTTCGCCAGATGACGTAAACACTTACGACTGGCGAATTGTAAATGTTTCTCTTTGATTATGCAAATAAATACTCATTTGTATGAATTCATATCAGTTGACCATATTCTCCACCCAATGACAGTCTTATCTTAACAACGAAAGCTATTGTAGCATTTCCTTATAAAAATATTATGCAAATTATAAGTTAGGTTTAATGAGGTTTAATTAGGTTTTATCTTCACTTGACTTCCAAATCCGGTATGAAATTAACGGCAGTTGCCAGTATGAAATTATAGAAAATTCTCATTAATTATGTAAATAAGGTCTTCATTTACATAATCAAGATCTGCCGATGTTCATCTCGTTCTCAATTACATATGCCAAAAGTTTTAATAGTCCTATATGGCAACAGAGTAGATTTATGGAATTATGCAAATTAGTTTCTGGTTTATTTGCAAAATTGTTATCTAATTACGTCAAGCATCACTTAACCACTTCTTGAGTTATCCTCCCTCGAAGATTTTTTAACAAACGCTCCTGCAGTTCCAGAGCAAGCTGCTAGGAGGCTCTTAATAATGTCACTTCTTCCCGAGCACAAGAGCTATCTACCATATGAAATTCGTGGCGCTAGAATGTCCATATCACGAGATATCAAAACGGGAATTTCCGCTGCAGTACCATAACAAGCCTCCAGGGGACCCAAAATGTAAGTATTGTGAGATTTCATCAAGACCAACACACCTACCAAGTTTCATCACATGTATTCACTTATGTATTACTCACTTATGTATTACTCACTTTTTTCCTGTACGTATATTATCACATGTTCACTTGCAATTAGTCCACCGGCACGAATTCGCAATAAGATATTAATTATCAGAAAATAATGAACATGTACAATACCTGCATGAAATTATTTCACCACATAGCAGACTTTGATTTGATTTTATCCACAAATCAAAATCTACGAGTACACATTAATGGGTAGACAGGGTAGTTAAAGTTATCGGAAGGTTCTGCTGAGTGAAATTCTTCCTTTTTCAAACAGAAAATTCCTCACCTCATCCGTTCAACTTCTGACGTATTAAACGTTACTTCCGGTGCCTCATTTGTTCTTGTTGAGTTGATCCTGTGTGGAAGAGATATTGGTTGCACTTCTACCAAAACTAGAAATGAATAGATATGACCTATATGGCATGACTACGCACGAAACAAAAAAAATATTCCAAAGTGGATTCTTTTGTCATTGCAACTGGCAACCATCAAAATTTACACTACGATAGAACACATGTACATTGGTGTAGACAACAACATAATCAAGTAGACTGGTAGGGTAGGGTGGCCTAATAAGTAAGCCACGTGTGTTTAAGGGCTCATGCCATTTAAATGAAACATAATTGTACAAATAAAGATAAGAAAAAATATAGGAAATCATGGTGACCTATGGCATGACTATGCACGAAAAAAAGCAGAAAGACAGGTTTCTTCTGCCATTGCAACTGCACACTGACAGCAGAAAGCGACATCTATTACTCCGGTAGTCAAGGATAAATGCTGTGTTCTGTGACCTTGAGAATCCTCCCGTCCTTGGATATTCTGTTTGCTTCTTAGGTCTAGTGTCAAAAAAGTTGCCTGAATCACCACTTCCCCTAGCCCTGGATTCATCAAGTCATTGGCAAGTTAACATAGTTGGTACCTAAAATTAGGCCACAGCAAGTATATTTTATGGATGACATCCTCCACAGACTCCAAATCTAATGCGATAGGGCGAAAAAAAAAAACAAGGCGGGCCAAAAAAACAAGATTCCGACATTTTTAAATTTTGACGTCATAAACCTTGTCAAACAAGACCTGCGGTGACAAAACATGATATCACAACCAACAGGTCTTTTATTC
The DNA here is from genome assembly GCA_013266295.2 of Branchiostoma floridae x Branchiostoma japonicum. Lineage (NCBI taxonomy): Eukaryota > Metazoa > Chordata > Leptocardii > Amphioxiformes > Branchiostomatidae > Branchiostoma > Branchiostoma floridae x Branchiostoma japonicum. The sequence goes on along the minus strand of CM023823.1, from coordinate 10,611,980 downwards.
CTTTAGTCAACAGTATTACCTACCCATGTAGGCTATACATTTCCAAACTAGAAAAATTGGAGAAAAGAGTTTGTCGTACCATCATGGCAGCTACTACAGTGGGTGCTCATATGCAACACCTTAGACTATCAATACTTGTCATCAAACGCAAGCAATTGTGCTTCAAGTTTGCTTCATCCCTGATGGTCTCTGAACCGATAGACATTTACGAAATACTTGCCCATTTTCGGCATGTTGACCACCGTCAGAAGGCAACACAAAATTCTTGTTTTTTTTCGAAATCAGGCGAAAAGCAATGCGCGCGCGGATGTCATCCATAAAAATTATTTGCTGTGGCCTTAGTAAAAAGGCTAATTTAACCGTTTCTATTAAATCCGCCCTTTCCTACAACCATAAACATACCTGTAGTGTGGAGAAGCGGTGGTATTCATCCAAGCTTTGTTAACTAAAAATTGGTATGAAAGCTGCTCTGTCTTCAGACTTATCAGAAGGGTCACGACAAACCCGAAAAGGAGTCCACAGGCCATCACTCGAAAACAAGCCTTTCTGTCCGCCATGGTGATCGCGATTGGTGACGACCTTGGGTGGGGCGCGTTTAACCTTTATAAGGCTTTAACCTGGACCGGTCGAGCGACTATGAATTCTGTAAACATGAGGTAGCTTGGAGCAGTCCATTTTAGCGCGGGGATCATTTGAATAGGCTATCATTATACGGATGTTGTTTTGGAATAGGGCATCTTTAGATGAGGTAATTTTGGAGAACTCAAGTTTTTTTTTTAAATAGAGCGATCCATTTAGAAGTGTCTTCCATTTCCTAGCAGAGGTTGACTTTTTATCCTTGACTCCCTTTCCAACATGTGGACACTCCCGTCAGTTTGACTAAAAGCGCCCCACCCAAGGTCGTCACCAATCGCGATCACCATGGCGGACAGAAAGGCTTGTTTTCGAGTGATGGCCTGTGGACTCCTTTTCGGGTTTGTCGTGACCCTTCTGATTATTCTGAAGACAGAACAGCATCATTTTTTAGTTAACAGAGCTTGGATGAATACCACCGTTTCTCCAAACTACAGGTATGTGGCGAAACGTTGTCGAACGATTTTTAAAATAGATTAGGTATCAACTTTGTTTACTTGGTAATGGCTTGATAAACCCAGGGCTCAGAGGTGTCGTGATTCGGGCAACTTTATTTGACGTTTAACAAAACAAGCAAACAGAATATCCAAGGAAGGGAGAATTCTCAAGGTTATAGAACACAGCGTTTATCGTTGACTACCGGCTTTATAGATGTCGCCGCCTGTCTAGTTGCAATGACAGACATGTACAAACCTCTCTTTCTGCTTTTTTGCCTGCGAAGTCATGTCATAGGTCATGATTATTTCCTATTTTTATGATATTTGTTCAATGTGAGATTTTTTTATAGGTCGAGCAACATAATCCCCTAGGAAACAAGTGTAGCTTACTAATTAGGCCACCCTAGGATACCTACCAGTAGTACAGTTGTTGTCTACACCAGGAGGGTCGATCTTTTTTTCTGTTTGCCAGTTGCAATGACAGAGGACCCCTCTTTCGTCTTTTTTCGTGTTTAGTCAAGCCATAGGTAATATCTATTTATTTCCAGTTTTGATAGTAGTACAACCAATATCTCTTCCACACAGGATCAACTCAACAAGAACAAATGAGGCACCGGGAGTAAAGTTCAATACATCAGAAATTGAACGAATAAGGTAAGACCGGTATTTTCTGCTTGCAAAAGGAAGAATTTCACTCAGGATTACAGAGAGATAAACATTCTCTTATCCCCAGAACTTAAACGAATCTGTCTATTCATTAATGCGTACTTGTAGATTTAAAAAAAAACTATTTATGAATTTATAGATATCTGTGATTTGATGATAAAAAATGAATCTTGCCAATGTGCGTATTGTGTGTGTAAAGCTGAGTCGTAAATGCTGTTACTAGGAGTCTCAGTCTGCTATGTTGTGTAATAATATTCATGCAGGTGTTGTACATGTTCGTTATTTTCTGATAATTAATATTTTATTGCAAATTCGGGGCTCTTGACTAATTGCAAGTGAACAAGTGATAATATTCGTACATGAAAAAGTGAGGCAATGAGGATTACACTACCTTGATGGTCTGCAGTAAGGTTCTATATCTACGTTAATGATTTGAGATTTAATTTCTGTTTGAAAGCAGTGGAAAATGTAAAGTCCCAATTACGATCTTAATGATAGATGTGTTGAATTTTCTTATTGTTATGTTAGTCTGAAACGGTTAGAGCTCAGGATTGAGTAATATAATCAAGGTTTTTAGTTTGGGGCTAGGGACATGTTATATGGGCGGGGTTTGGCTTAGATTGCTGGCATCGGGATGGTATGATCGACTTTGTTCTTTGTTCCCTCTAACCTCCTTGGTTCTAACAATTTCTTTTCTATGTTCTTCATAGAAAGTGGGTTATGACTTACTTCAACCCCGACACAGACCTCACCATAAACAAGTCTCAAATTCGTGGAAAAAAACACATGAAGTACGAATTGGCAAAACAAAAGAAGTTCAAAATCACACAAACTGTATATAATCTTACTCCCGAGTCGTCGCCTCTTCTGGGCAAGCACTTCCGGTCCTGTGCAGTCGTGGGGAATTCTGGGATTCTTCTGGACAGCCATTGTGGTCCTCAGATCGACTCTGCGGACTTCGTGTTCAGATCTAACCTCGCTGCTATTGAGGGGTTCGAAAATGACGTGGGGACAAAGTCTAACTTCACCACCATAAATCCATCTGTTCTTTCAAACGATTATAAGGGATACAGTAAAAATAAGGCCATACGAGAGAAGTTTGTGAGACGACTGCGTCTCATCGGCGACCAGATTCTTCACATTCCTGCTTTTGTATTGCCTTTGACACGTGGAAGAGTGCAGTTTATCAACTTGATGATAAAGAAACGTCACTTGCCACTCAAGACGTCGTATCCACCAAGTAATATTAATGACAAGATGACAGCGTAGGTTTCTTTTTTCACATTTGAGAATTCTGGAATTGATAAAATTTGAAACGAGCACATGATTTCTCATGTGCCATCAAATGCTCACAACAGGTTGTTTTCGGTTAAGCGACGGTCACAACCCGCCGTACGTGCTTCTGCGTGCTGTCTACGTGCAAAAACGTGGGCAAACGTAGGGGATCCGTAAGTGGTGAGTACCGCCTCCGTACGGAATCCTACGGATTTGGGAGCACGCAGACACGCCGTAGAACTTTAAGTGCATGTAAAACTTTTTTTGCGTGCGGTCTGCGGATTCACCACCCGTACGTGCGAGTACGGGCGACGCGCGGGCCCCGTACAGCCCATGAGCGTAAAACGCACTGACTCCGTGAGTCTAATTCACGGGCAATTGCTGTACGGACAGCGCACGAAGAACGTGCGTGCCGCGCACGGTGCTTGCGTATTCCGTGCTTACTCCGATCCGCACTTCCCAGTTGACCTGCTCAATGACTACGCAGAACACACGTTCATCATACCAGGTGCTCCGCACGTACAACGCACGTGCAACGCACCTAATTTCTACAGTATATAAAGACAACTTGACGGACGACTGCCAACTCGTCTCCGGAGCTCCTCCAAGATGCACAGGAAGGCTCATAAGAAGACAACCAGACAAGAACCAAAGAAACGGGCCGAAGAAGACGACAGGGCGGCTAGTGATGAAGATAACAGGGGGGACTTTACAGGGAGATTACATTCATCGCACGTGCACGCACTTACAACTTGTAACGTGCGAGTGAGTAAGGAAACCGTACGTAAGCAGCACGTGTAGGTACGGCCTGTACACGGTAACGTGGCAATCGCACAGAGATCGTACGTTGTAAGCACGTACAACTCACTTACCACTTGCGCAACGAACGATGCACGCAACCACGCACGGCCAGCCGTGGCGTGCAAACCACGTACGTACACCTTGTGCAACCGTGCGAGTGACGTACTCCCTCAGCTGGTCACCCTACGTTTTCAGAAAAAAACGTAGCAGACGTGGCCTCCAAAAAAAACGTACGGACAAAAAGCACGTACGGCGGGTTGTGACCGTCGCTTTAGTAAACTTACGGCAATTTATGTTAATCGCGGAGTTTTACTGTTTTTGTGTATAGACTGAAACCGCATGCTTTTTTCACATGCCTAACATCTTTTTCTCTGCCTAGAATGTGGAATGATTCAGAATTCAAGCCGAAACGAGCATCGACTGGAAACATCTTGTTCGCGCTGGCGGTCTGTCTGTGTGACCAGATCCACATGTACGGATTCTACCCGTTTTCAGAGGACGGAAAGGGGCGAAAGATAAAATACCATTACTATGGAAACATAGGAAACCTTCCCATTCACGGAATGCCTGAAGAATATCGGGCGTTTCTGACGTTTCACCAGCGGAAGGGACTGGTACTGCACACAGAGCCTTGTGATGACGTGACGTGAAGCGCCAGAACTAAAGAATAACAAGATAATCTTCATTGCATATTCATACCTCGAAGGGCTAGATTCAAATGGCCACGTGTGGTCTATATCGTGTAAAACTATAAAATGTAAAAAAAGATAAATAACTATATACAATTCTAGATCAATATTTCTAATAGATTTTTCTCTGTTTTTAAAACACGTCGACAGAAAAGTACACAATTTGTTCATTACATGATCAATTTTGCTTGCACGACATATGGTATTTGAATATCTCTTGGTTAAACATTTTCTTATATCTCTTGTCTAGCTGCATTGCTCATCCAATGTACAGCCGAATACAAAAAGTATCTAGTTTTCAACATGTGAACAGTCTCAAAGTTTGCATATTTTCTTTCTTTTAGTGGGGTAATAAGTCATTCATGTTTTATTTGTCGTTTAGCCGGTAAATTAATCAGACCGATCGACACATTTTATCGTTGTTGACTACTCTTAATATTCTGCTTGCATGAGAGTGATACACAGATGCGCTTTGGAGGGTGTGTGTGTGTGTGTGTGTGTGTGTGTGTGTGTGTGTGTGTGTGTGTGTGTGTGTGTGTGTGTGTGTGTGTGTGTGTGTGTGTGTGTGTGTGAACAGCATAACTCGAAAAGGCTTAGATGGATTATTTTGATATTTGGTGGATATGTAGATTGTTCTTGATGAGAGCTCTAGTTGATTATGTAATAATCAACATTTGGTTATTACATAATCAACAGTTGCTGATTATGTAATGGCATGGATTATGTAATGATTACATAATCAACAGTTGATTATGTAATAACGGGGTATGTCCTTGAAGACGGATGTTCTGATTGATGAAGAACTTGATTTCAGTTACCTTGAATAACAAAAATGTAGCATATGCCAACTAGAGTTCCACGACCTCATACCTTCGCCAAATTAGGTTACCCTTTATGGTTCCGGGTCAGAGTTTAATTCTGACCTCTAATGAAGTGCGCAGTAAATTGCCGGAAATGTGATTTTGTTTCTTATGTTTTGGTCGCGATATCCCTAATATCGTTATAGCTATGTACATCTCTTTTTATTTTCTGAAAAGCCTGTTAATTGTAGCCTTTATAGGTGGCGTAATGTTGGTGGTCCAGCGAAGACGCCCTGGTATTAATCCGCGCGGATTGTAATGTTGCCTTTTCGCCTGATCACCGGGATGGTGCGTTCTATGTGCGCTGTGGGTGTGTTTTGGTCATCGAAGGTAGCGGTAAACTTATCGCAGTTGCAGCTGCAGTTTCAGAGGAATCTACTAGGGGGCCAAAACTTATGTCACTTCTTCCCGAGCACAAGAGCTACCTACCATTTACAAATCATGACCCTAGCATGTCCAGATCACGAGATATCAAAACCAGAAGTTCCGCTGCAGTATCATAGTACCATAACAAGCCGCCAGGGGGCCCAAAATCTAATCATTTCGAGGTCTCATGAAGACCTACCCACCTACCAAATATCAAGACAATCCATCTTTGCCTTCTCAAGTTATGCTGTTGACAGACACACACACACACACAGACACACACATACACACACACACAGTCACGAAAACATAACCTTCTTGACGAAGGTAATAACCAGTAAAACACATTTAGGCGTAACACATCAGTTTTGTGCAGTAAGTACAAGCCCCTGTCACACAGTCAGAACTTGCTCCCGGCCAGCACCTAACCAGGGTTAATTGGCTAAAGGTCGGGAGCAGTCTGACAAGATTTAGGACACGCCTATCTTTCCCGCCGACCGTGTCCTAATCATTTCAGAGCCATTTCCCATGCAGTATAGTACATAACCTACTCCCGACCAGCCCGGGAATGCTTTCCAACCTACTCCCCCACCATCCCGACCTCTAGCCGCAAGCTGCCGACTCCCTCCAGACTGATTCCTAACCTAACTCTCTCACATATTGATATGGACATAATCAGCAACTTTAAAAGAGGGGTCTACTTCGTTTTTAATCAAAATGATCCATACTTCCATATTCGATTATGATAAAATTACCCAAACAATTCAGTAATACCAAGGTTCCTTTAGACATCATCCTCGTGCCACTACAATTGTAAACGATTTGCCACATTCGTAAGAATATATATAGTATAAAATGTGTACTTCTAGCAGCCCTAGTATCCAAACATACAACCGATATGTTCCTACTTTTCCACGCATTCACAATACGTCAGTCATGAACATTAACATCATTTGCCGAAGGTATGAGGTCGTGAAACTCTAGTTTGTAAATATTTCACCTAACGACAGGTGTCGCTTTGAAATGAGGAAGAAGAAGTCCCCCATGCGGTACCTTTATTTTGTGCAACGTCATTTTAATGTACTTAAAGATGTTTGTTTAAAGAGGAGAAATAGATTAGCGTGGGCACGCTTAAGGTACATTCCGTTCAGTGAAATGTTGTGACAAATGCAGTGAACGCTGCGGTTGATTATCTTTGTTCGGTTACATTTACCCAAAGATTCCTATACACATTATAACTTTACACAAGACGTTTTCTGCGTTTGCAAAACATTTCATGTTAAGGAACGTTTGGTCTGTGGCGCGTGTAGAATGTAAACTCTTGATCGAGCAGAGCATTCCGTATCGAGCCAGCCTTTATTTGTAAATATTCCACTTAACGACAGGTGTCGCATTGTACCGTGCAGTAACTTAAGTCACCGGTTTGCCATCTAACAAAAGCAGGGTAAACACAGCGTCGAAAGTCCGTGTTCAGCGGGGAAACTTGTACAGACTTGCTCTCTGAAGAACCTGTTCACAAAGACAACTTCGATCAATAGTGATTTCATGGGTTTCTGATTGAAAAAAAAATCACAGTTCACTTCGTATTGTTGAAGCCGGTGCGACATTGTGAAGTTCTCTTTCAAACCGGCACCAACGCTTGACTTGAATGAAACGTAATTCAGTCTTTGAATGAGTAAACCGAATAAAGAATGGATGGATGAATGAATGAATGAATGAATGAATGAATGAACGAATGAATGGATGGATGGATACCTCCTGTGTAATGTTTTAGTAAGAAGACAAAACCATACATACACTGTCGGTAAGTAAATTCACTGTAGTGATAGCTTGGCGCCTTTGAAACGGCACAACTAAACTATTGGTAAAGAATGTGTCCCTGTTCCTGACACGTATTTTCAAAGTCTTTTATAAACATACAGTTCATATATATATTAGCTAGGCGTCAGCACAACAAAATATTGGTAAAAATTTGTCCCTGTTCCTGACATATATTTTGAAGTCTTTTACAAACATAGTTCGTTCTGCATGAACCATGCTTCCTGATTTACCACATATTATCAATTCATCCATGTTTCAGTTTTTAGTCGTAGGAAAAAGAAACTATTGCTCAAGTACTGCTTACAGCTTTCAAGACGTCCTTTCAAGGATTCTTCTTGCGGAGAAGATCCGCAAATTTGTTCTTGTTGTCGACAGTCTCCTTTTTGAACGCCCGTTCTATCACCACTCGCCGTCCGTTCTCCACTTCCATCTGACGCTTTCTGTTGGACATGTTCTGTCGCCCGGGCCGGACCCCGTCTCTCCGCTGCATGACGAGTTTCCTGGCGGCCAGCGGGTTGTCGTCCTTTTCACTCCCACCGTGCTGATCTATGATGTGTTTCAGAATGTGTTCAAGGTCTCTCTTGTCCTTTTCTAGGTCGTCTCTCTCCGCGGCAACTTGCGCGAGGTGTCTTTCCACTTCCTCTTTCTCCGTTTCTACCGTCTGTTGTCGACCTTGCGCTATCCTGGCGGCTCTTTCAGCGTCGGCTGCCTTGCTGAACAAGTCGTCCCGCTCTTTTTTTAAGGTCTGGAATTTTTCTTCCGTGCGAATTTTGGCGTTGTTCGTGTCCTGGAGCTCTCGCTTTGTTTCTGCTAGCTGCAAAGTGAGGTCGGCATTTTCCCGATCCAATTTCGCAGCTTTCGTGGCGTGGTTGTCTTTAAGAATTCGGACGTCCCTGCACTCCTTTTCCAACCTCTTGACAACCGACTCCTTCTCTTCTTTATACTTCTTAAATTTTGTTCTCATGTTCAGAAAGCGAAGTTTCAGTTCGTCGTACTCCCTTTTCTTGTGCGAAAGTTCCTCTTGTATCTCTTTCAGCAGTGCTGTTTTGGCCGTGACGTCGCGGTCTTCCTGGTTCTGTATCCTAGCCTGTTGCAGCGCCTCAAGTTGTTCTGACGTTTGCCGCAACTTCGCCTCCAAACTTTTGATGATTTCGTCCTTTTTCTTCACCTGTATCTCCAGCCCCATGTCTATCACTTCGTCCTTGTTCTTAAAGCTCGATTCTGATGTGTTTGCTGTAGTTGTCTTAGCCTTAGGCAAGGTCTCTAGCATGTCTGCGAGGTAGGCTTGCTTGCAACCTTGGCGTAGACCGAGGCACAGGGCAGCGAACGCCCTGTCTCCCATGGTCGGTAGCATCTCCAGCAGCTCCCGAGCGATGTCTCTCCTCGTGCCCGAGCCAGCGTGGAGGATGTCGTCCTCCATAGCAGGTGTGAGGACTCCGAACGAGACGAGAACGGGGAGCACGTACTTGGTGTTCATGTTCTCGAGCAGGGTCGGGTAGTGCCGGCGGAGCTGCGCGCGGTGCTCGGTGGTCATCGGGACGTCCGGCGGAGTCATAATCTCCCGGCTCTCCCCCACTCCTCCCGGACCCCTTCCCTCTGTCAGCTCCTTCATTTTGTCACTCACACACTCCCGCTAGCGGAGACCATACCTTTGAAAAAAAGGTACGCTTCTCCCAGCGTCCTGACTGTGTTTGTGACTACACAGACACCGGGAACCAAGCCCCGCGTTAAATATAGCAACTGACACCCACCGCCAGTCAACCCTGTGTTCAAGATATAGATCGATGGACTCTGAAAGGAAAGTACCTGGCCCGTGTACCGACACCTGTTGTCCCGCGACAAAGGACTGGAAAGGTGGCGAAACAAGACTCGGTAGCAACGGAGGGAGTTGGGTTACCTCGGACGAAAGCAGAGAAGGGACGGCGTTTTGATAACAGCAGCGAATGTGTATGTTGAGCTATTCATGGCAACAACCCCCGGCCATGGTTGCTAGGGGTTCTTTTTTCTACCGCGAAGGAAAGGGGTTAATCACAGAAAGCAAATATAACAAATCTGTAAAAGCCCATAAAAGCGCAGAAAAAGCGGCCGGATTTGTAGACTGCACAGTCGATAAATCAGCTGAACAATAGGCAAACACGGATAGTCTAGATCTTCATCGAGTTGGTGTTGTTTTTTGGACCTGAGATTGAACCATTCTGTAAACAATGACACTTCAAATTTAGTCTTGTTTTGCTCGTACACGCAGGATGATCCTCATCTACAGTTGTTGGCGACGGTCTAAGATATTTCTTCAAATCTCGGATCACTTTCTTGTGTATTGTTAGCCTCCCAGCAGAACAGATCATGGTAATGTAACGCATCACAAACGACACATGTATAAAGTTTCGCGCTGAATATTGATAACACAGCAGTTTCTTTTAGGTACACATCGCGAGCATTCTTCCACTTGTATATACGTTAACTGTTACGTTTTGCTTACAGTAAGACCTGTCACCAAAACTCTCGCCAGCGAGTCTAGATCATCTCGGTAGTCTGGTCGTTATGCCCGTCGTAGCTAGAGTAGCTAGGACAGTAATTGATTTATTCGATGATTACTTGATCGATCGACTGAATAATTGCTTTTGTACAGAGTTGGCTGATTGGTTGATTGATTGATTACATGTAAGTGGCTGATTGGTCGGGAGCGCTAGCGCGTTGTAAGACCCCGTTCATACGGATGCGCGTTGAGCTCGATTCGGGTAAACCACATTCCTCACATCTGGTCCACGTGCCACACCACACCTTCTAAACTGTGCCCGAGAACGATTCGCCTAAACTACATTCATTGTTGTTTGATGAAAACAAGCAAGGTGGCGTCTTGCCAATGTTAGAGGTTAGGGGTGAAAGTGCATCCTGCCCTAGAAGTTGTCGTGTTTTTCTTATGGATAATCGCTTGCAACCGGCTCAGAGGAGTACGAAGGAGACGCGGGCTACGGGTGGCCCTTGTAAGAATTCGTTGCCGACGCCACCACTTGTTATTTGCGGACCCCGAGGTCAATGACCGGGTTGATATGCAAAGTAAACCTGATGAAAGCGCATCGGCGCGTTCAGACGCAAATCGCGATCCAGTCAAGGCGGTTTGAAACCGGTTTGGGATCGAGGCGCTTTCAATGCGATTCGGAGCGTTCAGATGGAGCCACATGAATCCAGAATCCGGCCAAACCACATCGAAAGCGCTTTCAGCGCATCCGTATGAACGGGGTCTACATAAGCTATAAGGAACGTTCCATTTGAATGGTTTAGAGGGGTGGACGAGTCTAATGATACTAAAGTACTAGTACCTGATTTTGAGGGTATGGAATTGTAGCTGGCCTGGTAAAGGTTTTACGGGTTTTAGACGTAAAGGCAAATGCAGGTTAATGACAATAATGATACTAGTAGTAAGTTTATTAGGGAGGGATGCGGAAAGGGGGAAATTACGGAATAAAACCGGTTTATAACTAGGTGCCAATATCTGATCGCTAATCCCCCGGACATAACGACATAACAACCCGAATATCTGATTCAGTAGATAACGCTTAGCCATAGTGTGAAAGTCCGACTCTCGCGGCTAGCATCCAGGTATTTGCTATCCTTAAAGGTGCCGCTAGGAGCGCTGTTGATCCAGGCTACTTTAGAAGGTTGTAGCTGGAACGAACTTTTTGAGATGCCTAACAACTTTAAGTGTTGGGAAAGCTTAGGAATTTTGCGACTTAAGATCATTCCAAGCTTGTCGAGAGACCGTGAAAATAAAACTACCGCAGACGTTTCCAAATTTACAGTGGACTAACAACCCACTGTCCCAACTGCCTCAAAAAGGCTACTTTAAATACCTTCACCTTTGGCTTTGATGGCTGCCCTGACCATATATCATTCCTTATCATCCCTGTTATCATCATTATCATTGTTATCATTATCATTATCGATATTTTGTCATATAACGTTATGTAACGCTGGTATTCTTCTCCTGATTATACTACACATTAAAGGATGAGGGAGTACAACATTGTCGTTTTTCTTCTTAGATCTCGTCAGAAATGATGGCAATGTTCACAACTGTACAAACAGACATTAGGTTCTTCTTTAGATCCGGTTCAGCACCATGACTTCGAATTCCACCAAATGAAGCGTGCTTTAAAAACAAACAAGCAAGGACAAAGAAAGTAACAAGATGAAAGGAAGGCGGAAGAACAAAACTTTGAAAGAAAACTTCACGCTGTCTTGAAACACTTGGCATTCTTTGAAACCTTAGCTATTTTCTAATTGATACAAGTACTGTACGTGGTAGAGGTCTCAAAGATTCGGTGAGTTAACGTTTACTGTAAAGAGACAGAGAAGAAAAATTGTAGAAACACGTGGCGTTTTTAGCCTCTACCAGACTTGGTGGAAAACTGACCTTTCGGATCATTTTTTTTCTCGTCTGCGAAATGTTAGAAATTTTGAATTGAATTGTCAGTGAACTTACTCATTCGGCAGGGTAATAGCAACTTTCTGTACTATCGTCTTTTCTATCACCTTGATTTTACGTGCGCAAATTTTCTACATAGATTTAGCTCTTTCGCGTTGGTAGCATTGAGAACACTGATGAGTCTTGTTCCTTTTCACACTCGTGACAATGGATAAACCAGGGAGAACCACGGTGTTGTAGAAATAGAGCTAAAGCGCGTAAGGGAAGCAAGAAAGACGACATATATAACAGTTATGGCAATAAATCATACTGTAATACTAATAGGAAGACGTGCGCAGGAAAAAGGATACTTTGTGTTCGCAGAATAACGTTATATACAACCAGCATTTTTACCACGATTCTCTGGGGGGCAAGATTATTTTATTTTCCCGGATTAGTGAAGGGTCGTGCCCCCTGGGGCCCCGTGCAGTTATGACCTATTTCAGTTGTTATTTCTGCTGCCTTTCTAACGGTGTCGGAGCGGCAGGGACCTTCCCAGCCCCTCCAGGCGGGCCTTGTGTACAAACAGCCCGGAGATGGGCCGTTACGATGCCTGCCATACCGCTGTCATGTCTCATGAATTATCCTGCAGCGCCAGTAGGCCATGTGTGTTTACCTTGTCGGACGGTCCTGTACGGGGAAATACCGGCGGCCAGCTCCGATTTCACACACACACACACCACCGCGGATTCCCCGCGGTAATCAAGCCAGACATTGCCATTTTGGATCGGGCTGGACGCGGTGGACTACAGCCGTATTATTCACGGTCAAGTGCAAGTTGAATGGGCTGCGGGCACCTTCTCTGACCGGAGACGCAACCCGAGCGCCATGGATGTCTTCCGCAGAATCCTGAACATTTTCCTCCTAATCCTACCGACTGGTAAGGCTCAGTCTTCTCTTGTCTCTGATGTCAATTGTGTAGCGTGTCTCCCCTGAACCGTTACATGGCGGAGCAAGCTCGTCAATCTTTCAGACCAACTTGTTCAGACAAATCTCTGATATTGTCCCATGAGTGAAACGGGAAGTGATCGGGAATTTGGACCACTGATAACCCATCAATAAGGATTAAAGCGAAGGAGGGGAGTAGAAGTTTGAAAAGTTGTTTGTTTTCCCTTGGTTTCGTGGGTTATACGGGTCATGGCAAGAAATCCCATAATCGGTTTGAACTTGATAACATCCTCTAGTTGTCGCTGACAACCGATGTGATGAAAAAAGGACTAAATCTTAAATTGACGGGCGAGATGTACAAATGTAGATGCAAACGCAGTGGTATATTGTCGCGAAAAAAAAGTTTTATATCGTATATATAGAGCAATAGTGGATATTTCAGCTCCTTTTGCACCAGTGGTCGTCCCCTAGTTTCATGGAGGTATAATTGTTTTGGGTGTGGATGTGCAAGGAGGGTAGAGAGCGCAAGTGACAAATTTGTGTTACCATACTGATGATGTTGATAAGGGATCATGAGAAGAAGAAGAAGAATGAGGGCCCTGGGACTGGCGCTACTGTCTTGTTTGTCAGTCTGAAAACATTTGTCATTTGGTCTGTCAATATTTCCCGAGTAACCGATCTAAGTACCTCTGTTGTTACTTAATTATCAATGTTAAGTAATCAAAACAACCTTAGAATTGTTTAGAATGTCTGAAGTTAAGTAATTCTCAAAATAAGGAGAAAGTTCTATGAAATTATTACCAAATCTTATCTAACTTTCTGTAGGGCTATTCCATTATGTAATAGTGGGAGTCTGGGACACATTGAATTTTTATTTTTACAATTTTGAATGCTTGTTCAGTCTTCATATTTTGCTATGAAAGTATTATTTCTACCCCCATTTGTAATACATGTATACTATGTATCCCACAAGGATTATGTGTCAAAATAGACTCAAAACAGATCCATTAACACTGTAATTTATGGATCAACTTGATCCCATATTTAAAAGGCACCAATTATGAAACTGAGACCCTAGATAGTGATCTAGCATAGGAAGTGTCCTGTGTTGAGTAAATTGTTACCATGTGTGGAAAAACAGATCAGCCTTTGTTGACATAATTATGTTACAGCCCAAGGGTATTATCTGTGTCATAGGGGGCATCTGAGGTCAGTCAACTCAGCTGTATGATTGAATGCCATTTTTGTCCTGGTGGAAAACTAACTTGAAAAGTACAGGTGTTCTTTCTTCAACAAAAATGACATCTCCAACCCCGAGCTTTAAATGATAATGGGAGATGATGACAGGTTAGGCTTTGAAGACTGAGATATCTGTATCTGTATCTGTATAGCCGGTATAACCGCCCTTCGGCGTAACACACCAGCTTCGCAGGCAAGCGGCACGGCGGCAGCTGGCTACATTACACCGAACGACCTGTGAAATATCAAAAGGTAGACTCTAGGAAAGTACCAAATACATTTTTTCTATGAAATTGAAATTAGGTTCACATGAAAGGGAAAGATTTTACACAAAAGTCAGTGAAGGAGCAAGACTATGAAATGAAGAAAATTGGAGGAAAAAGTCCAAAACCAACATTCCAGAATCTTTCTTCGTACTTCACAAGGAGGAAAGAATATCATTTATTTCATTTACTGCAATCAGCTCAGTATCAGAAAACTGTGAGCAAGTACATTGAGTACTGTAACGTTATAACTTAGTACTAGTACTACCATAGTAGTACATATACAGTACTTGAAACATTATATAGTGGTTCTGACATTTGGTTATTTTGAAAGGTGTGGCCTTGCTTTCAAGACCTGTATAAGTGTATTTAACTTTTGAAGGTTTGTATATGGCTGAGAACAGGCTCTGATACACAAAAAGGAGAAAGGGTCTTTTGCTGATGAAAGGCATCTCCCCCCCCCCTTGGTGTACAAATGTATGTGTGGCCAGAAATGTAGGTTTTGCCAAGGAGATTGGTTTTGCTAATCTCAGAGGCACAATCCACACTGTTGTGAAGTTCAATGCTGACATAGGCCTGTCTCCAAGCAGATATCAGGAGGAAAGATCAAACATTACATTTCTCAATTACTTTGCTGTTTTCTGATAGCTGTTTGCAGTAAATAAAATTAAAGTAACATTAGATGAACATTATTTCCTCATCATATCTGCTTTTAGCTAAGTCATCATCAGGGATCACATTTCTGAAATTGTGGATCACAAATGGATACAACATGAGGTAACCTAGCCAGCCTTTGGAACAGGCAAATGCCATTAGCCTTCCTTGTCGGCACAGTTTTCTCTGGCAGTTTAACTGAGATATATATGAGCAACATTGCAAGGTTGACCCTAACTATCTAACAGGTAAACTCCAAAGTGAACACATGTCCCTCCTTGTTTGCTTAGCTCTGCTACATGTGTATGTGGCCCCTTTAAATCAGTAAGACCTGGGCAGCCCCTGTACAACTTGCTAGAAGCCTGTTTGTCTGTGAGTTTTGTGTCCCAGAGCACAAACAGACCACAGACAGGGTTGAAGGGTGATCAGTCTTGGCCAGAAGGTAAACTGATGTAGTGAGACTGGCAGGGGCATCTAATGGTTTCCCTTTGTTAATTAGGCTTCAGACAGCTTCCATCCACAGAGTTATCTCTTGAAATTACACACTTGTCAAAACTGTAACTTAAAACCTGAATAAATGTGTTCTCTCTAGTGTATTAGTGAAGATGTACACCACCAACTCTGAAAATCATTGATTTCAAGCCTGTATCTCTTTTCACAGACTTTTTTTAGGTGATCCTGAGGCCATTCTTTTAGACTAAACATTAAAATTAGAGCAATAGTTAATCAGTGTATGTTTGATATGAAATATTAGAAGCAGGGTCTGAATGGCACGGGTTGCAGTAACATTTAATAGTAGTAAGAGGAAATTATACCTGTGAAAGCTGACATTTGGACCTTTGTTCTTACGGTAAAAAAAAAGTTAATTGCTGTCTAACCCCTTTAATTTTGTCGAAAATGAAACAGTCCTGAAACTTCTCAGAAGAACTAAATGTCAAGATGATTTCCTGCCCTCCCCTCCCCCACAGCCGTCTGACCTGACCTTGGCAGCTAACATGTAGGCTGGTGGCATAACTGGAGTTGATGGGCTGATGGCACAGGGCCCACTCAGCAGACATACAGGGTACACAGAGCCTATCTGGGGTTATAAATCCCATTTAATGAGGAACCAAGGCTGACAGGCTTTTAGGAAGGAGAAAAGAATGGAGGAAAGGTTGTCTACAGATTTAAGGGATCTACATTGTACTTTCCAATATGTGGTGGATTGACATACACCACGCTACATGAACTTGTAGTACATGTAGTTGTAGTGCAGATTGGTACGGAAGTATTTGTTTGGATGCCTGAGCTGTGGGTTTGTGTGTCTGTTTGTCTGGACAGAATAGATTAGCAGCATGTGGTGGGAAAATTTTCAAAATGATGGGAAAATGTCAGATGCAGGAAATAGGGTAAAACACAAATCAGACTTTCTACTCTGTTCAGCTGCTGCAGCATCACTTTTTTTAAAATCCTGAGAACCAAAACGTTTTACTCGTGTTGGCCTTGAAGTTAGAACTCTTGTGTCTCCTCTGCTCCAATTCTTGCCATCTGCTGGTCTCCAGTGTGCTAAGGCCTAGGGAAAAAATGTTGTTTCCAGTCACAGTAGGATTGGGAGGTATACGTAGTGATTCGGTTTTTAATTTTTTTCTTAAATTTTGGCCGAATTGATCAAATACAGTTTTTAAAACAATATAAAACTGAAATGCATCAGGACCAAGGCTGTGTCCAGGACCTGTTCCTCCATTTTCTTATGAAGGACGGATATTTCACCCGATTTACTCAATAAGAATTTGCTTCTGAAAATGCATGAAATATTAAACGTTTCCGAGGGTTTGAAATTCAGATGTCGGATGGAAAATTTTATGGCCCTGGCAACAGTCGACCCCCCAAAAAGCTAGGGTCGGTGGGTTTTTGCCTGATAACCAGAAACACAAGGTTTTGTTTCCTACGCCTAATGAGAAGCAGGTCTCCAGTATCTTCCACTGAAACCTGGTCTGCCAGAAATTGACCGTGAAATTTCATTTGCCATGTTTGCCAGATAAACCACATGTAGGAAGTCAGTGATAGCCGGAATCAGGATGAAACCTGGCAGGATCTGTGCCCTGGGTTGGCCAAGGTCCTTCAGCACCTGCTGATTTATATGCACTAAGTGTTGTTCTGTCTGGTGGTTCAATGACTTGAGACCTGTAGGTATATTGGTTCATTGATTTAAAATGCAGCTTAATCTCCAAGCAGATAAAGGGTTTGGCTCACCTGTTTTTTGAGCCATTTTCAACATCTTTGTTTCCAGTGATCTGCATTTTAATCTCTTATCTCCAACTTCCAAGGAATGAAAACGCAGAACACTAGAAAGCCATAGAGAAAGTCTCAAAACACTCATAAACCATTGAGCTGGACCATACATCTACCTTGAGATCACTTGTAGCAGGCTTGTTGTTGATTGGTTTAGAAAGCAAACTTTGTGACCAATCAAATGTTAATTAACCTATAAGTAGTAATTAACCTTTTCTTAATTGTTGACTCATCCTGTAATTAATACCAATATGATAAATTGATTAGTTCGTAACAGAGAGAAGCTCAAAAATAATCATGTACTACTAGGTATTCCAAGGACAATTCATGTTCAGTATGTATTATTCTTGGGTATTCTGAGCTACCTTCTCAAAGGTAACATGCAGTTAAGTTGGTGGAAAGAGATGTTACGTTGATTAAGTCACAGTTACTAATTCTATAATTGGCTGACAGACATTTGGAGGGTTATAGAGGATGAAAGTACTCTTTGATTTACAATTTTTGAACTTGCCTTTGTTATTTATTGTCAGATATGTGATCTTTGAGCACTGCATATGTTTTGGCATCCCTCTGGCATCTTGTACACATGGGGCAAATGCTAGAAATGTTTCATGTTTACATGTGAGGCAACGGCCCTCTAATAGGCAAGTATTGAAAGTCATTATTCCCCATCTGTGATGTCTTCTGTGTCATCAAATGCTGTATTTTCCCAGCATTAATTCTGGCCTAAGTACAGTTCTCTGTAAGCAGAGACAGACAGTTGTCTCCCTGGAGGGTTTGCACTGTCTGGAGCTTAAGCCTAGGGCTACTTCATTTCACTTCAGCCCTTCAGGAGCCTTAGGCCTGGATACACCAAGGAAGTTTTTTATGAAATGAAATTATAGCAGAGTGGTCAATAGCAGCATGTCGGAAGAACGCACATTGTTCTGCGCCTGCACATGTGAGAACCCCTTAATGTATTGTGTATAGCACATCGGCCAAACGTCTCGTATTTGTGTATTTAAGAACGGGCAACGGGCAAAATTCTGAAGCAACATTGACCAAGCATCCAACGTACTGTGTAAAACTGTGAAAAATCCGGGTTTCGTACAGGTGCAATACGTTCCGCCAATGTGCAGTCAAAAGCGATTTTATGCATCTAGCAATATTGATGGCATTGATCAGAATGACAGGGAATGAAAGTAATTCTTATGACTCCAGCCTGGGATTCCTAAAGTTGAAACACTTACATGTAACTCTAGGGCGACATCAATGACATTCCCTCGTTTGATGAATATATGTCACCCTGTTGTGGGTGGGTGACTGGGTGGCATTCTAGATATGCTCTAATTGATGTTGTGTAAACTTGTCCTGGACAGGACCATAAGTCACAACTAGGGGTTGGTACTGCATGGGTTTGGCAGAGGGAATAACATCAAAGAACAAGAACCAAGTCCAAAAAGTTGTGATCTGATTCTTTTATTCATGAATACATAATGCTTGACTGTGCATTGAAGATACATGTAACTATATCATTCATAGGTTGGAAAGAAAATAAAGATTGACAAGTTATCATGCCGTTTGTTTTTCCATCTACAGTGCACGAGTTACACCCAACAATATTCGTCCACACCCAGTCTTCCTCTACACGCCAGCCACCAAGGCAGACAGGAGACCCTTTCATGGAAATACCAAGGTGAGAAATAAAAAAGTTTTATTTGGCCCGATCACAAACATTGTGCAATTGTTGCAAACTGATGATGTTTTTGGGATAGTTGATAGTTGATATTTTGGGCCCCTTGGCAGCTTTTCTTTGTTCTACATGTATTTGATGCCTGTGGTTTTTAGCTTGAAAGTTCACCTGTGTTGTTAGACATCATTCTGAAACAGGTTTGAACTATAATTGACCAACACAAAACATTGGACTTACATGTAATTTTCTTCTGTTCAAGTCCAGTCTTTGCCATTAGGAATGAGCAATGCACTGCTTCTGTGATGTGGTTGTTGTACATCCATGCAGGTTTGTGGTAGGTGAGTGGAGCACCTGTAGCACCACCTGTGGGCCAGGTGTGCAGCGGAGACCAGTCAGGTGTAAGCTGTTCCTCCCCCTCTTCAAGACAATGGTGGGAGACGACCTGCCATTCTCCAGATGTCCAGGTATGGTCGTGCCAAGAATTCCTCAATTTGTTGCTTCTTTTAAAAAGCAAAAAATTATAACGTCCATCAACATTTAGCCACCTGGTTACATTATTTCTGCCGCTTTGAAAAACCATGTGTTTGAGAGATCTCTTGTGCAGTACCCCTGTTTGCACAGTTTAGATATGCAGGAGCGCATTATACTGGGGGATGTTCTGTTGAAGACACTTCTTTCAGGGTGGTGGATATACATGTATGATTGTGACCTGGCGGAAATATATGTATGCTAGTAGACATTACATGTAGTACTGGTAAAACGTAAGGCTTATCACTTGGCTTGCTACACTCTCATCATCTTCTTTATGTTTTTATTTGGATTTTCCATTGGGACAAAAACACAATGGAGGGGGAGACAAAACAGAACGATTGTTCACCTCTACTCGTTGTCTCCCCACAACATATAATATACATGAATAAATACATGTAAATACAATAATGATGAAAATATACATAAATAAACAAATACAATGATAATGGCATACAGAGAGAGTAGGTTATCGAGGCCTAGTGGCCGTACAAGAGGAACAGCTGCAGAAAGATGTCCATGTGCATGGAACATCGATATCTTGATATCTTGATAATAATATTGATACATGTATTTATTTTTATTTTTTATTTTTATCTCATCAGCCATAGTCCCTCCGAATGAACAGCGGTGTAACCTGGCCCCCTGCCATGCAGACATTAATGTCATCTCTCCCCTGTTTTCCACCGACATCGCCCCCTCACCTGCTGTGCAGTTCACCTGGAGATATGAGGGCTATACGCCCTGTTCGGCATCCTGTATCGGAGGTGAGCAGCATTTGTAAGAACGCTCTCTCACTGTTGCACATAGAGGAGGGTCTGCATACCGTTTTTGGTGAGGCATAGGTCAGAATTGAGAAACTTAAGAAGCTTATGTACACCTTGAGATATGAGGGCTATGCGTCCTGCTCTGCGTCTTGTATCGGAGACGAGTATTTGTCTGATGCAGGTAGTTCTGAATGTTACCTGCACCAGACAAGTTTTACCTGCACTACAGTTTCTTTACTTTTAGTCGGTTATAAAAAAATTGAAATATTAAAAGAAATGTTCCTAGTGGCACCATTTTTTATCTCATTAAGTTCTCTGCTGTCTTTACTGAATCAGATGCTACTTTGAAGAATGCAAGGCCATTCCATGTAGCACGTTATTTCTTATCCTGAATTCATTGTTAAACATCATTGAATGGCAAATTATCCACTCACTGTTCCAATCAGCTCATTTGTTCAAATGAACATAAAGAGGGTAGATGGGACCATCTTGAAATATTCAGCTGAAGTCACAGAGTATAGGAAAGGCTAGCTTATTGGATAGAGTCCAACATGCAGACAAAAATGGGCAGAAATCCTCCTGGCTCAGTCTGTAGATGTGAGCAGATTGTAAATTTTATCCCTGTTTAGTGCCAATGTTAATGCCCTTGGGTGACCTTGGGTGTGTCCTTGGCACCGTTAACTTCCACCCTGCCTTGATCTATTGCCAGGTAAGACATGCTAAATCCTGTGTTTGTGGCCAAATGTCAGTAAGACTGTAACTTCTAGTCCATTAACAATCCAGATGTGGTCCTATTGCACAGTGAACATAGTGTAAGTCTTTAGTGACTTAGTACTACTCAATAGTACTTTTATTAGTAGCTGAAGACAGTGGAAATGATATGCACCCTAGTCCATTATATCAGTTCAGTTGTTTTATTTACGACCATTTGTTACGATGTACATGGCTCATGTAACAAATGGTTGTGAATAGAACAGAATATTGTAAAGTTGTTCAAAGGGTGAACAAGGTGTTGCATTTCCCAGATAAAGATTAGATGGCCAGGGATATTTCAGATTTGGCCTGTAGCTAAGGGAAATCTTCAATGTTAAAAACAACATTGTTAAAAACTATTTTAGGATTCAGACTAAACAGGAAATGTTGTCTGCTGTTGCTTCACAGGGTACTATGCTGTTTCATCACAAGAAACCACAACTTGATGCTACCAAAAACATCACCTAAATCTTACTTAAGGTAATCAACTGAGAGTGCAAAATTTTTGCCTGATTTTCCCACTTTTTTTCCCTGTCAGGTACCCAACATTCCCTGTACGTGTGTGTGCGGAGAGACACCAATGAGAAAGTAGGGGTTTGGAAGTGTGCGGATATTCCCAAACCTGCCCTCCTGACCCGAGACTGTAATGTGCTGATCCCCTGTGGTGCCAGGTGGGTCACCTCTTATTGCCTAAGGCAAGACAGAAAGTAGTCAATGCTATTGAAAATAGTCTAAGGCATGCAAAATTACTACTAACATCTAGCTACAAATGCTTTTTTTTCCTTGCTGAAGTCATAGAATTATGGTATATAAGATAGTGACCAATTTTTTTGGCATACTTTTGCTTATTTCACATCAATTGCTGCAATACATTTCCTCATGATACCTGTAAGGTGGCTGTTGCTCATGCACCCTACTACATGTATATTTTCAGTATATTCAGCATGGTAAATGATCAATAATGTTGCAGGTAGGAGTCTCTGTGCATGTACAACGTACGCTATAATCTTGCCTCTTTTACTGCAAGGGCCTTCAGTGCTATAATTCCTTCCTCCAGAAACTACTCTGCTTCCTTCAGTGTCAGTGATAACTACAATAATCCCTATAACCTCAATTAACATTTATCCACTGGGTTACACATATCTGCCACTTGAAGACGGTGTATTTGAGAGATCTCTAGTGCAACACCCCCAGGTATGCACATGTTAGATACATGTAATACTATATGCAGTAGTGCATTTTTACTGGCTGACATTGCATTGTAGATCTGTTTAGACACATTTTTTCAGGGTGGCAGATACATTTGTATATGTGACCCGATGGAATTATTTTAGCAGATGTTACAACAGTTACAGCATTCTACTATCATCAACTTTAACCTTACTGTATGTATTTAGGTGGAAGGTGGAGGCCATATCAGGCTGCTCTGCCACCTGTGGGGGAGGGGTGGAAGAACAAAAGGTCACCTGTGTCAGGTCTCAGCTGGCCCATCACCTGGCAGCAGTCAGGGTTCGAGAGGAAGAGTGCAAGGAGCCCAAACCTCCGACAGAGATCAGCTGTAACGATATTCCCTGTTCTCCAGAATGGAACGTAGGACCGTGGGGAGAGGTGGGTTTCTAGTGTCACATGTATGACATGTACAAGGTGGGTGGTAGCCCAGTGCAAGGGGCAGTACTGGTGAACTTGCTGTAAAATTGCTCAATTTGTTCCAGTTCAAGTTCAAGTAGCAGCAGGTGTTTTCCAGCAAGGAACAGTCCTGGGTCCACTTTTCTTTGTTCAAGAATGATCTGTGCTGGGGTGTTGTTTGAGTCAGATTGTCTGTTAAATGCCTGACCATGGAGGCACTTGTGAAGCTATTGAGACCATGTTACAAATTACATAAATAAAAATGTCAAGTTTTCCTGTTAATTCTTCATTTAACTTCAACTGTTGAAGTGTTCACTCCTCAAGAAACTGAAGGTCTTGAAGATTTTAAGAAAAAATGGTTTCTTGGCATGTTATTGAATAAGTCCAATTGATGGAGTTTTATTTAGAACTAAACTACAATTAAGGGAAGATGAGGTTATCTGCCAAAAGTACCACTGTGCATGACAATTGCATCAGTATACAAAAAAATTATAAAATCAGGAAGAATTTCAAAAGACACGAAAGGTTTGCCTATGTTTGTTTGCCTATGTTCTCAGTGCTCTGCACCTTGTGGCCGTGGCATAGAAAAGAGAGAGGTCCACTGTAGGGAAAAACAGGGCCTTGGGTACTACCTGGACGTGGAGGATTGGCGCTGTCACGTTTACAGCAAGCCCCCCACGGAGCGACCCTGTAATATCAGGGAGTGCTCCCTAACGGCAGCTTACAGCTGGCTGATTGGGGATTGGCTGGAGGTGGGTCTCATCCTGAAATTCTACAACATACTAAACTGACAGTGTGCAATGGTTGTTCCTCTCTGGTCAGGTCAGGTTAGCCCAGGTAAATTTTTTAAAATCAGGAATCAAAGACAGCATCAGTAACCTTTTGTATGAATTACATTTGATGTCTATTCAATAGATGTGACAAAGAACCCTCAAGTATGAACATTGTACTTAACTGTCAGTCTGCTAAGGTAGCTGTTTGGCACCAAATTTCTACTGGTTATGGACTTGGGTAGCAGGGCAAAGGTTAATCTTAAAGAAAGAGGTCATCTTGGATAGAATGAAGCCCATACATTTTACATCCAACTTGAAGGTACTTTTGGTATATTATGGGCTCCTGACATTGCATGATGATATTCTGGACTGTTTTATGATATGAAATTGATGAAACTGTTTTGTTTTTCTTCTAAAGAGATAAGCTATGTCAAATATCATGGCAACACTTTTCCAAAGCTGTACACAATGATGGAACAGGTGTCATTAAGACATTAGGTCAACAGAAGAGGATTATATTTTTTGTTGGCATGAAGGAAAACCATTGGATACTGTGAGTTTAGTATGTTCACACCTCATGAACTAAATCATCCCCATAAAGACCCGAATCGTCCATTTCACCATCCCCTCCCCAACCAGCCATGTCACAGGCTCATCATACTCACCTGCATGTCTGCACCAGACACAGTTTGTCAGTGTCAGTGGTGGGGGTGGGAGGGAGAAACATTTAAGCCATTAGGTGGGCACAGATGTAACTTCATGATGATCACCTCAATGTCATCTTCCAACACATCAACTTGTCATTCTCTTGTCTTCAACATTCAAGCATCAATTCATCATTGTGTACTGAACCTCTAATGTTTCTGCCTGTGGTCCTTTTTCTCTTGCCTGTTGTCCTGTGATGTATATTTAATCAGTAAGAAGAACACTTAGAATCTAACCACCAACCTCCAGTCCATATTTTTTTACTACTAAGTATACATTTGTACAATGATGGCCTTATTTGGCAAGAATATTGAAAAGATGAGACAGAATTATATAGGGTTACTACTAATCTTAAGTGGCATTCAAAATGCATATTGCAACATGATGAAGTCTTGTTTCATTTACAGTGTTCTGCAACCTGTGGTGCAGGGTTCCAATCCCGCAACGTGGTCTGTCAAGGGAAGGAGGCCATGGGAGTCATGTATGACCCCTCGGGGGTCAAGTGCAAGGGTGAGCCAGAGCCCAAGTCCCGTCGAGCGTGTGCGGACCTGCCGCCGTGCACGAGCCGAGGCCGTCCTGTCCCTCAGGGTCCTGTCCCACAGGGTCCTGTCCCAGAGAATCCTGATCCACTTACAGCTGCACAGGAGGCAAATAGAGGTAAAAAGTCTAACACTTAGAGCTGTGTACTTAACTGTAGGTACAGGTACAGGTACATGGGCTTAGGTACAGGTCCAGACCTTTACCTGTACCTGAACAATTCAACAAATTAACACGTTATTTTGGACCTGTAACATTGTATATTGGACCTGTACCTTATCAATTGTTGCGGTACAGCACCAGTACACAGTACCGGTTCAACTTCTTCTCGATTCTTAAGGCAATTGCAAGTGTAAGAACAGGTATTCCATGTTTGTGTTTTGCCAGTACTCACCCAGACGGTCGACCCAAAGGATGCCCTGTCCCCCATTGGTCGGCCCAGCATGCCTTCTCCAGAGGAACTGAAGGGACGGACAGCGCCAGAAAACATGAGTCAGCAAACAGCCAGTCCTGTCATCTACGCCAACCAGTTCAACTACAGCCAGACAGAGGAGGTTGACACAATCTTTCTGGAGATCGGGAGTCATGCCGTTCTGTTTCCCCGCACGAATATTGTCATCGAATGCCCAGTGGAGAACTTTGACAAGTCAAAAATAAGGTTAGATATTGGTAACAATGTATATAATCAATGTTATACGGAGACTTCAGTGATATGGGCACATGTCCCGGTCATCAGGACTAAGCCAAAAACATCATCCAAGGAACAGCACAGGGAGGTAGAAAGGGGTAGGCAATGCAAAAAAAAATTGGGAGGATAATATCAGAGACTGGACCAGCATGACACTAAGTGAAACGTTAAGAAGAACAGAAACCAAGAAGGGTGGAGAGAACTGGTTGTCAGTTCATCTGTGGTGCCCCAACAGTCGAATAATTAGACTAAGGGATAGATGAGATGAGTATATCATTGTACAATATGTATCATGATCGTAATAACTCTAAGTCTTATTAGTATTGATAGTAAAGCTATTATATGAAAAGTATAGGTTACCAAGATTTCAAATTGCCTGGTGGAGAACTTTAGTCCAGAATACAAGATTAGGAAGACGGGCAGAAATATCATACAGTAGTAGGTTGTATAACTTGTTTCAGAAAGTCATGGTGTATTTCCCAGGTGGCAGCAGAATGGCTATGATGTGGTACCAGGTGGCAGGCTGCAGATTGACGAGCAGATGAGGCTGAGAATCGACGGCATCCGAGACTCGGACCAGGCGACCTACACCTGCGTGGCTGGGCCTGTCAATGACAGCTTCACCCTGTATCTAAAAGGTCAGGTCACATGATATCAATATGATACGTAGTTGACTCTTATAGCACTCCTTAACTGACCTTTTACTTGGCAATTCTTGATAGAAAGTTGATGTGTCATGTCATGTGGTAGTTTACCAGTTGTATGATTCTACTTTGGGGTCTATATATGCCCTTTGCTTAAATATTCCAAATGACCAAATATACATGTAACATTGACAGTCTCAGAGATGACCATTATCTTAGCTGTTTGAGACTTCTCTGTCTTGGCAGGTACAATGTAACTTATTGTAAGTGTGACAGTATAGTTATACAAATTTGGTACATGTAGTTTGGGGCACAAGTCAGCTAATTATCTAGTTTGCTGTTTAATGGGTTGATTGTTTGATTGATTGATTGATCATCTTAGAACCCTCCTACAACTCAAAGAGAGCAGCTCCCAAACATCAGATAGTACTACGGATGAGTTAACTCAACACAGAATTCCGACTGCACCATTGTTGATTGATTGTTGTTGTTGACTGTCATACCTCACAGAGCCCTCCTCAGCCCAGAGAGAGCAGCTCCCTAAGATCTATCCCCGCCGAGCCAACTTTACCCAGAAGTCCTACAGCACCATGGTGCGGGTGTGGGTGGGGGCTGACGCCTTCCTCTACCCAAACACACGGGTCGTCATCAAGTGTCCTGTCAAGAACTTCCAGAGGTCACAGATAAGGTGAGACAGGGGGGCTTAGTACAGTAATGCAACAGTACATTACTGATATGCAACTGTCAGTAATTGTTAAGCTACTGACAGTCACTGTTAAGTAACTGTTAAGTTCCTGACAGTTGTATTTCAGTAGCATTTCAGTAAATTAGCATTACTGTCACTAAACTAAATATATTACTGCCAAGTACTTAATATGCTTCCTTATAATTCTTCTTACTGATCTCGTTCTGACAGTTACTGTCTTCACAGTACTGAAATGCTACTGTCAAGTACTGAAAGTCTACATTAAATATAGTTGCTTGTTACAACATGTGCACATTTACATTGTACTCTATTCAATCAGCTTATAAAAGAGTGATACATTCATTTTGATTTGTTCATTACGTTCCTTTAAGTTTAACTGCTACTGTACAAACTTTAGTGAAAAACATCCTGCAACACCTGATAATGTTAACCTTCAGCTAAGGTAGCTATTTGGTTATGGGGTTAGGCAATAAAGAGAAGGTTACAGTCCTCACAGTGCTTGTTTCATGTATGTGAAGATGGCAGCATGAGGGAGAGGAGGTCACCAAACTCAACAGGGGAGTGAAGAAAATGAAGAGCGGGGCCCTGTCCATTATGAAGATGTCGGCTCTGCAGACGGGCACCTTCACTTGTATGGCAGGGGCAGCCCGAGAATCTGTCAGACTCCACCTTATAGGTAATGTACAGGCACCTTTAAACATGTTCTAGGGACAGCCCTGTATATAATGCACCTGACTTAATGTACATGTAATGAGTGATGCATGTAGACATTTGCAACAAAAGCAACAACAGTAAACCTAAATTGTGGCATTGAATGGCCGACTGGCAAGGTGAGAAGTCACGTAAGAGGTAGGTTCGATTCCTGGCATTCCCCACTACATGTAGATGTGTCCTTGGGAAACACACTTTCCACGACTTTTCCACCCAGGTGTAAAATGGGTACCTGACTTTGGTTAGGGAGGTAAAAGGCATTGGAAGGAGAGGGATGGGCTCCACCTTCCAATATGTGCCCTAGACACAGTGGATCAACAACCCACTGCCCGTACAGCCTCAAAAAAGGTCATGGGACTACAATGACAATGACAATGACAATGTACCTACCTGTCTCACTTGGTTCTGCGTTTTGGTGCCTCTCCTCCAGGTGGGATATCCAGTGAGACTAGCCGAACTCCCAGCCCCACCATCAGCCCACAGCCCAAGCCTGATGAGCTCAAAGCACCTGAAGTTCCCAGGCTAGCAGCCACAGTACCTGAGAGGCAGCAGACTGGGCTGGGACAGCCACCTGTCATCTACAGGGAGCGCATTCCTCCTATGCTAAAGGTGATCTTTACTTAAGCTCCTGATTCATCTTTTTCGGTTTGTTCTTTTATATGTCGTGCCCTATATGTAAATTTTCAGTTTGTTCATTTATATGTCATACCCTATATGTAAATTTTTGGTTTGTTCTTTTATATGTCGTGCCCTGCATGTAAATTTTCGGATTTGTTCTTTTATATGCCCTGCCCTATATGTATGTTTTCGGTTTGTTCTTGTATATGTCATGCCCTTTATGTAAATTTTTGGTTCCTGTATACTAGTATGTCGTAATCTCTATATGTACATTTTTGGTTTGTTCTTGTATATTTTCGAATATCCTTTTCATTGATTTTTTTGCAAGAACTAAAGACACTTGTCGAGAAGAGTAGGGGTGATCCGGTGTGCTTGGCTATCAATACAAGTCATAGCAAAGCCGCATTGCACTACGAGCTAACAAAAAAGCTAAGCTGAGCTCCTTAGTTTGAGGTCGCCAGCTTTATCTTGTTTAAAAGTATTTGATTTTTCTATTCTTCCTGCTCAGACTGAAGGCCATGTGGTGGTGTATGTCGGCAGCCCCGTGATCGCAGCTAGCGTGGAGTCCATCACCATCCTGTGTGAGGTGCCCGGAGCCAAGCCCAGAATCACATGGACCAAAGATGGGGCAGGCATGCCAAATGAACCACGGTTGGTCTACAGACATTTCTAAAGCTTCAATCAATCAATCAATCAATCAATCAATCAACCAATCAACCAATCAATATTTATTCAAACAACTCACAGACAAAAGTATGACTAGTGTAATGTGTTGTTTGAGGAAGTCATTATAAACAATTTGAAATATAAGAGACTACACATGGTCTGAAGTCAATAATTGGGTTCAATAAAACACGTTCAAATACAGTAAAAACATATCACTTTAACAGTTTACCATATCATAAAAGGCAACGTCTGCCCTAGACTCTGCTACCTTGGAGAAACGTTTAGGGAAATGTTTTCATCAAAACCATTTTTAGGTTTCAAATTTAGTCTCGTATTAGATAAATCCTTAAGCAAACTGTGTCTTTTTTTTTAGGTACCAGTTATGGAGGAATGGCTCCCTGACAATCAACAAACCCAGACATTCAGACGCCGGTTCGTACACTTGTACAGCAACCAACGCAGCTGGCAGAGACTCAGATACTTCACTAGTCAGTATTGCAGGTAACATCAAGAAGACAGAGGCATGTTTTTTTTGTAGTGTCATTGGTTGCTTTATCTTCATTGGTAAGGACATTTATGTCATACCTGGGCCATGGTAACGTTCGATACAGGTGTTCCCAAATTTTTCACGGTTTCCATTGAATGTTTGGTCAACATTGCATCAGAAATTTGCCTCTTGCAGATGATATCTTTTCTGACACAACATTTGAAAACTATAGACGGAATGTCATCCTTAAATATGCGAATATGACCTTAAACAAGATGTTCTGCCGAAGTGCCATGCACGATACATTATGGGTTTTGTGTAGGTGCAGTACGTTCTGCCAACGTGCTGAATTGGCTGACTGTAAAAAGAATTGGATATATTTTTCTGTTTATCCCAACAGAGGCCCCGGACATTCTGTTCAGGAACAGGGAGGAGGTCAACCTGGAGGATGACCTTGTGTCAGTCACTGTAGGAGGGAAGGTCAAGGTCAAACCAGGAGCCACTGTCACAATCCACTGTCCAGTCAGGGGTAGGTTATCTTTCACTTAGGGCCTCTAGTGGAAGCCTTTAGTCTAAGCCTTTAGTGTGGATGGTATGTTCAGTACTAAGGACAAAAGGTCCCTACTCCATGGTAGATTTACTTCATCTATACATGTAGCTTTTGCCCAAAGGGGTAGAGTTTTCCTGCTTTTATTTGTATGTAGAAGCTTGGTATAGCCTTGCACTTATTTTTCCATATATTTTCAATGCTGATCATCTAGCTAAAGGATATTACTTTGGGCTAGTCTGTGTATTAGTAATGGACAGAGTATGGCCTTCAAACAACAGGGAGTGCACCTTCTCTTATTGATAAGTGTGTTATTGTTACTTTTTATGCTCATCTTAAACATGGGATAACGTTAGAGTGTATTTTTCTTTCCAGTTTTCATAAGGAAGCATGTAATACCTTTAATATATTAATAATTCTAAAGCTAAAATGGCTTGGAACAGATCTATCTTTTGCCAATTTTACCATGTTTCTGTTCCTCCCAACAACAGGCTTTCCCAAACCCTTCATCAACTGGGACAAACTGAACGGGACCCTGGAGAGAAATGCCAACGTCCACCCTAACGGCTCGCTGACCATCACAAATGCCTCGGAAGGTGACCAGGGGGCATACCGGTGTGAGGCTGGCAATCCTGGAGGAAAGGACATGAGAGACTCAACTCTGATCCTTTTAGGTGTGATGAAGCAAAATGATATGATATTGTGTGGTGTAGTATAGTATTTTGCATTGGGAAAGATCCCTTCAGATTTGTGAAGGGTGTGTTCAGCACCAAGGACAGGTCCCTTCACCTGTGTAAATGGTGTATTTAGCACCAGGGACAGATCTCTTCAACTTAGTGAATGGTGTGTTCAGCACCAAGGACAGGCCCACTTAACTGTGTTTAATGGTGTATTCAGAACCAAGGACAGGCCCCCTTAACTGTGTGAATGGTGTATTCAGCACCAAGGACAGGTCCATTCAGATTTGTGAAAAGTGTGTTCAACACCAGGGAAAGTTGCTTTAGCTGTGTGGATGGTGTGTGAACCCAATTCACACAACCATACCACAGTAATTCTTCCCTGTTGATTTTCTTGTAACCGAATGCTTTTCAAATTTTCCAGAGCACCCTCACTTGGTGGAGGACCTGCGGCTGCTTCCCCGTCTGGACGCGCTGGTCAGCGCTAACGGCGGAGTTGTCGTCCTGACGGGCAAAAAGGAGAAGGACACCATCGCCAGGATGACAGGAGAGCAGCTGGCCATAGGTAGGGGTCAAAAGAGGTCAAAAGAAACAAATTTTGATTATCATGCTATCATTAAGTTTTGATAATTGGTCTCCATCTCAACTGCTGCCAAGGGGGCCAACATTTGTCACTTAATCTTTATTACCAGTGAAGTAGAAATATAGTATACCACTGGTACAAATGTATGTTTATGGACTTAGTAGGATGTCAATCATTTAACCTGTATCTGCTTATATTTTGTCTGACCCTTTTCTCTCATAACCTCAATGAAAAGCAGGCAGCAGGCCAATTTGAGTATAACATGAATAAACAAAGGCTCAAACAAACTTAAACAAATATACAAATATAATGTACTTGGCAAAGGTGATCTATAATTTTTCTGTGATTTTGGAGGAAGAGGTAAGTTACCCCAGAACAGGTTCTCTAAATTCCTAAATTTCCATGTGTTTATACATTGATCTGTAGCTGTAATCTCTCAATTAACAAGAAATAAAACGATTAACAAATATTGACAAAGTCTTAGCATACATGGTAAGGTATATGATCTGATCCTGATCTGTTGCTCTGTTAGCCTGTCCCATCAAGGGCTTCCCTGAGCCCCCGATCACCTGGCTGCACAACAACAGAGTCCTACAGCAGGGAGACCCGCGGATCCTACTGGTGGAGGAGGACCATGTGGTCAGGATAACCGCCATCAAGAAGGAAGACAGCGGACTGTGGAAGTGTCAGGGCGAGAATGATGCCGGGACTGCGAGTGCTAACCTCACACTCTCTATTTCTGGTGAGTTTACAACTGTTTATTACTGTGAATGGTGTGTTCAGCACCAAGGACAGGTCCTTTCAGCTGTGTGAATGGTGCTTAGTACAGGAACGACACACCAGGGCTGCCAGTGCTAGCCTCATTGTCTCTATTTCTGGTGAGTTTATAACTGTTTATAACTGTGAATGGTGTGTTCAGCACCAAGGACAGGTCCTTTCAGCTGTGTAAATGATGCTTAGTACAGGAACGACACACCAGGACTGCCAGTACTAACCTCACACTCTCTATTTCTGGTGAGTTCATAACTCAAAATAAAATGCCATAAAGTTTTGAGCTTCACAGACTGCAAGACTGGCTAATTTTATAATCCCTCTTGATGATTTTGTACCTCCTTCCCCCCACAGGGTATAGCTGGGTCCCTAGGGAGACCTCTGAGTGTTCAGCGACGTGCGGTAACACAGGCAGGTACTACCGCATCCTCCGATGCTTCAACGATGAAGTGCAGGTACCAGACGCCTACTGTGACAACATCCCCAAACCTGAGGTCATCTATGAACCCTGTAACGTCGACGACTGTCCTCCAAGGTGGGTATAGACCAGTGTTTTAGCCAGCCTGAAAGTTCGTCATCTCAATTTTTTTTTACGTAACATTATGTCGAGTGCTGAAGGTGTGAGGTGTCACACCAGAGGCATGGCAATCTTAGGGGGCTCCCCCGGAAAAATTTTGAAATACTGACCCTCTGAAATGCTATTTCTTGCATTTTGAGGGGCAAATTTTGCTGGTAGACTAAGCTTAGTTAAATGACATCTCTTTTTATATGTTTACAGACCAATTTTTGTCCATCAAAGATTGGGCATAATTTTTGTCTGTCATGAGAAGCAAAATTCTGTCAAATGACAGAAAGATGGACGCTGGCTACAACATTAGGATAGACACATACATCATGCCCTGTGCACTTTATTACTTGCAGGATGGAAGTATTGTTTTGGGTCACGTTAATTGGTAGTAGGTGTGTTTGTGTCGAGTCTACTGCCTAGCATTATTTCAACAAGAACTTGAACTTGTTTCAGATGGGCCACGTCTGGTTGGACGGACTGTTCTGTGACCTGTGGGTCAGGGGTGGAGAGGAGGGGGGTCAGGTGCGAGAGGGTCATCTACGACGGTCGGCTGGAGCAACTGGACGAGTACTACTGCGAGGTGTTGGACGAAGACCGACCTCTGGACGCCCGGGCCTGCAACATGGGCTACTGTAACGACGAGCCGCCACGGTGGAACACTAGTGCATGGTCTGCTGTAAGTTTTCAGTCAAATCTTTCAGCCAACTGTATGTGGCATCGCATGGCGTAATGGTCAGTGGTTGGAAGGAAAAAAATGTTCAACCTTACCATCATTTATTTGAGCATCTTTTGCTTTTGAGCGTGGGGTCAAAGAGGCGGTACACATCAGAGCCCTCTCCCCATCCTTAAACTGTTCCCAAGCCTGTTACCGACTACCCCACATCTACAACACACTTGTCCAGTCACGTGACCTGTGTGACCTAGGTCATGTGACTACCCTCTCATGAGCTGAAAGATGGTCGATGCCATCTGACAGCTATTAGACGAACTGTTTCACTATGTGTAATAATGTGTCGAGTTTACTACTTAGCATTATTATATATTACTTCATATATTATGTTTTGCATATTTTGTATTTCTTCCCTCCTCCAGTGCGATGAGGAATGTTTAAGACCGAACGTTGCGTACCAAGAACGAGAAGTCCTCTGTGTGGCCTCTAATGGGACGCTGCTTGACTTCTCAGAGTGCAACCGTGCCACTCTGCCAGAGAGAAGACAGGAGTGTTACGCACCGCGCTGTAAAGCCGTCTGGACAGCCTCGGACTGGGGGGAGTGTTCAGTAACATGCGGACAGCACGGTTAGTTTCAGTTTTGCTTTGCTCCAATCCCAGTGGGTGGCAAGGTGGTCTTGTGGTTAGGATTGTTGACTTAGAATCTAAGGTTCTGAGTTCGAATCCCTGGCAGGCCCCAGTGTTGTGCCATTGGGAAAGACACTTTACACCTACTTCCTCACTCGACTCTAGAAAATGAGTAACTAGCTTAGCATTCAAGAATAGATCTCCATGGTAAATCTCTAAACTGTATCATGAATGTTTGAAAGGCATTTGGAAGGAGGAGTGATCTGTGACTGTAATACTCTCTCAACCTGCAAGGTGGGGCTTATGCACCTATGATTGTTACAATTGATTTGTGCAATCTGTACTACAAATGTAATGTGATTGTGAAGGTATACATGTATGATGTTAACAGTGTAAACCCATGTTTTCCTACTAGGACATTTAACATTGTTACGTCAAAAACAATCAAATGAGGCCCAATTATGAGTGCGTTGTATGTCCTTTTTTTACCTGAGTAATTTGCCTTACAGGTCAGCAGACCCGAACTCTGACCTGTGTGTACCTGGGAACAGATGTTGAAGCAGAGAACGCCTGTGATGACATGAAACAGCCGCCCATGTTACAGAGGTGTAACCTCATCCCTTGTGATGCTGGTAAGTTTGTCAGGTTTTAATGTTCTTGTAACGTTAGAAGAGTAATATCTCTGGTAACCACACTCACGCCTTCTTTCCCCAAGCATGTCCAAAAGAATTTAACTAGAGGTGATAACAGTCCTATCTTCAATTGTGTTGAAATTCTTCTGCTATTCCCTTGAAGAATCACCTCTGCACCCTCTCCTCTGTTGATTCTCTTCTCAAGTTTGTCATACTGAGACTACATTAAACTGTTTTATTGTAGTTTGTGGATTGTTACCATCCCCAGTGCTAGCTCTTTGGTATTAAAGCCATTGGATAATTGGGCAAACCCTATGTCTCTCCCAGCTAAACTAGTAAATGAATGAACTGAATTTATTCCAAACATTTCATTTCTGCATAACCATATAGTTCCTTATCTGTTGGTTGTATACAATTATCTTCAAGATTTTTGAGAAACATGCATTTCTGCCTTTGACATTAGTGGATCTGAACTTGAGTTTGTACATGTAATGTTCTGTCTCTTCTCCACCAGATGAATGCACGGACACGTCGAACTACTGTTCGCTGGTGCTGAAGTTGCGCCTGTGTTCGGTGGCGAGGTACCAGCAGGACTGCTGTGAGAGCTGTACAGGCCCAAGGGGAGTGGAGGAGGAGGAGGAGCAGGAGGAGGAGGAGGAGGAGGAGGAGGAGGAGCAGTAGGATCAGAGCAGCACATCTCTCATCTCAAGGCCTGGTCACATTTGTCGTAGGTCATCATATGATTTTGATGTCATAGGCTTTCCTAGCAAGCTCACTGTGACATAATGAACCACCAACAAGGATCTAAGACAGCCTTCTCGGTAACAAGAATTTTGTGCTACACATGGACGACTATACCAAGAATGCCGTACAACATATGTGACCAGGCCCTTAGCAGATTGTTCATCCTAACTTTTTAGGTTCATTCACCCTTTAAAGTATGATTTAATATAGAGATATTTGATTCAACAATTTTATGCACTGTTTCATCCTTAACTTTTAAGCAGGTCAGTTTTACACACTGTATAAGATGAAATGAGTAATAATTGCAGCTGTCGGCCACTGTACCAAGAACTTGTGAATAATGTATTGTATTATAATGTGGCTCCATATATTAGTGATTTTTGATGCTGATCATTTTACACTGTTCAGAGCTGTCATGTGTCACATGCATAGGAATACACAATCATCATATTTATGTCTTTTGTCACTCTATCAAACTTTTCTAGAACCAAAACAGTTCCCTAGGAAGTTCCTTTGATGAGTTATTGTCAAGGCGTTTACTCTTACTAATAGATTTTTCATTTTGATAATAGTCCTCAAAGCCATAGAATTGAGTAAATGTCATGATATATTTATTTTCATTGTATTTGTGGAAAAAATTAAGTTAAACACTAGATAGTAGGATGCTATATGCAAGATGATATGAACTGCAAGGAGTCCTGTCCAAACAGAAACAGGTTGCAGTCAAGTGCAGTTTTAGTTCTAGATCTTCAACTAATTTCCAACAATCGTATCCACACTGAGCTGGACAATTGTATGGTTTAGGTGGAAATGATGAGGAATGGAACACAGAGCTACTGAAGTCAGAGCACACTGATGGAATGTTCCTGTTGAGAGTTGACCTCCCAAAAATAAGCTGATATGCATCTTTCTGTGATCTCTATGAAGTTGAAATAAAGTTGCCTTATATGATCAAACCAAAATGTTTTTTACTGCAGTTATCTTTGACAGTGTTGCATTTTACAAAACCATACATTAGAATGGTACTTTGCACTTGGATTTTCAATTATTGAAGGATATGAAGGAGGAGGCGAACTATTAAAGTACAATGCTAGAAAAGAGTACCAATGTTGCAACAAAAGATGTAAGATCAAACTACAAAATAGAAAAAAGTATTAAGTAAATCTCGAAATTCCACTTACTAAATTATAGGGGATAACATGGGGAGATATTTAATATCTTGTCACAATAAAGCTGTGGTGTAGTCAGGCGCATTCCTCAATCTATGCATGGTGAGCCAATTATACAAACAATATGGACACTATCATTCAAAATTTCTGTTAGAATTGACTTCAGCTCCCTCTGGAAGCTGCAGTACCCAGGTCAGCCACCAGGAGGCCCACATTTGACCTTGACCTTTGTCTTCCTAAGACCTATCCACATACCAAATACCATAACAATACATAAAGGCCTTCTTACTTATAATAAGTTATGCTGACCACAATTATGTGGAAACGCAGACACACACACTGACACACAGACCAAAAACAATACCTCCATTTTTCACTTCTTTACTTGGCGAAAGCATGTGTTCCACGAACTCTAGTACTATAATCATTTTGAAGATAGGAGCCTTAAAATAGCCCCTGATGACCAACTGTAGAAACACTGAAAAGCAAAACCAACAACAGATCTTCCACATAAAATTTATTTATTTCTGTTATTAAAGTGTGGACAAAATGTACATGCCAATTAGTTATAGCTGACAAGTCTACATTCAAGAAAACGTCAACTGCAATGATTATAGATTATAATGTCATATTCCATCTCTGTTTTTAGTCTACATGATGTAGTATATACATGAAGCTGTTTTCCTCTAACAAAGTTCTTATCTATAAAAATTATAAATTTCAATATTTTTGGGTAGTAAAAATTCCCTAATGCTAGACTTACAGCTAAAGTCACCATTTAATTCATTACAAAAGTGCTCTAAAGGAAAACCTTACAAAAATAGGTCATCTTTTTTAAGCACATGTTCTTTGCAGCATCTAAGCAAAGTTAAACTACCTAAAGTATGGAAGGAGCTTAGGGGACGGCATATGTAACATGTCAGTGGTTTCCAGTTCTTTTACAAGTAAAAATTACCAGGTATCTCAATTTTCAGTACCACTATTAAAATTTTGCTTTGGTGCAACTCGTTTAAAATGTTGAATTCATCAGCTTTTTAGACCAAAGTCCACCTGGTCCCAAAAATGCAACCTGCATATGTGCATATAGCAACTCCATGAATTTCTGTAGTTATATCACTTTTTTTGCATTGCCTGATGAGACATTTTCTCTCTGATTTTCACATGCCATTTTTTTTAAATTTCTTTTACACACTCCCCCTAAGCTTCTTCGCATTGCCTTGGGGCAAATGTTAATACCTAAAACTTCAGGCTAAAATAACTTTGTTTACTAGGCACAGCACCAGTCAAGTTTTCCCTAACATTCAGTAGAGGACATGCTTGTACATGTAGGTCTGACCAGCAGATATGCCTTGTATCAAAGTATGGTTTTTCTGTACTCCTTATATAAAGGCAGTTAATTTTTTTGGTGTTCAATGCTAGAAAATTAGGGACTCTAAACCTTGCAAAATGTACAAGCACTGCAAATCTAAGATCTGCAACTTTTAACAGCGAGTCATCGTCGGAAATGATGACAAACAACATGAAAGATATACAATCTGAAAGCAGCACCCAATATTCAAGTGTCAATATCTTTAAGAGGAATAAGTTTTCCCCCACAAAGCCTTAGGTCAGATTGTCATGAACTGGTATGTAATGTTACAAAAAAATGTCAAGGTTCAGCATTTGGTGTGTTTTCTGAGGTCAAAACACTTCTCACTTCTGCTTTGAATCCTCATTTATGAGGTATCTTATAAGACTGTCATTCAAAATCTCAGAAGTAAACTGTCATGAATATTTCTGCTCCCCCCCCTCCCTTTCATTGTTTTGGTTGTAATTTGAACTACTGTTTCCTGTTTGGTATTAAAACACAGAAAAGTCCTAAGGTTTGACCATCAATGTCTATGCCATCACAGCCTGAGGTTGTGTGCTTGCCAGGGGCTGGACTGTCTCCTGAAAGGTGTTCATAGAAGTGGTCATGTCCATGGCTTTGGTGGTCTGCGACATCCGCCTGAACAGTTTGTGTCCACGCTGGTCGTCGGTCTCGTACGCCCATCCCGACCCTGTGCCAGGTAGGAACACCGCAGGGCAGATGTCGGCCTTCTTTGGCGTGTAGCTTCCCTTGTACTCAGTTCTGTCTTCAAACGGAGCCTCGCTCTGGTAGGCTCCGAGGTCGGGCTTGAAGCTCTGTGTCGGCGCTTGTGGGTGCTTGATGTAGTGGGCACGGAACGTCGTCGTGCCCTCGAACGGCACGTCCGGCCTGTGGTACGCATCCTGGTGGATCTTCGGCCCGACCCTCTCGATCTCCCACCGCCTGAAGGAATCCTTGAAGGTGGTCTTGTCGTCAAACGGCGCTGTCGTGGCTCGCTGGCGGGAGGGGGGCCTGGCTGGCCTGGCAGGAGGGGCCACGTGGCCCCTGTACTCCAGGCCGTGCGTGGTACGCAAGTCCATTTCTCCCACGGGCTTCACGTACGCCTCCCCAGCATGGGGGATATACGGCTGCGTTGCCCACTTCTTGTACTGCGTCTTGAACTCGGTGTCTCCTTGGAACGGGTCGCGCGACTGCATCGCGACCTGGTCGGGCTTGAAGCTCTCTGTCTTCGGACCTTGCTTCTTCGTGAAGTCCCTCTTCTGTGTGGTCATTCCATCAAAGGGTACTCCACTGGGCCTGTACATCTCCCTCTCTCGCTGCTGCTTCGGCTCGAGTGGTTTGGGCACGTACCCGGTCTTGTACTCCGTCTTGTCGTCGAAGGGAATGTCGGACACCTTGGCCTCAGCCAGAGGCTTGAAGCTGACAGTGAGCGGGATGTTCTTCCTGGTGTAGTCGTGGCGGAAAGTGGTCATCTCTTCCATGTGGCCCTCGGACGGCTTGTAGGCAGCAATGGGTTTGTGGGCGGCTGCTCGCTGGATCTCCCACTTCCTGTAGTCAGCTGGAAGGGTGAAAAAAAGTTTGTAAGAAACTATACCGACTTTACTCCTACATACATATATATATATATATATATATACATGTATATATGAGACAATAAACAAATTAAGCTAAGAAACTACCA
The DNA here is from genome assembly GCA_013266295.2 of Branchiostoma floridae x Branchiostoma japonicum. NCBI lineage: Eukaryota > Metazoa > Chordata > Leptocardii > Amphioxiformes > Branchiostomatidae > Branchiostoma > Branchiostoma floridae x Branchiostoma japonicum. The sequence continues at coordinate 10,572,754 of CM023823.1, read as the reverse complement.
AAATGAAGCTAAGAAACTACCAAAATGAAATCATCAGTACTTGAAGCCTTTCTTAGCCCATTCAGAAGAAATGCCAGATGTGTAAAATTCTATTCAAGAAAAGATTCTAACGTACTTTTGTATGTGGGGACTGTATCCATCCTTCCAGCGTCGACCTTGCGCTGAGGCTCGTGCCTGATGGGTTTGACGACGGGGACGGTGTGTCCAATGTACTCCTGCTTGTAAGACGACAGCAGGTCCATGTTGCCAGGGATGGGAACGTACTCTTCAGCCTTGGGGAGGGCGATCTTTGTCACCTTGTAGGGGACATAGTCCTTCCTGGAGAGAAAAAAGTAGACGATTGATAAATATTCAAGTCTTGGAAGTTGTAGAATTGCTGCAGAAATTGTCACATTGAAAACAAACAGTGAATTTAAAGAGATCTACGATAATTGCAGCTTTTGTAATCAGGTGTTCATGACATTCTAGACAATTCCTTGCAAATCGTTTGTAGACCCTAACAGATGTGACAGCTGTCAGGGCAGCAGGTGGTTTGGATATGGAACAGGTGGTTGTTAGGGGCAACCAACGTCAGGCCCAACACAATTGGCCTCGGTCAAATCAAGAACAACCAGGCAAATTCAATTTCTCCTGCCAAGCTGGCTGAAAAGCTGAAAAGCTCTGTGAGAAATGTTGGCTTCTCTAATTTTGTTTGCAAAAAGCAAACAACCTTTGAAACTTCCTTTCTAGCCACGCCATCGAGGATTCCACAATAATGGACTCTTTTAAGTGTTAATGATGTGCTTAGTTTAAAGTACATGACAGCTTTTAGTGCTAATGTGGGTTGGGTCATGATGTTTTTGTTGTTGAAAAAGCTACTTTGGACCCTTTTTTGCTACAAGGAATTGGGGTGTTCTGAACAACCACAGTCAAGTAATTGAATTTGGACTTCAACACAACCAGGGAGTGAAAAGGAGCGTCGGCATGGAATAATTTGCGGTTCAAATGCCATCGCCATGGCGACTATTGTGCCCACTCATCCAGAGATAAATAATGGATGGCAATTTTGTCCAATTACGGAGGATGAGGCCACAAGCACGCTGGTTTAAAATATTCATGTTGCCATGGGCGGGGCGCGCCTCCTGTGACGTTGTCACCATGGTTTGTTCCCTTGCCATCCATAAACATTACATTGTACCTGACAGGATCGTAATGTACCTGATATACTGCCCTGTAGTCACGGGACTTGTACGTGTTGTGTTGTCTTGGTAATCCAATGTGAAAATACTGTATTACTTTGACCTTCAGACTTTTCATACTGTACATATTGTCTCATATTTGAAGGTCATGAGGGCTACATGTACATGACCTTCAAATCTATGTATATCAATGTGTATCATATTCCGCTACTTTCAGAAATGTCAGACCAAAACAGTAGAATTTTTAAAAATTTTTACCCGTAGCAAATTTTTCTCTTTTTGTCTCCATGCATTCATGATAGTACTTACTTGAAGGTCGTGACTCCTTCCATCCTGCCCTGTCCCCTGATCGGTTCCTCGTTTGGTTTGAAGGAGTGGGTGGGGAGGATAGGATGCTTCTTGTAGCGCTCCGTGTACTCCGACAGTTTGCACTGGTCTCCGCGTCCCGCGATCGGGGCTGCCGGCCGATGCGGGCAGCGATGCCGCCTATCAAGAGGGAAAAAAAATAAAACAAAATTTAGTAAACATGCCTCACTATCAATGTATAAATAATTATATATAATAACAAAAACTATACATTTTACACTCATTCATCCAGGCTAACATGGAAGCACACTTCCCAGGGATTCTCAGAAAGACTCATTTCTTGTGTAGAACATCATCCAAACAATAATGGCACCCTTTCATACAGGCTAGTATTCAGGAATCCCACAAAGGCTTTATTCTTGGAGTGATTAAAATCGAAGACAAGCACCCATTACCTCTAGGAATAGCCTGGCTTTATGGTTAATACTATTGGGCTCTGGCTACATAAAAGTCCCCATCCCCTTATCTTCTTCCAACCTCTCAGCTTTATCAGTAAGGCTACTGGTGCGTAATTCAAAATCTTAAGTAGACACAGTATCACTGCCTTTTATGGGAGGAGTGCGCCATAAATATTGTTTGGATAAGGCAGTGTGTATCTTACGGAAGGCTGCTCAGCTGAAAGCTCCTTTGAGTACATCGTATAGATTATTGCAGTTGTGTCCTTGCAAGGTCAAACGTGCGGCGCTGTCACAATCTATTATCTGTTTGATCATGAACACGATGAGCTAAAAGGAAGGGGAAGAACTACTATCGGCCTGGGGACCGTATTAGAACAGAGTTTTATGAGAAAATGTACATTTCTCTTGTCTTTTCTGCCCTGGGGTATTTTTTAATTTCACTTTTCATCTTGTTTGAGTGTTTTTTTATGTAGTGCATGATAATTTTCCAGTCCCTTTTTTGAACCCTTCCAAATGTCTGCCAAATTTTGATCCTTCTCGCATTTCGCTATCACTTCTTCCTCGTAAGATCATGCGCTGTGCAGTCACGATCTATTTATTTTATCTACGTGATGCACTTTACGGAAGGGGAGAACTTGAAAATGCCTAGTGATTGTGTCAACAGTGAGAATTTTAAGAGATAAACATTTCTTTTTCTCTTGGCATTTTTTCTCAGAGTAGATGCTAATTTTCTTGCAGACGGTCCCCTTGAACTCTTCCGAATCTTCATGATGGATCGCGATTTTTCACGCAATTTACCGCCACAGAGGCGTTGTTAAGGGTGTGTTGGCATGCAAACTGCAATACCGCCACTACGCACTCCTCGATACAAAGGATATAATTACGCAATGAATTTTTGATGACGATACGTCAAGCCAACAACCATCTATCGTTACTTTGTCTACAGCTGGTATGGATGGCATCCTTACGTGCCGGTGGGCTACACAGAAGCCGTCACGGTTGCTCCAGTACACAAATTATTCGGCTGTTGCTATGTCGCGTACATAGCAATAGGGTCATAAATTAGCTGCAGTACTGCCAATGTTTTTTATGAGTATTTCTACACATTTTAAAATTCGGCTAAAATATCATTACACCTACTAATTTAATTCTCAATTGGGCCAGGCATGAAACAATGCAGAATATGACCCCGTTTGTAGTGATGAAAGAAACAAGCAAAGAGGAAAATGAATAATCTGAAATTTGAGATGTAGTCTTTGGTACAAAAATGCAATTTTGCTGTCCTTCCATAGATTCAGATATATCAAGTGATGTAACTACAGCAACTAAACAGCTACTAGTAGTCATTGATACCACAAGTTATGTAAGGTTGCCCTGACATTGCCCAATAGTTCAAGTGCACCATGTTCACCCCTTTCTTTTCCTGACTACACATGCCAAGTTTGAGTCCTCTTGCCTACTAAAACCTATCTCTAAGATACCAGCCAACATCTTAACTTAAGGCTGGCGTCTCAACTATGTGAGCAAATTAAGGCAGCATAGAAATCGCCTGCTCTATCGAAATAACCTTGGCTGTCAACCATGGTTGCCATGCAAGTCCTTACAAACATTTACGTGGAAAAATTTCCCCATTAAACATCATTAAACCAAGAGGTTGGAACGCCGCCCAGTAACATAAGCATGACATTCTCTGTAATCCAGGTACAGGCTGGTTGGGATCATGTTTTACAAACACCTTTGTTGTCAATGGTAGTTAACTAGGTATACTTTCTAAACATCATTATTCAAACCTAGTAATTGAGGTTAAACTTCCAAACCTCTTGCCACGTTTGGGAAAATGAAGGACATTACATCCTTGGGAATCTCTACCATAGCAACAGGTAATGAGAAGAAGCCAAGAAGAAATCGTTGTGTAAACTTTAAGACTTTAGTTTGTTTCTAAATCGACATATTTCCTAATGCTGACTGCTTGGTAACTAACGTTTAGATTTCCACAGTGGTGAATATGAAAGAGAATGAATAATAAAAAAAAGTGTCAGGTCCCTGTTGTGTTAGAAATGATAAACCACCAATGTTTAACCCTTGGCCATTGTTTGATAATACCACGATGCGTTGCTAGTGTACATAGAGTATTGAAGCTAACACTCTGGGTGTTAAATAAACAATCGGTACAATGAGTCAGGTTAAAGAACATGGCGACCACGGAAGGGAAACTACGAACCGAACACAATTTTTCTCCATAACGGTACACGATAGGGCCATGACACCATGTAAAATTTACAGGTTGCAGTATGAACGATCGTAGTGGGGAAAGCTAAGAGCTATTCTACGGTACGAATCCGTATGGCGACCCGATACACAAAGCCACCTGTTCCCGCGAAGCTAGCCAGGTTGTCAGTACACACTTACAGTACACACACACGCTAACTGGTTTATACCGTAGTATCTCCCTTGTACTCACCCGCATGTGCAGATCTCACAGATGCACCGCTTCACCATGATGTCTGGATCTCCAAGATGACTCCCAGATGACTTTGAGAAGGTCCTCCAAGATGTGAAGTGCGCGGGTGAAAGCAACGAGAAACCTTGGCACTTCAACGTGTGGCCCCGGTTTTTAGCTGAACTGCGTGCGGGGTCTGTTTACCGGCGTAGCGAGGGAAGCTTTCGGTCGCCATGTACGCGGCTTTGTTATGGTAATGAGCAGGCTTTGTTGACACAATAGACCGCCGTCAGTTACGCGCAGGCCACGCCCCTTGTGGGCGGAGCTAAGTACACCTGAGCTACCGTGCTATACTGTACACGGTACAGTACACCTTGGCAAAACACGTTCGAAACGTGCTGTGGTTAAAAGATCAAGTTGAAGAAATCCAAGGAGATGCACGTTTTATTATCTGAGACATTTGTGAAGTGGAAGCGGTTACACGACAATATATGGCGTTGTTTTCATGCATTTTACGTGCAGTGTCAAATGACAGGTGTGTGTGTGTACCCAACGTTGGTTATAAAAAGCCCGTTATGTACGGTAAACTGGGCGCAGTAGGCCACGTCGAAATGGTGTTCGAAAAGGTAAAAGGTGTTTTAAAAAAAGACTAAACTTGAACCTGTTCCCGTCCACATGGCTTTCTCCTTGGCAAAATGAATATATGTAATTTGAGAGAGTTGTGAGAGGTTGCTAAACTCCTGTTCAAATAGATACTTGAAAATAAATGGTATGAAAGGTTTTCCCTGTTTGGGCTGTTGATACTAGTCTCTAAGACCTTGACCTGATCTTCTTGTTTCTCTTCTCTTCTGTGTGTGCGCGAATGTATGTAAATGTGTGTTTGCTGTTTGATATCTCTTTTGAGATATGGTTTATACAAGGAGGTTAGAGAGCCCCTCTAATCTCCTTGGTTTATATTAAGAAGCTCTTTTTTTTCACAACAGGGTGATTTTTTATAACGCGCCATCAACAACGTAACGCTATAAATTTTATTGGTCGCGCTTGCGCAGAAGATGAACACCCACGCGCCCCCTTTCTGAGGCTTTCAGAAGAGATATTACAATAACAAGGGTTGAAGTTTTGTTTTCATTTTATTTATAAAATATTCTCCTATATCCACAAGAAGTTACTGGTAAGTTCATATTGTTATGATGGTATGTAGCCCTGGGTGCCTGGATATTCAAATACCATGGCTGGCAACATACCGAGAAAAATACCGGCAGGTTGCTAAATTTGACTCAGTCTTTACTATGTGTGTAATATATAAAATGATACTGATGATGTTTTTTTATCGGTTGAGCTCTCATTGGTATCATTGGTATCAGATGAATTGCTTTCTATATTTTCACCAATGAAATGGAAAGTAAATAGCATACACATGTACTTTATACACAAGTGGACGTATATGTAAGGCTGTGCTATTCTGCGTCTTTACCCACATGGCGCAATGATATATGGGGACAGACAAGGGTTATCAGGCTATAGCTACATGTATGCCTGTCTTAGTCCTAAGTTTACATGGCACGGACCAAACAATTGATTTTATTTCATTGGGTCAGAATACGGACCAAACAGTTATTCTATTGGGTCAGAACACAACCAAACAATTAATTTGTATTTCATTAGGTCAGAATTCGGACCAAACATTTAATGGTCATTTTATTGGGTCAGAATATGGACCAAAGAATTAATATTTATTTCATTGGGTCAGCATGTGGACCAAACAAACAATTGATTTTTATTTCATTGGGTCTGCATGTACATGTATACGAGCCTAACAATTAATTTTTATGTCATTGGATCATAATACGGACCAAACAATTAGTGGTTGGTCAGAACGTGGAACCAAACCATTCCTAGCGGTTATTTTACTTGTCAGTTCTGATCACTTGTCAGAAAAGTGCCTGGGAATCTGCACAAAAGTACCCCACACGCAAAGGTACATGAAGCCCTTAGCGCATTTCATTCGCTTGATATACATGTACGTAAGAAAACACTTAAGACAGCTGCAGGGGCACGGCTCCTTCCACAACATTACACCAGCCTTTCCACAGGTAAGAATGCACACCTGTACGTCAACTTTCCCCTTTCGTCTCGTACAGACTCTGCTGAACTGTGTGGGACGTTTTTAAAAATCGTTTGTATCGCAAACAGGACCATTCGATCGATACGATCTACTACTACAAAATGTAGCCTCTACCAGGCTCCCCAGCAGCAAGTACACATGTAGCTGGAAAATAGTAGATCTAGAAAATGGCCAATGAATGACCTACGGTAGCGAATATACCATGATCTTATATCTACGATTAGCCTCTACCAGACTTTGGAAGCGGCTGGAAAGAGTAGAAATTGTCCAAATAGAGTAAGACAAATAACATGCCAGGGGAGCTGGTCCGCTAAAGGAGTACAGTCTGCCGCTCCCAAAACTACGGTTAGCGAATTGTACCCTCTAGCCGACTAACTCCTCTGGCATGGTATATATCAATCCAATTGCCCAATTTCTACTATTTTTTCCAGCTAACTGGGGAACCTGGTAGAGGCTAACGATCTACAGCTCTTGCAGCCTCCTTCGGTTAACATTTTGATGGTGCCAAACGACAAGACAAGCAATGAGGCGCGGTTAACGTTCTACCCTAGTGTGTGACAACATCATCACTCTGTATATACAGTATTGTTAGTGGTGCGTAGTAACAGCGTTACCAATTACATAGGGACGGATCAGAAAGAGTCGTGTAGGGAGTGTAACACTGGCGATATTGATAACATTGGTCGTATTTTTTAGCAAAAATAGTTGAAGAATAACTGCTAGATAACGGCAGAAAATTCCAAAAATCTTAACGCACCTCGTAATCTACATTTGTAACAATCGATATTTTTTGGTTCTTCCCTTTCAATTGGTAACCACCACTCACAAGCCAAGCATCCCACAGCATTGAACTGTACATGTAAGATCTGTATCTATTTTATCGTCTTACAAATACATGTACAGCAAATTGTTGGGGAGTTGTGGTACAAAAATGTCGCATCTTGTGGCTTCAAAAACTAGGGATGAGGCGAGCGGGAGAAACAAAATAAAATCAAGTCTATAGTACGTTTACCATGTAAAAGTTTTATTATACACGTACGGTGTTCAAGCAGATGTAGGGTCCGCCTAGGTGTTTTGTAGGTTTTCTAGTGGTCCAGAGGAAAACACAAACCACCGGAAAGACGCACAAAAACGCGCGTAAAACACTGGACCGAACCTTTCATCTGCTTGGAGACCATCTGCTTGGTTCCTGTGGTGTTTAGTGGTCCTATAATTATAGAATGGACCAATGGGGATCGCCGTTTCAGCGTGTGGTGGGAAAAATTGTCATACAATGTATGTCAAGTGGAAAATGCGATTACTTGTCACCCAGCTGAAATATGTGAAATGCTTTTTAATGGATACTTAAGTGCATTTTAAGAACATTTCAAGGCCCATCACACCATTTGAAGAACCCTTATACCATATAGTTTTCGGACAACACAGCGTATAACAGTATATATTCGACCCAAATACCACAACAAAGTCTAGCATATTTTACAAAGGCTCAAACCAGGTTTCCATAAAAAGCTATTAAATTATGTGAACTAAAGACAGACCAAACTTGAACTAGTTTCCTCAGGTTGATGAACCTGTAATAAAACCCATTTACGGGGGTGGCAGGAGGTCATGGGTTCGAGTCCCAACTTGGCAACCAGACACCCTGGTCTTTAAACAATCCTTGATGTACAGGTATTAGTTACCAGTGTTTGAATGGTGTGGAGTTGACCTGTGTGTTATCTTACACTGTTAGGACCAAGGACGTAAAACCCAGGTCTTCTTGAATGTCCTCATACATGTCTATATGTAGGTGTTCCGACTGTTGTAACTAAAAAAGACACGAAGTCAAATTTCCATCTCATTGTCAAAGTAGTTTTTCATGTAGAAGTACCTCCCCACAACTGTTTGAGATGGTAGGTCCATGATGCCAGCCGCCTATATTGTATATGTACATGTAACCCAGAAACCGGTCTTGATTTACAGCTACTTATACCTGACCTTCCACTTCTCCCTGCACTCAGCCACACCCTGTGCAAGCAAACTCTACTGGCTGTGTTGGTTGGAGACGGCTTCAAGTTACCAGGCTGGCACAGTGAACTGCCGCTGGGTTCCAACGTGCCCATGGCCACCCAGGGAACCGAGATAATAAAAAGTAGACTAAAGTCTTCTTGGACAGGCCTTCTTGGGCGGGTCGCTAAATGCTTGCACCTAAGGAAAAAAAATCGGGACCGGGAAAAGGTGGTTGTTAATTATGGCCGGGTGACTGGCTTTAAGAGGTGGCCACTTGGACAGGTTTGACTATATTCACTGTCCCAATCGTGATAGGGCTAGTATGTGGTCATTTCCACTGGCCGAAAATCTACATATAAAACATACCATTGATTTCGGGCACATTCTAATCAAGAAATACTGGATAATAATATACAGACTGGCAACCTAGCTAGAAGAACGATTGAGAAATGGCAATGGTAAGCACACAACATGCAACATCCAAAATTTGTGACCCTTGCATGTCCAGATCAAGAGATATCAAAACCGGATGTTCCCCTGCAGTACCATAAGAAGCCACCAGGGGGACCAAAATCTAATCATTTTGAGGTCTCATCAAGGCCTACCTACATATCAAATATCAAGACAATCCACCCAGGCATTCTAAAGTTATCATGTTCACACACGCACACGCACACACACAGAGAGAGAGAGAGAGAGAGAGATCTAGAGAGAGAGATCTAGAGAGAGAGAGAGAGAGAGAGAGAGAGAAAGACACAGACACACACTCCCCAAAACATAACCTTCTTGGTGAAAGTAACAATGCAAAACAAGCAAATACACCTCCCCGAAAGTTTGGTGAACTGGCATACTGGTTACATTTGGTTTTATTACAATCCATATTTTGGAGCAAATGCAACAATAATGTGCTGACAGAACAACAAAAATTACCCAAAATTGTGCCAGAATAAGAGGTCTACCTACATTGATATTGTATAGCTCAATACACTCCAGCTCTTGAAAACTCAAGTAGACCTGTACAGAATACGTTAAGTACATGCAAATGCCAATGCAACAAAGGATGAAAAGAAAGCACATAGGAGGCCAATATTTTTATCTACACATGTAGAATATATAAATCTGTCACATCATTTCAATTCCATTATTACGCAAAACCATATGTATAATTTCTGGTATCCACATGTACAACATGTCAAAACCCTTTCCTATACAAATGTAGCATGATACAACATTCTCATTTCAGCCTCATTTAAGCCAACACAGAATGACTGTTATGCCTGCTCCTCGAACATGGCCCAGTACCTTGTACTACAAATGTACATGTACTATCCCGTATTCTCAATTCCCAAATATTTTATGTACAAAGGAAGTCTCTGATTCAGAGTAACAGGCATTTTTGTTATCTTATGCAGAATAAAACTAATTAGCATTGAAACAAAGTTTGAACAGTACACAAACAATTCATCATATTAGGGAAAGAAAAACATGATTGTATGCCTTTGGTACTCACTGTTCCTTTCCACTTTGTGTGTTTTACACATATATTTTACATGTCATCTAAACTACATGTACATGTATGTACAACAAATAAGGCAATCTTATATACCTTTATGAGAGTTGTGCTATATTTGTCTTTTCCACAGGCAAAGAGAACAATCAGTCTGCAATAACAGAGAGTTGGAAGGTGTCAAAATGTTGGAGTCCAAGTACTGGACTCAGTCATTTTTCATAACTACAGGGTACCCACTACTGATCTCTACGGAGACCTAGTCATCTTCCATCTCTACAGGGTCTGCATTGTCTTGCTCCGTGGAGTACTCACTGCCCTCTTCCTCCTCTGTCTCTCCATCTGTGCCTGTCTCCTCGTCAGTGGAGGCGCCTTGATGATACAGTGCCATCAGCGTCATAAAACGGTCCGTCACCTAATGTAGTATGTAATCACAAATACAGAGTTAGGTCATACTACTTCACTAACTTGTTGAACAGAGTGTTTGTCACTCAGAGCTGGAAATAGAAGATGCCAGAGGAAGGGAAGCAGGACTTGAATTAACACTCGCAGCAACAAATCTTAAAAGTCAAAGATGTGAAAGAACAAAAATAAAGAATTTAGCGTTTGTTATACCATGCTCTGTGTGTTCAGTCATTATTTTGTTCCTGACCACCTAGATTTCAAAATGGAGGCAACTTTATTTTTTTCTGCCAAACTTTTTTTTCGCACTTCAGTTTAGGGGTACTCAGAGGATGTAATCCACATAATAGACTCTGTATGGCCTTACACGTCTAGCATGTTGGCAGAACGTACATGTACTGCGGCTGCACGAAACCCAGCATGTATTATGCATAGCACATCGGCAAAACTTCTCGTTTAAGGCTGTGCTTGTGCACTTAAGGATCACATCCTGTCTATAGTTTTCAAAATGTGGTATTGAAAAAGATATTGTCTGCAACGGGCAAAATTCTGATGCAACGTTGACCAAATATCCAACAGAAACTGTGGAAAATCCAGGTTTCGCGCAGGCACAGTACGTTCTGTCGATGTGCTCCTTACACTGAAGGTGATGTAAAACCTGACCTGTTGTGGAGTCCTGTCTCCCAGTTCTTCTGCTACAGTAGTGAAGGTTTCTGGCGTAGCTCCCTGCTGCTGACAGGCCTGTAGAAGGATTCTGTCCTGGTCTCTGTACACATGTGGCAATAACACATTAATACCCATTAAATGTAACCCGAAGTATAAAAAGTGATCTCAATCCAGTTTTAGCTCACTGAAGAGCTAATTTTCCACTGGTGGTAAAAGAGAAGACAGACGCTATATACAGTATTTACAGGTTTATTGTACCAGGGAAATTCCCCTAGCTCTTTTCGACAAGCACAATGAACAGTGGACCACAACTTAACATCCCGTGTTAAGGACCGTGACCCTTTACAGTAGCATGCATGTCGGGTGAGCAACAACAGCTGGGATTCAAACTCCCAACCTCTTAGTCCAGAGGCAGGGTCGCTAACCACTTGACTATGCATGCTACTCCTTACTTACGATGTACATGTACATGCTCATACAGAAGGGAAGGTTATCTGCAATCTGTTGCAGTTTGAACTAGTGATAATTTTTGGGGGTGAGAACTTTTTTTTTAAACTGATAGGATGAATAGTAATGGAACTATCAATAGTCTATAAAAAGTAAGTCTATAATCTATAAAAACAAAGTAAAAAAAAGACTTTAAAAATTGTCATGCAATGCAAAAATGATCTAAAAATCTCCTAAAAATTACTAAGAGTAACTTTACGTACCTTGTCCACAGGATAGTCCCATCTCCACTGCTGCTCTTTTCATCTGGTTCAACTTGACCTTCAGTAACCTCCATCTTTTCATCTTCGTCCTCAGATCTATTGGAGACGTCTTCCTCGTGTCTTGCGGAGCGTGTTTCCATCTCCTCCTTGTCTCCTCCTTGTGACAAGGACTCTGCTGTCACGTCTTCAATGATACCTGCTGTACCAGATCTTCCAAGATGTGACGTATCAATTGTATCACTTGGTGTATCCATTTTAGGGTCATGTTGAGTGTCTGATGAATATTCACTTTGTGTACCTGAATGGGGTGAACCTGCACGTTGAATATCCTCAGAAATGTTTCCACCCATTTCTACAGTATTTTTGTCCTGTTCTAACACTTCAGATTCTCTAAATGTTCTCCTGTCTTCCTCCTTATCATATCTACTTATGACATCTTGCCCTTTAACTGCGTTGTTCCCAAGTTCTTGCCTGAGGTTGTCTCCTGCATTTTGCTGATTTAAGATATCATCTTGACCCATTTCCATGCCCTGTTTGTTTTCTATGCCAGTCATCTTTGCTGTTTCTAGCTCTAAAGTTTCACTTCTCCCCATTGTTTTGGAGGACTTGGGTGACCCTGTACCTTGTACGGTAGTGCCAGGCGACATAGCAGTAGTAGACAGGTTACCCCTCGGTGTCGAGGCCTTTGGTGACTCCCTGCTGACTTGTGAAGCTACCACTTCCAGCTCTACAGTTTCACTCTGCTCTGTTAGTGCGTGGGCTTTAGGCAAATCCTCACCAACTTGGAAGGCTACACAGGGTGACATCACTGCTGCAGCTGCACCAGGTGAAGTAGTGTCAGACAGACCCTGCTGACTTTGCCCTGATATTGTGTGTGCTTTTGTTGACTCTTTGCTACCTTGCAAAGCTGTACCAGGTGATGTACCTGCCGACGCACCCTGCTGACTTAGCCCTGATATTGTGTGAGTCTTTGGTGACTCCTCAATACCTTCAGAAACTGTACCAGGTGATACAGCTGCAGACAGACCCTGCTGACCATGTCCAGGTGTTGTATGTTCTTTAGGTGACACCTGACTGCCCTGAGAAACTGTACCAGGTGATACAGCAGCAGACAGACCCAGCTGACTGTGCCCAGGTGTTGTGTGTTCTTTAGGTGATGCCTCACTAACCTGCAAAGCCGTACCAGGGGATATAGCGGCAGACAGGGCCTGTAGACTGCGCCCTGACGTGGTGTGTGCTTTAGGCGACTCCTCGCTGCCCTGTGAGGCTGCACCAGGCGAGGTAGCGGCAGAGAGAGCCTGCAGACTGCTGGGGGAGGCTGAACCTGACCCGCTGGCCTCCTCCAGGTCACTGAACTCTGCGTCCTGACTCTCATCTCCCGAGCTCAGCTTGTCCTCATCCTGTGTACAGGGCAGTAGTCAGAATGGACAGTCAAGATTATCATCAATCAAGACAAGATTATCGTTATTTGTACAGGGCAAAGCAGTGTAAAGTCACTGAATGTGTTTACCCTGTCTAAAGAGAACGTAAATAAATGAATATCGCAAAATGTCTTCACTCTACTCTACTGTGTTTGTGTTGCCCTCATTGCACTTCTGAAATTTATGCAGTTTATGTCTCAACTCCATAGTACTCTTTTCTTAATGACTGATATTTGTAATATCCATTTCATCTGTGTGTATTGATTAACTGATCGGCAAGCACTTCACACTGAACAGTGGTTGATATATTGTACTTCATAAACTCCTGGTTTGATAGATCAACTGAATCTTTTTGTTTTACAATGTACATGAAAGAGGCCACCTTCAATGTGTTGGTGATGAAGAATGCATTTATGCATGAATACAAAAGAAGAGCCTTTTCAAAAAACTGATAAAGTATTTAAATTTACTAATTTTATATCCTGTCTCCTTGTTTAACCTTCTCACTGCTACTTAACCCCATAACCAATACAAATTTGGTGTTAAATGATGTCCTTATCAGGCTGAAGGTCAGAGACTGTGCGTGTAACATTCAAACTCCTGTAACAATTTGGCACGACACTTCGGACGTCATGCTTGTCAGAAGGTGAATTATGAGGTTTCTGATCTTGGCAACGAGCACAATACATCTGTCACATTCACAATGCAACAACAACTGAAATGAAACAGTGTAATCAGCTCAGACAGAAAGTCTATACGCATGTTATACAGGCTGATTAAATATGCAGACGATATTGAGCCTGGTGAATAGGGGTTACGTGCAGGTTTCACTAACACTACATGTAAGTGTTGAACAAATAAAATGGTAATGATGATAGTGCCACTTGACTTTTAAATGTCCGACCTTTAAGAAGCAGTCTGTTATGAGTGATTCTGAATCATTGTAAAGGGCATAAAAATTGTAAAATCTACAATGTAATCTACATTTTTGTACATGTACATGTATGATGAACAAGGGTTCCTTCATCATTAAAAGTTCATGAAATGCGTATTATACATTTAACTGACTCAGGCAAGAAAATTGGAGCCTAAGAATATCCTATTGACAGCTGTCACCATGGTAACTGGTGCTTGAGCAGACACCCCATGGTGTTGGATTACATTATGTAGCAAGTGGCAGGACAGAGTAGGAGGGGATGGTCACCACATTCACGTAATATACTATATGAATGTGTTTAAGTAAGAATAAACAGAGCAGTACATGTAGTTTGTTAGGCTAGACCATGTGAAGGTACATTAATTTTGTAAACATTATGCATTTGGTTTGCAAATGTTACAATGTACCTTTCTGGTTATATTATGTTAAGTTTTCTGGTAGGTTTTGAAATGCCCCTATGGCCAATTTCTTGCCATGTATATGCCACTGACCTCGTCTTCCTCCTCCTCCTCTTCCTCCTCCTCCTCTGTGAACTCATGCTGAGCGATCTCCTGCAGCCTGCGGCGGAACGACTCCACGATGGTGGCGCTCTTCTGCCAGTCGGGCGCGGGAATCTCCTCGCACAGGTCCCGCAGGTTCCGCACCGCCTCCTCTGTGACCTGCTCCAGCTCCTCATCCGACTCTGCAAAAGGTCATGTAGAGGTCACATACTGTTACAGTACATGTAAGTCTTTAAACGGCAGTTTTGTTCTTTTACCTCCATGAGAAATGGAGGTTATATTTTCAGTAATGCATGTGTATGTCTCTGTGTGTCTGTCTGTCTGTCACCAAAAGCAAGATAACTCAAGACCCGCTGGATGGACTGGTTTCATATTTGGTGTGTTGGTAGTGCATACGCTAGAGATTAGATTTTGGGCCCCAACAAAGTAAAACAAAATAAAACAAAATAAAACAAAACAAAATAAAACAATATAGATAAATATGGTCCAGCATGTCTACCTTGTGAACTTTCTTCTGCATCTTCCTCATTGGTCGATTTCCTTGTCTCCTCCTCATCCTCCCCAGTTCCCGTCTCCAGGCCTGAGCCCAGCGGACAAAACTTGGCCAGCTCCGACGTTTGGTGAGAGGACGACTTTTGTGACCGTGCCCTACCCTTCCTACTGTGTCCCGCCTCAGTGTTCGAGCTGTTTTCATTCCCGGCCAAGTCGTCGTCTTGGTTTAGAGGAGAGGAGCAGCTTTCCTCCACCATAGCAGTGTCCAATGACGAACTGTCCCTGGCCGTTTCAGAATCGGTCTTCTTCCGACCGCGTTTTGCGGGGATTTTCCTGCGTATCCTGTCGGGAACGGGGCTCTCCCTGGTATGGAGTAGAGCTTGGTGTCGGAGAATGATGTCCTTCTTGGCTTGGAGGTCCTTGGGCGTGAGTTTGGTGTTGCAGGCGACACAGTGCCGGTTTCTTCTCTGGACTCGTAGGTCGGTGGACGACTCGTGGCATTCACATCTGTTCAGAATGAACAAAAATGTCAAGCAGTATATATACATGTAGTAGAGAGGATACATTCCTCAAGCTAACGACATCTCGCACATGCAGTCGTCCCTCGGTAAGACATCTGGAGCCGCATAGTTCCCGTTTAGAACTTTCAGCCTGTCACAGGGCCGGTTTCGCCCTGTGTGGCTTCTTCAAGTGTACAAAGGCTAAATGACACAAGTACATGAAGTTCTCGCTTATATACCTTTCCAGTGCATGTTGCCCTCAAAAAAGAAGTCAAGCAGATTAGACTACTGTGTAAGAAGGTTCTTTATTCAACAACCAGCAAGTTTTTACGTCCGACATTTTTGTGACTGTCTGTCCCCCCCTTCTTTAGGGACCGTTACCCTAACCCCTGAAGAAGTTTACAGATGGTCACCAAAACATTGAATGTAAAAACTGGTTGAAAAAAGAACCTTCTTACACAGTCTCTTGCCAACTTGATGAAATTATTCACAGATTACTACATTTGTACATGTAAGTTCTGAAAAATATATATATTGTCAAAAATCCTTGCTTCCCTTCTAATTATTATTGTTTCAAAAATTCAATGTCAATGATTTTCATGTTACATTCATATGATAAAGATTATCTTGGACTTGAAATTGGACAGTTTTGGAGTCACCTACATGTAAATGACTTTTCTCTCCCTATACATGTACTGTATATGTAAGTGAAAGACCTTCCTTACCTGCACTCCTTGGTGCCATGTTTCTGTGCCAGGAGCAGTTTCCATGGATCTACTTGTTTCTTCTCCCTGCTCACTTCCTCCTCATCTTCTTCTGGCAGGACAATCTGGAGACAAATAAAATATGCTGTTAGCTTCTGGACTCCTATGATTTATTCACATTTTTATTTATTTATTTTTGTTTCCTTTTACCTGGGTAGCTCTCTCAGTGACTGAGCACTGCTTTTCAGGGAGGCCCTTGGTACATACATGTACATACAAACAATGCAACAATGCATGATGTATATACTAGACAAACACAGAATTGTGCATCAATGTGTGTGAATTAGGAAGCAGACATCATGAAAGAAGAGGGCAGGGAGAAAAACTTGAATATGACTGTATTCATTCAATCAAACTGAGTATACCAAGGCATAAATCTGGTCATCAGGCCTTGTTTTGTTTCTAGTTTTCTAGTAACTGTTAAGCTTTAAAAAAATCCAAGAACCAACAACTTAAATTAATGAGGCCTTAAGTTCTGTCTTACCTCTTCAAAATTATCAGGCACTTCATCCCCATCACTGTCACTGGCCATGTGGATCTCCTCAAAGTCTCCCATCATGCTTTGGGGTGGCGGCAGATCGGGGAAGAAGCGGGTGAATTCCTGGAAAATCATGGAAGAAGCACTCAAGCAGGTGAATTCCTGGGAGTGTTTAAGAATTGACCAGTATCTATTGTCAGACAGTGTGTAATAAGTCAATGTAATTCAGTAAATGTACATGACTGCCATGATGATGATTTTAATAAAGTTTGACTAGTAAAGTCAAGTCACAACAGTCTGAACCTCTATCATTCAAACATTGTTTTAACTCAGTAACAATCAGGTTTAATGAACACTTTACAACGGACAATCTCTGTGTTATACAAATGAATGTAGATGTTTATTATAAATGGTTAGTGTTTACTCGATATGTTAGAAGATCAATTTTTTTAAACTTTAAAACTTGCATTTATTGTATGCCATGCCGGGGTGAAAGCCAGTAAAGGTGATCATCAGAACTGTTCTCTCACCCCTTTCACCTGTGATGTGGATTTTTATAAAATATAAATGAACAGCTGACCTGTAGCAGGTAAGGCTGTCCCTGCAGGAGCGGAGTGATCTCCTGGCGCAGCCCCTCCAGTGAAGCGCCCTCCCGCATGTAACTGGCAAACACTCGCAGCACCTTCTGGTAATGGTCAGGGTTCTCACTGCACGCAGAGGAGCAAGTCAAACAACTTCCATCATCATCATCTATCCGCCTGTATCAGCCAGGGCCAAGCTAGTACATATTTCACTCCAAATAGCCCTATCAAGCATTACTTTTTCTAAGTTATCATTATATATTATGATATTCAATAAAACTGTCAAACTTCTGCAATGCACTTGGACACTTAGTTTCCACAGGAGGACAGATGAACTATTTCTTGCAAACAACTTTATCTGCTTATAAACCAGACTGCTTTGCAACTCTTGGCACTTTCAAGACATCTTTCAAGGTCTCTCTCACCTAAATAGTCATTCATTCATTCATCCATATTCATTTATTCATCCATCATTCATTAATTCATCCATCGTTCGTTCGTTTGTTCATTCATTTGTTCATTCATTGGTTCAATCATTCATTCATTCATTTCCTGCAAAAGGACCTACATGTAGATGTAGCCTGGACCCCTGTTGATGTTCCACGAACAAGTCACATTCAAGTCTCTAATAAAGATTTTTAAAAGACCTTTCCAACTGTCTTAATTCGGACACGTATTTTGGGAGTGTCACTTGTATGGTGACAAGACCAGGCTGAGCAGGTTATGATTTCTGCTGAATGTTCTTGGTAGATTATCTATTAATGTTTAAACATTTGTACTGTTATTATACAGTACTATGTACAGAATTGATGTATGATCTTCATTTTAGTGTCTTTCCTGGGGAGACAACTTGTCAGGCAATCATTACCACCTGTTTTGTCTCCCCTTCCATTGTGCCATATTGAAAATTCAAATACTGTTACAGTAATTCCTGATTTTTTCACAGCACTTTAATTAACATTCACTGTTTTCACTGTCACTTCTGTACCGTGAATTTACAATTTACCGTTATCAAATCATTTGTCTTCCCCCCCTCTCTCTCTCCCACCACTGTCCGGATAGAGTTCCGTGCGCATTTCCATTTTCCTCGGACCATGAAATTTTGTTGCGATGAAGACAAAGTGAATTACATTGTACAGTATTTATTTATTCATTGTACAGTAAACAATTGTTTCCTGAGGTGTTTCTCACCTGAAGAAGACCTCCAGTTTCCTGAGGAAGGACCTTGCCTGGACGTACTCCTGATGTTCCATGAACAGGTCACACTCCACGGCCTCCGCGGGCTGCAGGAAGGCCGCAAACTCCCCCAGCAGCACCGGCCAGCGGGTCAGCACCCTCCGCAGCTCCTGGTACAGCTGCACGATCGTCTTCCCCTCCTGGTGCCCCTGGTGGAACACCTGCAGGACCTCGTGGTACTTCCCTGGGGAGGGAAGGACGAGTGTTATTAAAGGCATCCAATGCAATTTCAGGGCAGCAAAACTGGATTTTCAAAGTCAATTTTCTGATCATTCTTTTAATGTAGTAAGTTGGATCAATCCTATCCCATAGCAATTACTGATTTCTGTGAGGCAAAAATGCAGTGTTGCTGAGTCAATGCAAAACGGTTGCTTGTTTTGTATTGTATGCTGGTTCTAGCTATTCATGGGCGGTACCCAAAAAAGAGATGTCTCACATAGCTTGTTTTTGGGGCTATTTCAAATGCTTCAACTTCAAGTATGAAATGATGAGGAAAATGTGCTAAGAAATGGCAGTAAATGTCAATATCAATAGACAATCTGTCAATAGACAGATTTCCTCATCCAGAATTGCTTGGCTGCCCTGAAATTGCATTGGATGCCTTTAAAATCTGGCAACAGTCAGTGTAACATTGTGCTTTGTACCAGTTAGGAGACTCCGAGTACATGTAAGTGTTGGACCTACCCTCTTCATCTCTGAGGGAGTCCCTGACCCTCTCCAGGAAGTTTTTGGCCATCATGGTCTCCCGTTCCTCCCGTAGTGGATCCCTGTCCATCAGGTCAGAGTCCAGCAGCAGGAGGGTCGACGCCATGTCTTTCTGGAGCTGTTTCCTTCTCCGCTTGGCTTTCTTCTTCACCTTTAAGACAAGTGAAAAATGATACGACTTTATCCTTTGGTGACATTGAATGGCCAACTACCATGGACCCTGGTTGCGGAAGAATTGGGATGTGCAAAATTAACAGACAAGGTAACATCTGCATACTGTACATGTACATGTAGTTGACAAGGCCTTTGAGTTTGAGTGTCAGAATAGAAAGAGTTTAATTCCAGACTCATCCCCATATACCAGCAACCTTACATCTAGATGGGCTAATATCATAAACTATAGGTAAAATGATGTAAGAATTATGTGGCAGCCAATGAGGACCCCTTGGGGATTAACCCAAGCCTCCAGTTCCTAGAATTCTGGCCGCAGTTGCCAGAATTCTGCAGAATTGGGTTAATCCCAAAGGGGTCCTCATTGGCTGCCACATAATTCTTACATCATTTTACCTATAGTGTTTATGTTGATGGCTGCTACGTGTACGTATTTCATACATCATTTTTACCTATAGTTTATGATATTAGCCCATCTAGATGTACATGTAAGGTTGCTGAGATATGAGGAATTAGTCCGGAATTAAACTGGAAGTCCAGAATTAAACTGGAGGCTGTTATTTACAGTTCTTAAGAAGGTACAACAAGATACATGTACATCCTTACCATGACCATTCTCTTAGACGTTGTAGACTGTTCTTCACTCATCTGCCCTTCTACATCAGCCCCCTGTCCAGCCTCCACTTCTTTAGCCAACAAGTCCTGTTCCTCAGTACTGGAGACTAGCCCGTCATCCAAAACAGCAGGATTGTCTTCTGATACAACTTGATCTAATTGAGCCTCTTCTGAAGGATGTGCTGTGATCCCTTCTACACTTTGAGGCACACTTAGTGGCAATTGTTCTGTACACGGCTGCTCTAAACATGGCCTTTCAGTTCTGTCATTTTGTACCGCAAAGGCATGTGGTGTTTCTGGTTGTTCTAGTGTAAATGGCTGCTCTAAACATGCTTCATCAGTTTTGACAGTTTGTTCAGAAGCAACATCTTGTGTTATTTGATTTTTATGAAGTTCCACTGGAGTGCCTGAATCCTCCACCATACGTATTTCTTCAGACACACTCTCAAGTTCTTTCGTTCCACTCTCCTCATCTGGAATTGTCCCTGCAACATTTGTTTCAGGACCCGTGGCTTCTGGCAAGTTTGTAGCTTCAACAACTTGAAGGGGGCTTTGCAGATTCTGATTTCCTTCATGAACACTGGTAGATATTTCTTCCACAAATACAACATCTGCGTTAGCCGGATTGTTTGTGACAGTTTCCTGTACGGGGAATGTGTCTTTGGGGCTCGGCAGTCCTGGTGAAGTGGTGTGTGTGAGTGGTACATCACTGGTTGTTGTCTCTTGTGGAGTATGTCCTTGCATTTGAATACTGGTCACAACGGAATCTTCACAAGGCAGTTCACTCTCTCTAGAGTCTATAGCTTCCCTTTCTATTGACTGAGAATTAACGTGTGTTTGGTCAGGTACTGGGTCTGTCGTACTTGTCACACAAGTGCTTTCAACCAGTGAACTACTGGGGGAAGTGACAGTGCTGGATGATTCCACTCTACTGGGGATGTCTGCTTCTCTTGGTGTCACATTTGAAGCAACGCTGTTTGAAAGACTTGATTGAAGGCAGGCATTCTCAACAGTCTGACCTGCAGTACTACTGACAGCTGCTTGGGGAGCTTGTGTCATAAGAGAAGCTGTGGTGGACGTTGGTGAGACAACTACAAACACACCACCTGCAGCAGCCCCCCCTAGGGGCTGGACACTGCCCTGCAGCCCGGGTACAGGTGGAGAAGTCTGACTGAGGTTGCCAGGGACAACGTTGCTAGGCAACATGATGTAAACAGGGGTGCTGCTGTCAATGTTGCCGATGTGAGAAATGTCAGTTGATTTGGGGGCGAGAGTTTGAAGTGTTTTTGCTGTGTTTTCAGTTGTGGGTGTAGAGATTGTGGCAGAGGTACTACTGCTGCTGGTGGTGTTCACAGTGGTTTGTACTTTAGATGGGGACTGGAAGAGGGCCTTCTTCACTGACATGACTGGGACAAAGCCCTTGGGAAGGATACCTGCAAAAAACAAGATAAACAAGAAATCAGAGATTTCAACCTGCCAGGAAATAGATATATGACTGAGTGTATAGTTTACATGTACGTTAATGAATTACATCATAGAATGCATTACCGGTACCGGGTATTACCCTTATGACTGTATGATGAAATTTACCTCCCTTTCAATCAAGTGAAACCCAATCTGCAATGTACCCCTACACACTTTGGAACCAAAACATACAAACCTAATTAGTGCCACCAAAACAATATTTCCATCCCAGAAGTAACAACAAATTCTAAACAAGAGAGCGCTCACAAGGCACTGAAAAGGGAAAATACCACTACTTCAACATTTTGTAATGCAACAATGATTGAATGTGGAAATACTGTAATTTGCAAACAAGTGGACAGAAAAAAAGCGGAGTGACAAGAAAAGTGTACAATTCTTCCTGGTCAATTCCTCAAAAGTACACAACAATAGTATTTCTTCCTTCCTACTATAAACCAGTCATCATCATGGTTATGTACCTCTCTGTGTAGGTGAGAGTTTTTCGGACTTCTTTGGAGACAAGTTTCTCATTTTCTTACTCTGGAGAGGTTCTGTCTTCTGTTGGCTGGTCTGCTGATACTCCTGTACAAACAAAAACAAGGAAACAACATTTGGCACTGAAAAATCGTTACCATAACATTTGTAACACTATTATAGCTGTAAAATTCTGCAAATACTGGTTGGGTGTCAAAAACTGAACTTACATTTCAGTTTAAAATCTTGGTTTTGTTTGTTTGTTTGGCATAAATGGTAAACCCCCTTTAGGCATAACACACCAGTTTTGTACAGTAAATACAAGCTGCATAAGACTAGGTTAGTAAAGGTTTGAACCACTCATACCGGGATGGACCCCTACTCTTTTCGATAAGTGTGGTGGGATCTTTGATGTGCTCAAGGTGTGGCTCTCCTCAAACACGTGACCTCCAGCTTTACGTCCTATCAGAGAGGATATACTCTAACCGACCACCATGCCACCTTTTCATTAATGAGGAAATGTCCTAACACCTGCTTGTCTCACCTGAAGCCATTCTGGCAGGTGCTTCCCCTGCAGGTGTGCAGGTGGCACAGCCTGGACAATCTCCATGTCAGGACACACCATGGGGAGGGCAGGCAGCTGTTTGGTCTTGCTGAAAACCTACATGTAGATGGGACAAAGAGGATTTTTAACCTTCTCCCTGCAACCTAACCCTATAAGCAATAGAGAATTGGTAGCCAAATGACTGCTTCGGTGTGATAAAGGTTAAAATGTACCATAGGCTAGTGAGAAAGGCACAGATCCTGTACAGGCTTTAAAAACAATGAAAGCAACTGATACCCTGCCCTCTGCACTTTGCAGATCATCCAAATCCATGGGTACCTCAAAGCAAATACATGTTTACCTTCACAGGGTCTAAAAGAACAAATTACTGCTCTGTTTATTCTTACTGAAGCACATTCATAATATCATATTTAGTGATCAGCCCCTACAACTCCATCCCACTTGCTACATAATGTAACCAAACACCACCTTTGGTGCAAAACGGAGCAAAAACAATTCCTTCTGTGAAGGTAAACATAACAAATGTGTGGAAAAGTCTAGTCTGTGAAACTGGTGCCGACCTGGACAATGTTTCCTGTTTTCTTCTTGTTGGCCTTGAGGTTCTTGATGCGGATCCTGATCTGCTCAGAGGTTTTGGTGGGGATCATGTTGTCCCTGATGTAGTGGATCATCTCCACGGTCGCCATGCCCTGGTACTGCTGCATCCCCAGGGCTAACAGGCTGGGATAGAACAACAAAAGTAGTTTAGCATGTTTTCATCCGTAAATAGTTTCATCAGGTTCTATTATGAAAGTTCATCTGTGTTAGTAGTTACATGTTTAAAGATAAACCTTTGTTCCAACACATGAGATTGTTCTCACCTAGAGCTATTGACCAGTCACTCTGATTTTCTTCAATAGACTGACCCAGCCAGACTTGTCACGTGGGCCCCTAACCCATCATTCAACTGCCACGTGGGCAGACATCGTTTACCAGATACCTTTGACCCAGTGTTGACTTCACACTTCAGAGAAGCCAGGTGACAAGTCTCACTGGGTCAGTCTATTGAGGAAGATCAGAGTGACTGGTCGAAAGCTCTAGGTGAGAACAATCTCTAGTGTTGGAACAAAAGTTTTAACTTTTAACAGTTTCATCAGGCTGGTAAATCAATTCAACATAGTTTCGCAACCATATATTTTACTGTGCAGACATTTCAACAACCTCTCTGTGTAGTCTTCACCAGGGCAAACTGAACTTACACTTTGTTTAAGTATGACATCATAAATGGTCATGCCAAAATGATGCATTCCCATGATGTTACACAAACACTTCAACAAAGTGTAAGTTCATTTTGCCCTGATGAAGATGAAAGAAAGGTCGAAATGCTGGCACAGTAAAATATAATGGTTGTGAAACTAAGAAAACTATGTTAAAGCATAGGATATTGGGGATTTTCTTTTTACACAACAATTAGTGTCTCTCACCTGCTTATGTTTTAATGTCTATCAGACACCTTGTCTATCAAAACATAAGCAGGTGAGAGACACTACTGGTTGTGTAAAAAGGAAATCCCAATATCCTATGTTCTGCTAACCTGATGAAATCATTTTCGGTATATTGAAGCATGTTTTCAAGTGACTTACATCAATGATACTAAGACCAGGTGTACAAAAATCTATGTCTGTGACATACTTTCTGCTTTACAAGGTCCTTGACAGCCGAGGACACATAAAAAACCAAGGCCCTACATTTTGTTCCAGGTTCTTGTAATTCTCTTACAAGCCACAACTCATAAAAGTTAAAGACACATCCTACTTGTCTTCCGCCGGGAGGAAGCACGGTTTCTCCTTGGCATGTTTGATTGGGTCGTGCTGGACTGGTGCACAGCTGGGGAGGAGGGCGGGGTACATGAATACCTTACTCTCCGCTATCGTGGCTTGGGAGGACGATGAGGGTTTGGCTACGTGGTGAAGAAAAAAGAGCTTTTGATCGATACGTCATAGTTAATTGCAAATTTTGGGGCTTAAACTGCATGTAACAGGAAAAGGACCAAGAAACAATGAGGCACAATATACATGTATTATATAACATGTGACTAGTATGTAAACAAACATGGCTGACAGCTGGGTTTCCAATTTTTCGATACACTTGTAAGGCATCATATTTTGGCACCTCCACTTCCTGAATGGCACTTATTTGCAATGGAGTAGGGTTGCTTCAACTTACTTTGTAAAGAAATGAGCAGAAAATTGACTTTTTGTATCATCCTAATGTTACATAATGGAGCTTTACATTATTTTGTAACTTCCCATTCCAACTCACCTTTGGGACCCTTTGACTTGCCTGTCTTCTTCACAGGTGATGCGGTGAAGGGCCTGACAGGGATGGTCTGGTCCACGATGTCCACTGCACCCTGCAGGTTACAGGTGTCGAACATGGAGCAGAACTCCACCTGTGGCACCTGCACACCTGCACTCCTGTACTGCTCCACCTGCATCTGATACAGCTGTGTGGAACGCTGGACAAACATCTGGTTCTCCTTCTGCAAAGCACAAGGACAGTATCATATTGAAATCCTTGAGAAGGTTCTGGTAAGAAAATCGTTTAATTCAAAATCCAACACACATGTGAAAGGGTGTAGTTCTATGTTTAAAAAAAATATTTTTTAAAGCCTGAGAATCAACAAATAGTGTGGACTAAGTAAGTGACTTACCAGGAAGTTTTTGGTGACCTGTGCGACCTCCTGTAGCTGTGGTTCCTCCCTGGTCAGTACATGGACCTGGCACAGGAGCTGCACATGCTAGGGGTAGGATGGAAACACATTGTACAGTTAACATTTTTTATGTAACTTAACAATCATGTACATGTAAAACGTTGTGTGCAACACACATCACAATGAGATTTGTTTGTAGTATTAGTTCAATAGTATTCATGTAATAATACATGTAATCTATATAACTAAAGAGAAAGGGGGCAAAGGCTGTTAGCAATCCACTTCTACAATTACTAGTGGCATCGAATGGCTGAGTGGTTAGACTAGCGGACACAAGATCGAGAGGTCACGGGTTTGATTCCTTGCATTTCTGGCAAGGCGTTGTGTCCTAGGGAAAGGCACTTTACACGACTTTCCTCACTCCACCCAGGTGTAAAATGGGTACTTGACTTCTGTTTGGGGAGGTAAAAGGCAGTGGAAGTACATGTACATGTAGAGGGATGGGCTCTGCCTTCCAATACGGTAGATCAACAACCCACTGCCCCTATGACGTTAACCAGGGCTCAAGGTATCACCTGCATAATGCAGGTTAGTGCAGGCAAAATTGTAGCTGTGCAGGTACTCCTGATGTCTACCTGCACCCAACCTGCACAGGGCCATGTACTGGGTTTATATAATATAGGACTGGTGTATTGTGGATTTTCAATTGCTGCATTGACTATAACCACCTACATGACGTACAAAAGAAATAATGGCAAATGGTAAATCTTAAAAGTGATTCTCACCTGCTGCATCTGCTGCTTGAGTTGTTGTCTCTCCTCCTGAGTCAGTACAGGTAGAGACTGGACCTTCCTCCCTGCTCCAGGATCCTTCTTCCGAGTCTTCTCCTCCTGAAGCTGCTGCTGAACAGTCTTGTGTGTCTTGGCCATCACTGTGGACAGGGGCCCATCAAAACTGGACAGAGGAGGAAGCAAGTAAGTACATTGTTTGTTTGTTTATTTACTTGCACAACAAAAACAATAACAAAACATGACCATAACATGGCTACTTTTCCCAGTCCCAATTTTCACCTTCGTCAAGAAGGTTATGTTTACGTGGCTGTGTGTCTGTCTGTCTGTCTGTCTGTCTGTCTGTCAACAGCATAACTCGAGAAGGCTTAGATGGATTATCTTGATATTTGGTACAAATGTAGGTGGATACATGAAGGTCTTGATAAGAGCTCAAAATGACGGCTTGTTATGGTACTGCAGCGGAACTTCCGGTTTTGATATCTCGTGATCTGGACATGCTAGGGTCATGATTTTTGGATGGTAGGTAGCTCTTGTGCTCGGCAAGAAGTGACATAAGTTTGGGCCCCCTAGCGGCTTGCCCTGGAACTGCAAGAGCATTTGTATAAAAATGTTTAAAGTAGGATAACTCTAGAAACGACTGATGGATCGTCTTGATATTTGGTATGTAGGTAGCTTACGTGATGCTTCACATAATTAAATTACAATTATGCAAATTAGGATATAATTTGCATAGTTAATGAGGGAATTCTATAATTCACCTATCTTCCATGATAGGACTATTCTACCTTGTAACATGTGAAATTAAGAATGACAGGAACATCGCCATATATTAATCATGTAAATGAAGACCTAATTTGCATAATTAATGAGAAAATACTGTAATTCCATAGTGGTTGATGCTGGCAATTTCATACTTGCGTATTTCGAAGTTGACTGGAGGTGAACTTCATTCAACATAACTTATTCAAATTAGGACCTCATTTGCATAATTAATGAGAAAATACTGTAATTCCATAGTGGTTGATGCTGGCAATTTCATACTTGCGTATTTCGAAGTTGACTGGAGGTGAACTTCATTCAACATAACTTATTCAAATTAGGACCTCATTTGCATAATTTATGAGGAAATGCTAGAATGGCCTTCTTTGTTACGATAACACTGCCATTGGGAGGAGAGTATGATCAACTGAATATGTCATTCATGCAAATGAGGATCTTATTTGCATAATAAGGGAGAAATCTATAATTCGTCAGTCATATAATATAAAGGGTAACCTCATTTGGCAAAAGTATGAGGTCGTGGAACTCTAGTTTTATATATGTGCAAGCTTTTTTTTGTTTTTGTTGTTTGTTAGTTGCTTATTTATTAGCATATAACCAAAGAAAAGTAATAAAATGAGCATAACAAAAGAAGATATGCGGGGGGAAGATAAAAAGCCATATTTATATGGCCTGTCCGGGATCTTCCCCCGACAACAATAATTGTATGGCACGTTATTATATTATATAATAGTAATTGATCAAAATAATAGTAGTAAATGATATATAACAACATTATAATTATTCTTATTAGATAAGAACAAATAATTATTGAACAACGCTAATTAATATTGGTATCGTAAGAACTTAAATGAAACATAAATTAACAAACTATTCAAGTACAAACATAATGCTACATGTACATTATCATCTGGAGTATAACACACTACTGTGACCCCTGACCTGATGGGAGGCGGCTTGACAAACGTCCTGCTGGGAGGGGGGGTGAGGGGGTCGACAGTCGTGCTGTCATCCAGCCCCGGGGCAGGGTCGCCGCCGAGCTGTTCCATCTCTTCTTCATACTGCTGTAACAGCTCGTCCATCAACTCATTCACTTCCTTCTCTGGAAAGAAAAAGTACAAGCTCATATAATGAGAGATAAACTGTTCTCCAACTGAAAAAAATTGATGGAATTTTGGACCGAATCTCTGGGTCTTTATCAGCTATCTGAGCCAAGTGCTGTAGACACGTGATTTTTCCACACGTGTGACATCAGCACTGGGGCAAGGTTTGTTGGAAGTCGGTACTGTCCCCTGTCCCGATTGAGAGAAGATTTGGTGTGCCCTGATGTACATGTAGATGACTTCTGACAAAGATGTGTCCACAGCACTTGGGTCAGATAGCTGATGAAGACCCAGAGATTTGGTGCAAAATTCTGGTGAGACAATTTTGGAAAACAGTTCATCTCTTATTATGTAATTTACCAACTCAGATGAACTTTCAGGTTAAACGTACAAGCTGTCAGTACTCAAATACAGGAGGGTCTACATGGGAGATCCTGGTAACACATTTTTGTTAAAATTTAGGAGGGTAGGCAACGCTTTGTGGTAAATTCAGGAAGGCAGACTTGAGACGTACTTGTGATCCTGACGGCACGATCGTCCCTCAGGTCCTCAGTGTCCACCTCCTCCTCCTCCTGCAGGAAGTTGTAGTCTGGGTCGTTCTGTTCATCATCAGCATCACCACTCATATCTGCAACACAAGAATACATGAATTGAATTGAATGTCTTTACAATGTATTTCATCTACACTTACCCATAGCAACACATTACAAACATATCAAATACACATGAATACAGAAATAGCCTAAACACACAATAATGTACATTGTACATGATTTACAAGTATGAGATCCTGTAGTGGCAGTCTGATTTTAGAAGACATTGTATCACACTGTTGCGGTCAACAGATCACTGCTCTTATTGAATAGGGTAGGGAAATTTCTCCAGTTACAGAAAGTCTTTATCCTAAACTTACCTACATGTAGAAAACAAGACTATAGCATTTGTTAAAAGTTAAAACTTTTGGTCCAACACAAAGGTAATTTCTCACCTTTGTTAACTTTAACTTTAAACATGTAACTACCAACACAGAATAACTTTCATGAAGTATAAGACTAGCATTTGTACATTTTTCAACAGGATACTGTGGTATATTTTGTATTCTAAATTCAATTCAATTCAATTTCATCAAATTCTAAGACTTGGAATTTTGGGTAAGATTTAAATCCAATTAACCAAGCAATCAATATTCAAAGAATCTAAAGACTTTCTTACCACTATGCAATTTCAATTTCTATATGGTTTCTATAGATATTATTACTAGACTAAGTATCTATATGCAGTTGTACAGAAAGATAACAGACTAAATTTGACATCTTACCCAGGTCTGTTTTGAAGAGCCCCTTGAGCCAGCCCTGCCATTCCGAGTCGTCACACTCGGTGTCGTACATGTCCTGGGTGATGTCGGGCGCGTGGAACGCAGCCTCGATGATGTCGATAGGGGTGTCCTTCAGCGGACACTTGGACCTGGTACGGTTGGCTATCAGACCCAGGTTGTCTTCTGCATTAAACTGTTCAGTAAGAAATTATATTTAAAGCGATATTATGTAAGATTTTTTGCGCCAAAACTGTAGATTATATAAATAATTGAAATGGTGCAGGTAATTTTCAATGTCACCTGTGTCTGTGCTGTACTCACGTCCATGGCACTCCTGGCTGTTCTTCCCGACAGTTCTGACAGCTCCTCGTCAAACGTGTCCAGTTCCGACAGGAACGCTGCGTCAGTCTTCTCCTTACTCAGGGGTGGGAGGGGAGGTCCCATGGGGATCGGCTGGATCTGAAAAATTATGTAGTAGTAATGGTTTATTTGCTCATACATACATACATGTACATAAGCTAACATGTCAAACACATCTCGCAGCCCATAGGCTGAATTGGGGTGTTAACATTTACAATTGCGAAGCTCAGGTTATATTAGAAAAGTAGAATATCGAAATTTAAAACATAAAGGTAACAAGTCATCATATTATATATTAAAATAGAAGTAGATCTCACATATTAGAAGCGACTCTCAATACAAATGTAAAATGAAGGTACCATATAGGACATGTAAACTCAAGCAAAGTCCGGTAAAATTACAATGATGGGGTGAGGGAGGCATCGTCAGTCATTGTACAATTAGTTGTTGATCAAGCGCGTCATATACGGGACAGCGCTGTTTCTGTATCTTTCAGTTCTACATCGCTGAAGTTCTAGGTTGCTAGAATAACGAGTTTGACGGCTGGTGATAGTCTGTCTGGAAGGTGGCAGAAGGTGACGATGGTGGCCGGATGTTACTAGGGATTTGGCAAACTTTAGTGTCAATTCCTCACGCCGCACGTGAATTATGACAGCAACATTTCTTACAATCATGTAATTTAAAGAATATACAATCAAACTTGTCAAAGAGACCACCCAGGGGACTGAGGAAAAGTGGTCTTCATAATATACAAAATGCATGATGACAAGACAAGACAGAGAACAAAAAATTGTTCCTTGCAGGGGTCGGCAAAATTTATGTTCCTTGCAGGGGTCGGCAGCTTTTTAGGGTCAGTCAGGAAACAGGAAACACAACATTTTTTTCCTAGGCCTGGTGTTTTCACCTTAATGTGAGGTTCCAGTGACTTTCCGCCCTGTTCCGCTGTCTCTGGTTTGTCGTCTGTATCTTCGCTGTCATCCCTCCTGTCGGACTCAGAGTAGGCGTGGAGAAACTGGCGCGGCGTTGATGGCATAGGCGATCCAAAATCACTGCAGACAAAAAGATGTAAATGTTATTAAGTGTGTGTACTTCTATTTCCTGCTTTCTCTTATTTCAATCTTTCAGACTCCTGGAAATTCTACCTGAAACAGTTTAGATATATCTGGCTACTACATAGTACTCATGAAGCACGTGGGCAAAACATACTGCGCCTGAGCAAAACCCGAAATGTACAAATTTATTGTGCATAGCACATGGGCAGAAAGTATCGTTTAAGATCGTATTTGGGTATTTAAGGATGACATCCCTTCTATAGTTTTCATATGTTGTGTTGGAAAAGATATCATTAAATTTTGCAATGGGCAAAATTCTGATGCAACATTGACCAAATATCCAACAAAAACCGTGAAAAAATCTGGGTTCCGCACAGGCGTAGTACGTTCTGCCGATGTGCTTACTTAGGATGACTTGTGCCTGTTTCTTTACTTGTTTCAGGTCCATATTTTCGAGGATTGCTACAAAGCGCAGAGAACATACAACAAACACCATGCTTACCTTGCTTCACGTGATGCTATGCTGTCAATGTCACTTTCTTCATTCTGTCAAAAACACAAACTTAAGGCATTACGGAAGAACAAGAGAGATGTATGAAAATAGAATTCTTTGCACTGAGAGATTTCCAAACAAATAATTTTACCAGAGGAAGACTGCAGAATAAAATGCACATGAAATCTTCTGACTGAAAAACATTTTGCAGCAACATTTTTCTACAGCAACCATGATCCTTTTTTATCAAAACAGTAAGACTGTATATTTGTAAGTTTACAAATAAAGTACAATGTACATGTATAAGAATGTCAGCTGTTTAGAAGCAGTCAATGGCTAGTATTCTTCTAGTCACTCTCTTCAAATGAAGACAAGAAATCATAGACTTCAAACTTCCGGTAGGAAGGTATGGTTTGTATTAATGTCATCAAGCAAGGTGTGAATTACATCATAGAATGAATTATTACTCATACACTTGTATTACTCAACTAGCTTCACTGTTACATCATCCTTCCAACTACAGACACCAAGCAAACAAACCGAAACCATCACCGCCCAAAACAATACTTCCATACCAGAAGTAAAAATCTCACCTCATCATCATCAGGTTCATACTCATCATCGTCCTCATCTTCTTCAAAACTCAAGTCAATGAACTTCGCAGGCTGCAGAACAACAAGAACATGAAATCAGAGATTTCAAACTTCCACAAGTAGATACAGTTTGTGTTAATGTAGTACATCATAGAACGCATTATCACTCATAGGATTGCATGATAAAACCTACTCCACTATTACACCATGGTTCATGTTTCATATATGTATATATTTATGTCATGCCTGGGCCGCGATAATGTTCAATCCGGGTGTTCCGGCCCGTGTGATAACTAGCGATATCACACAGGGTTCTATTTTGTTATCACACTGGCTTCCAAGTGTTCCATAGAATAATTCAAACATGTTTCACGTGCACCGAGTGCGCCACTTACGAAAATTTGAATACCGGATTTGGACGTTGGAATTGATGTTGTTACAGTTTTTTGTTTCAGGACACCAAATTTTGGCACATTCCGCATTGAAATGTGTGTTCTCTCGGGTGGGTATGACATAAATAAAATACAACACAGTGTATAATATATATATATCTGGCAACCACATCCTTGAACCCTGTCAACACCCTGTCAATCAAGTGAAACCAATCTCCACCCACTCACTTTGGAACCCAAACATACAAACCTAGCATAAATTAGCTCCATCCAAAAGAATACTTTTGTCCCGGAAATAACAACATGAAAATCAGCACCCAGAGACTTCACACAGAAAGAAGACATGAATGAGCACTAATGGTTGTCATTTTTTCTATAAACGTGAAAAGATTGCCTACCTGAGAATCAGCTGGCTTCTTCACAGGTGAGATGGGCCATGGCACTACAAACTGAGGGAAGCAAGTGTTGACTTGTTAGAACATGGCAAATGTACATGTATGTCCACAATGGTGACCCTTCTACATCTATATCTTAAATGTTCTCATCATTTATGACATAAATTTTGCATTTTTCCAATGTAAACTTCTCATATTTTTCTTTTGCATTATCACAATCATTATAGTGTGTTATATACTGAAGGGCTTATATTAACATAGATGGATACAATCATAGCAGATGTGTAATTATGTTAATCAAAAGAGAGGAAATACCAAGAAGTTCTGAACTATGTTGGTACTAAGTGAGTACTCACACTGCCTTTCTCTGCCACTTCCTTTGCCCTAGCCCTGGTCATCTTGGGTTCCTAGAAGTGTAAGTAACATTGTAGTTAGAACTAATACACAACTGAACATCATTCAACTACAAAAAATATATAGTGACGAGTTAATTTTCTGGACTGCAGGAATTCTGTGGACATTGATGAGTTTTCAGGGCTTGAAATATTCTTTTTCTGCATACCTGCATTGGTGCAGGTTACATTCATCAGAATTGCCTGCACCAGACAAATTTTACCTACACTACAGTTTCTTTGCCCTTGGACAGTTTGCAAAAAGTTGACAAGTTCTCTTCTGTCTTCACTGATGCTGTTTTGAAGAATGCACTTTTGAAGAAGGAAAGGCACTTTAGACAACTCACTCCACCCAGGTTTAAAATGGGTACCTGACTCCTGTTGGGGAGGTAAAAGGCGGTGGAAGGAGAGGGATGGGCTCCGCCTTCCAATATTGTCCCCTAGACACAGTGGACTTAAACAACCCACTGCGCATGCCCCTACGGCCTCAAAAAAAGCTTATCTTTTTTACTACTTACGAAGAGTTCAGCCAGTGGATTGTTGGGACTGCAGTCTCCCTCTGTCTCATCCTCTCCCTGGTCCTCCTTCACAGAATGTCTCATCATGGCCACAACATTCTCATTGGTGATCACACGCTACAGGGGAAATAGGCAAAGACCATTCAAACCTAAAAGTTTCCATTCAATTGCCAAATACTAGCCACATGTGTCTACTGCTAGCATTTACCATTATAAGTTAAGATGACATGGACACCTTGATAAAAAAACTTGCAAGTCCATTATATACTACTGTCTAGTATATGATTTTACTGTACCATTATGAATATGATTCTAAAATTGAAGAGAATTACTCATGCATTTGCCCTGAAAGAAGAATATTAAATCAAGGTTTCAAAAATCATTTCACATACATGTAGTATTCAAGAGTAATAATGCATTTTGGAATAAATCTTATTATCACACTTAAAAATAAAGTGTAAATTCAGTTTTCCCTGATGAAGACGACAGAGGGGTTGGCACAGTAAAACATATGGTTGTGAAACTAAAAAAAATATCATGTTGAATTGACTTACATGTACCAATATGACGAAACTTTTTAAGGATATTGCTTGTCACTATAACATCTACAGAGCAATTAATGACTTGCAGTTGAACACTCTTGGTACTCACATGCAGGATGCTCTTGACGTTAGTGGTTGACAGGCTGTAGTTCCGGCCGATATCCTCCAGGTGGCTCTCAAAACTGGGGTCGAGAAATTCAGCACTGCTGCCCTCGCCTTCTGCTCCCTCAGGATGGGGCAGGATCAACCTGACAGGAAGGGAAAAAACTCATTTTTGGCCACAGCAATCCAATTTGTTGGTTCTCAGATTTCTCAGATATGTTTTACAGGAAAGACATGATGAAAACTTGAAAGGTAACATTTTCAAGCAAATGCATAATGTTTACCTTCACATGGTCTAGCCTAACAAACTACTGGTCTGTTTATTCTCACTCAAACACATTTATATACGTGTATACATTATGTAGCAAGGGACTGGTCACATGTATATGGTGACCAGTCCCTTGCTACATAATGTAATCCAACACCACAGGGTGTCTGCTACAGCAATAGTTACCTGGTTACAGCCGTCTGGTTCAGGTTATCAACATTACATATACAACTCTATCAGTTGGACAACATGTCCCAACAACTGACCTCAGCTTTCTTGGTTTCAAAGACTTCTCTCCTTTCTTCCGTTTCCTTCCAGCTTTCTTCTTGTTCTTGCCTTGCCCAGGAGATGTCTCGACAATCTGCATACCGAACCCGTCCCTGCTGTCTTCCACAGAGTCTTCCAGGGTCGAGTAGCTTCTGCTCTTTTCTGAAACATTCTCTTGTCCTGTGGAACTCACTACTGTTCTATCACCTGTAACAGTACAGTCTGTGTTTACTGAAGATTGTGATGGTTGGGAGCTAGGCTCAAGGTCCTCATTTTTATCATCATATTTTCTGGTCTGATCTTGGACAAGGTCTCCAGACTCTGTCTTCTCTAGCTGTGTCTTATCATGTACATCTTCACCACTCCTGAGTCTGGAATCGCTCCTTGGACTTTCTTGGATTGTCACTTCTGATTTGCCAAGTTCTTGGACTGCACCTGTCTGTGCAGGTGTGGGGGTGTCTTCCTCTGTGTTTTGAAGCTCAGTGGAAGACATGGCTGGTTCCTGGCTGGAGTTCTGTTCCCCTGGCTGTGGCGGTTCCTTCTTGTTGGAAGACATCTTCAAGACGTCTCAGCTGTCAGCTATTAAGGGCATGAAATGATTTAGGGCTTAGAGACTTTAAGAGATACTTTATAGAAGACCTCCTTTAGCAGGAGACTGCAAATTTTGCAGAGCAACTAACCACTACATGTACATAGCTTCAGTTTGTGTTGGAAAAAAATAACTTTCGTTGTTGTTGTGAACGTTGTTGATGGAACTACAATGTATTTCGATATTCCTGATGCACGAAGCACAAAGCTCTCATTACGTAGTGAGTTCGAGCCCTACAAACCCATCTGCGTTCAGATGTACGTTCCGAAAACGTGCAGATAGTTTCTGGTTGCCCCTACACGTCCATACAACGAGTAACACACTGTTTGTAAACATGAAACGCCCCCCTCCCCCTTAAGGTAACTCTTCCAACCTCGACAACCAACCCTGTTGAACTGGCACAGTAACTTACCTGGCAAATGAATAAACGTTCCCACGGCTTCCTTTACTGTGGTACCATTTGTAGAAACGAACGCCAGAAATTTCGTAAGGTCGCGAGAGTAATACATGTCAAACGTTGAAGAAAATTTTTGTCGTGTCGACTCTTGCAACCCAGCTGGGGTCGTTGACCTCACAACGGATTGGTGATGCATTACCCAGCATGCATCACGATTACTTTTTCGAGAAATCAAGCAGATGTGTGATGTTTTGTTGCGTTTTGTAGGTCTTTTCGGTGAGACGGGTTTTGACTAATTCTGGGGCGATCAGTGAACACTAGTATATATAAAAAAAAGAGTCAAAACTATCAGGATATTTAGCTAATTATTAATATTGAAAGTCGGATCAAACGCCAAGTACGTGAAAGTGTAAGACTTAGATACTAGTATTGATATGTAAATGAATACCTAAATCACATAATTAATGACAAAATGCTATAATTTCATAGTGGAAACTCCCGGGAATTTCATACTTACCAAAGTTAAGTGAAGGTGAACATCATTATAATTTATTCAACCTTCCACTTTTTCTATCCAAAGAAACTTCACAAATCCAGCTTTGCAGTGGGGGTAAAGACTTGAGGTTTGAAATAAAGGTAAATGTGTTTTGATGTGTTTGTTTTTCGTGGTTTCACCATAAATTCCACTGTAAAGATCATTTGCTGTAATCTCCAAGCAGATGTTTTGGGTGGCTGAAAAGACAGTATCGA
The DNA here is from genome assembly GCA_013266295.2 of Branchiostoma floridae x Branchiostoma japonicum. Classification (NCBI taxonomy): domain Eukaryota; kingdom Metazoa; phylum Chordata; class Leptocardii; order Amphioxiformes; family Branchiostomatidae; genus Branchiostoma; species Branchiostoma floridae x Branchiostoma japonicum. The sequence goes on along the minus strand of CM023823.1, from coordinate 10,536,279 downwards.
ATTGGCCAGGTTGTATCCATTTGCCAGACAATGTCCAACACGGGATGGCGTATTGGACACTGTCTGGCAAATGGATACAACCTGGCCAATTCGATACTGTCTTTTCAGCCACCCAAAACATCTGCTTGGAGATTACATTTGCTAGTCCCTCCCTTGAAAGACCTGTTGCACAGGGTTTCACCTTTGACCCTAAAAAGTTGCTTTACCTTTGAACCCGGAAATGCAGGAGAACAGACTGTGTGTGACTGTGTGCACGTAAGAAATAAGCAGGAAACAGAATTATTATCATGTTTCGACGTATTTTTGCTTAGAACGGGCCACAGCAAAAGACCATAGATTCGCGCTTCGTGAGTGCAGTGGTAAAGCACATCGACGTCACGCTAGGAGCGCAGGGGCACATGGGTCATTTTTTCGTGCCGACAACTACGACTACATGCCAGGGATAAGAGACGCGGAATTCACAGCGATCAACTTTCCTAGGGACTCTGTTCAACGTCATCGTTTTGTCAGCGACCAGGGATTTACGAACTCCTCCTTGAATACACGGACTCCTTCGTCAAAGCTTAAGTTTCCTTCAAATCATAATCGTTGGGTGTAAACTTATACTAGCCATGGTACCAGCAAGGATTGCGGCGCTTCTGTTACACATCTTCATTTCTGTGACGGTTCTGGACACCGGTGGTACCACCAAAGACACCCGTATGGACGCCGTGTTCCCCCCGGTTATCCAACCGAGCGACTCTGGCCTCCCAGTCGGCCACCTGTTACCGCTGGGCCACCAGAGAGAATCAGAAGGGCCCGTCAAGGAGTACACCCAGCCACTAACTCCGACAGAGCTATGGAAACAACATGCAAGACCCTACGTACCCCTCGTGTACAGACAAGCGGTCGCCAAAGCCCCTGCCATCTCCAACTGGCAGAGTGATGAGTACATCAGGGAAAAGTATGGAGACTTGGACGTCTTGGTTGAGAAGAAGAACGAAGATCGACTAGCTCGCCCCCAAAGAATGCCCCTGGGCGAGTTCTTAGACAACTACGTAGACCAAGACTGGTACGTGGTGTCCTTGCTTCCCGACCCTATGAGGTCCGAAATGCAGGTGCCTCGCTCGTTACTCTGCGGCACCTTCAAGAAAAACATTTTGGAGTCGAACCTGTGGCTGTCTGCCGGTGGCACAAAGTCCCTTCTCCACTACGACGCCGACCACAACCTGCACTGTCTGATCACCGGGAGGAAAGACTTCATCATGATCGATGCAAAGTACGAGGACCTACTAGACATGGCCCACAAGAAGCAGTTCTCCGGATCCAGCTTCTCCCATCTAGACATGGACAGTATCGACCTCCTGAGAAACCCGGGTGTGTCGGAGGTTCCCTGGGCCTGGGCGACCCTCCTCCCAGGGGACTGTATCTTCATCCCCGCGGGATACATGCACCAAGTCCGGTCGTACGGGCGCAGCGTGGCCGCCACCATTATGTGGTCTCCGCTGGACTACTTCGACGACTCGGACTGCGCCGCAACGGACATCAACAAGTACACTGCACTGAGCGACGTCACCATACAGTGGACGTACAAGAAGGGGGACAAGTTCATCGACATGGGGTACATGAACGTTGAAATCATGAGAGATGCACTTCTGGACGTGATGGAAGTTAAAAACAGCACCAAGTTCACAAAAGAAATGTTCACCTACTACTACGAGGTCGCCGTTGTCGACGAAGAAGAAGACGAGGACGTGGACGAAAAAGACTTGGAGATGATCGACAGGATGTTTGGCATCTTGGATAAGGAGAAGACTGGATACATCACGCGCCAGGATCTCGAGAACCTTGACATCGAAGTACTCAAAGACGTGGCACGTCTTATGGACGAGACACACGGGCCTGTGGCAGAGAATGATGAAAACAGCTCACATGACGAATTGTGACTGTGAGGCATTATACATGTAATTAGTGTCTTCAAGACATTCCGTTTAGCTCCTTTGAGACTGTTAACCAAAATGCTGCTACGTATACTTGTTGTTTTTAATAGCGCTTGATCAGTCTTCTTTGCAGTGATCATTACGCCTTTTGAAACACATGTACGATAATATAATAGTAACTTTATTGCAAATTCATGTCCGAGGGCTTAATAATAGTAAACAATAAAAATCAATATAAAGTAAATTGAGAATCCTCAACTAATGCTACTTCTAGTATAGTTATTTTTGGGTTTGGTTTCTTTGCTGTATGCAATGGAGTATGAAATGCCCGACGATTTGCGAGATATATATAAATTGAGAGATGTTAGTAGCTAGAAATGCAAGTTTTTTTGTAGCTAGTATAGACTGGGAACTTATATAAAGTTGGAACACATTTTGGTGACTGATTCAAATAATTTATCTCTTTCGGTGCTGTGGGCAATGGCAAATAAACTGTATTTCATCATCCACTGCTTTTCCTGTACAATGCATGCTCAGCCGAATGGACTTCTTTGGGTAGAAAATGTGTACAGTTACAGTGCGTTTAGAAAGCCAGTGTTGCTTTTGTGTATGGGTTTCTTTCCGATCGATTACTAAGTATATGCTTCATAAATATATTTTTGTTGAGATTCTTTTTTTTTTACCCATGTCACTTTGTTTAGAATACATGCTTAAAACTTTGGTAGCATTTACCATTTGTATTTTATCAGAAAGGTGTATAGCTCACTGCCAAGCAAATACTGACAATGGCAATGAAGTTTATTGCATATTCGTGCAATAAACTTCATTGTCATTGTCATTGTCAGTATTTGCTTGGTGGTGAGGTGGTGCGTTTGTGTATGGATGGTAATGAGTACTAGTGACATGTGTGTTCAGCGTGAAGAAGTGATTCGGTGATGACGAGCCCCCACATAAAATGTTCAAGCCAAGCCTGTAGGCAATTTGATCATACTCGTCTTTATTCTGCAACGACCCATTGTTCGAAAAGTTGTTCTGGAACACGACAAACTCCCTGTGTTCTAGACTAGCAACGACGTTCGATCTGGTTTGTTTACAATCTCTACTGACTGCTCCAAGTGACACACGCAGACTTGAGCTGCTCCTGTCCTCAGTCAAAAGTTGAGAGTTTTCCTGAGTCAATATGTCGAGACGGCGTGGCCGACGAAGACACCGGCGGTCTCGAGCTCGAGCCACTACTTCTCCCCCTTTTCCCGCCTCTGGCGCGTGCGATGAACCCCAGGACGGATGGCGGCGGTTCTTCAAAGTAGCGATGATCACGATGTTGGTATTTGTAGCAGTGACGACGGTGAGTTGGCTACATTATCACTTTATGTCTCTATATCATCTTTTATAAATGTGAAAATAGGTGGTCTGATCTGTTACCATCGACCACTGGTTGCCGATTATTTTACGTTGCCTGTCCTTCATGCATAAAATATCGTGATAGTCATTTCAGCTTTATAACTAGAGGAAGTTTAGACAATTCTTCACAGAACATTATGAAAATTTTTCCAACTCAAGTAGTGAAGGCTGAAAACATATGTCATGCTTGTGTCCATACTGTGTTACTATGGAAGAATGTGTATATTTCAGGTGGTTACTGAGACTGCCACTGTGCAGTGGTACTCCAACAACACCCCTGCAGATACTACATCTGCCAACCTTCCCCCGTACCGAAGCTGGGGGTACAGCACAGCAGGGACAGATCCCGAGGTGGCTTCAGCGCACAACACGAGGAAAAGGTTCCCAGTGAAGCCCGGATTTGCAGACGACCACACTGAGATTCCCGTTGATATGATCCCGCGTGATGCTCTTCCTACAAATGATCCCATGCCTCCTGTGGATGAAGTTCGGCCACTCACTCATCAGGTGCCAACTGTCCCACCAGATTTTGGAGGCGGCGTGCAGGAGGAATTTGACGAGTCCATGCCTCCTCCCTCAGACAACACGCGACGTCGCGACCGCATCCCAGATATCTTCAAGTCCTGGGCGTTCATGACGACAGAACAGCGCCACCTTCACATCGCCCTCATGCGACAACGTATCAGAAAGCAGATCTACGAGATTCTCCACCGCAAGTATGAGCCTAAGATGCCATCAGGTGTCCAACACGGCCGACATGACTTCATGGATGGGGACATGACGCCAGCAGACAACCACGCCAAGGTCCCGAAAACCTTCTCCTACTCGGAATCACCCACTGTGGATGAGGATCCCCGCCACACTAAAGCGCCCGACGCCGCATTCAACAACGCCCCTCCCGCCGCTAAGCTGACCCAGTCGGCGCTGAAGCCGGACACTTCTACTGACGGGAAACCAAAGGGCGAGGCCGAGAAGACGGAGACGACTGTGGAAGACAATGTGCTGCTGGAGAACGCCGCAGAAATGACAAAAAACACGACATGCTACGAGGGCAAGCTTAAGCACCACGTATTCAGGCATATGCAACGAGTAGGAACGGTGGTCCTGGCGGTGGTTGGAGTGGTGGCAGCGGGGTCGGTGGCGTACAGCTGTACGGTACAGATCACTTAGAGAAACTTCGACACGGATTTCTTACCGATATGGTTTTTTGTGTTCTATCATCTTCTGATGAAGCTATACGTTCGATTAAAAAGAAGAAATGATCGTTACTCAAGACGACAACCGTGCCAAGTCCCCAAGATGACGACCCAAAATAATGTTCACATTTCCTGACACTCTCGGTAATGGATTACTGCTTTGGACTCGATTGAACCTGAACCGTTTATGTTTGGAGGCGGCACCACCAGAACCAGAAAGTCTGGACAGGACATACATGTTACAAACGTTTCTACTGTACAAGTCTCATAATCTCTCTTCAAACCGACAACAAAACTTACAGGGTTGTATTGTCCATACATTTTCTGTTCTATGTGCTTCTGATGAAGTTATACTTTTGATGAAAAAAAAGAAGAAATGTTTCTCAAGATGATACACGTGCCAACATGACGACCCAACATCAGATAATGTTCACATTTCTTGACACTTTTGGTAATAGACTGGTGCATTTGAGAAAAATCGTTCATGTACTTGTTTACAGTGATGTTAATTGATAACTAAAACTGTGATTCAAATTTGGTTCGAATGAAGTTAAATATCTGAGAGCAATGCTGGTTTATTACGTACCTGCGTCAACATTACGATCCAACCTCAGTTTAAATTAAGTTCACATTGCACTGTCATGTCCCATCTGTTATGACTGGTCTGAAAGTGCAAAGAAAATGTACCTTTCTGTCACCATGCCATCTCATGTATTAATACAATTTGTGCGAAAGATGCTACATAATATTTTCGCTGTGAATTGTTTTGATATATTTGTCAGTAATACAAAGTAGAATAAGAGAGTTTTTAGATCAGTTGTTTTAACAGATAACGTTTCATCTTTACCTTTGGTTTAAAAAGGTGACTAGAAGAAGGGAATACGTTTACACCATTATAAGTGAAATTTCGGAAACGCATTCTGTTGGGGATAGTGTGCGCACGTCTAGTGCAAACAACAAGTTCAGCACCAAGGACAGGTGTGGGTTTTTTTTTAATAGAGTTCAGCACCAAGGACAGGTGTGGTTTTGGTGTTTGAATAGAGTTCAGCACCAAGGACAGGTGTGTTTTTTGGTGTTTGAATAGAGTTCAGCACCAAGGACTGGTGTGTTTTTGGTGTTTGAATAGTCCAGCACCAAGGAAAGGTGCTTTTTTGGTGTTTAAATAGAGTTCAGCACCAAGGACAGGTGTGTTTTTGGTGTTTGAATAGAGTTCAGCACCAAGGACAGGTGTGTTTTTGGTGTTTGAATAGAGTTCAGCACCAAGGACAGGTGTGTTTTGTGTTTGAATAGAGTTCAGCACCAAGGACAGGTGTGTTTTTGGTGTTTGAATAGTCCAGCACCAAGGAAAGGTGCTTTTTTGGTGTTTGAATATAGTTCAGCACCAAGGACAGGTGTGTTTTTTGGTGTTTGAATAGAGTTCAGCACCAAGGACAGGTGTGTTTTTTTGGTGTTTGAATAGAGTTCAGCACCAAGGACAGGTGTGTTTTTGGTGTTTGAATATAGTTCAACACCAAGGACAGGTGTGTTTTTTTGTTTTTGAATATAGTTCAGCACCAAGGACAGGTTTTTTTGTGTGTGTTTGAATATAGTTCAGCACCAAGGACAGGTGTTTTTTGTGTTTGAATAGAGTTCAGCACCAAGGACAGGTGTGTTTGCCCTGTACGTGAATGGTGTTCAGTATGCCCCCGGGTATGGTCGTAAACGTTTTTCAAACGGACGAAAATCGATGCTTGCATTGATGTCATCCATATAGCCAAGTCAGTATAGCCTGGCCAATAGGCGAAAAAAAGCTCATATAGGAAGACAGTCTTTGCAATTTGCTCTTCTTTGTTGATGGAGTTTTTGATGCTCCAAATGACTTACTGATTGCAGATCATCCGATTGTTATACATGCTTTGAAGATACAAACACTTCATTTGTCTTTGCTTGACAGTGAATAGGAGTGTTGATTTTGACATTTAAAAAGTACCCATTTGAAGACATTGCTAACCTGTGATTTGATGCGTTTGTGCTGTGTGCTTTTGGGTGTGAATACCTTCATTAAATGTCTGCCAGGTGGCATGTTAATAAAAACCTGTTATTGTTCGACACCACACGGCATGGCGGCACTAGCAGTGAAACCATGGTAACACCGACGCAACGACCAAATATAGTCTTCAGTGCTGAACCAGTTGGCAGGCGCGGCCGACAGATTGTCAGAGGCAGTCATCTAGTTATCCACGGAAAAGGTGGAAAGCCCCAAATCAGCGTTTCTTACGATAGACAACATACTTGTCTTCAGTGAGGATCGCAAAATGAACGGTAGCACGGTGAACCTCACCGGAGGAAACTCCACGGTGTACGAGACTTTCTGGCCGTGTTTCTCCTGGTACCTGGAAAACAAGACGGAGTACGACCAGGCAGTAGCTACGTGCTCGCATCTCCCCTTTCCGGTTCTGGAGCTGAACAAGAACGTCGGGATCGCCTCCGCCGCTGTCGGGACAGTCGCTCTCCTCATGAACGGCGTGGTTTTGTCCGGAGTGCTGAAAAGCCATCACCGGTCTAAACCCATGTACCTGTACGTGGCTAACCTGGCTACGGCGGACTGCGTGGCGGGTTTGTTTTCTTTTTTCTTCTGCGCAATGTTCCAGTTGGAACTGACTCAACCATGGACAATATTGGGTTTACTCTGTACCTACTTTTTAGTGTTGGTCTTATCAGCAGTTGGCGTGGTCCTCCTGTCCATGGACCGTTATCTGGCCATCCTCCACCCGATATTCTACCAGACCCGCATGTCTGGGCGACATGTTGCCGTGAGTTTGGGGATCGCGTGGCCAGCTTGTGTGCTGGTCTGCTTGTCTCCTCTCATGGGCTGGAACTGCTTCAATACGAACACAGAAGCCTGTGTAAAGTACATGCCGGTAAGCTACCTGATCCTGTTCAACACCATCTTGTTGATGTCCGTAGTGATAGTGGTTTTCGTGAACATTAGAATCTTCATCGAACTGAAACGACGCTTCTCCAGAACCAGTCCCCCAGAGAACTCTCCAGACAATCTGAACCCTGAAGAGCAACAAATCGCGGCAGTACAATACCAGCAACTCCAAAACATCTGGATGATGCAGGTGACAGTTGTCATCATCGCAGCGGTGTTCATCATCCTAACGCTGCCGATTTGCTTCGGAGTCGTACAGCAGTTTCTGTGCTTCGCAAGAGAAGACTGTGAGATAGAGGCAAAGCCATACTGGGGGTTGCTGATCGCACTCTGCAATTCGGTGGTCAACCCGGTCATCTACGCACTCAGGAGCAAGAAGACCCAACGACTCGCCAACACCGTTCGGGAAAAGTTGGGGTGGTCATCGAATCAAGTGGTGAACGTTCAAATTATTCATGTTGGAGATGCGCGAGCAACGGACGCTGTTGCTGGACCGAGTACGGACAATCGGACTGACCAGCCGCCTAACTGGGCAGTTGGTCGAAGAGCGGCAGAAAATCCCAGAAACGCACCGAGCTCAAACCGTCTACATGTACTCTCTGTAGCCTTGCCAGGGTCAGTGAGGATGCCTGCTGTTGACACTTAACCCCAAGCATCAGAGAAGACATCGAGTGAGCAAGGTGTGTCATGTCTTAAAAATTAAAGTGGACAGAACTATTGAGAGGTAACATTTCTTTCTTTCTGAATTTTATTGAGATCCACAATTTGCTTCATTAGAAACTATTTGCCCTGTGTTCTGTCACTAATAATCAAACTCACCAAGTGCTTTATTATATTGAGGACGATTGATATGAATTTGGAAGAGAAATTATTATCTTCTGTTTTATTATTTTCTGGATAAATTTGGATACAAAATACTCCATACCGTGACATACAGAACGAATCAATGTTGTACATGAATTTGTTATTCTTATATTCCTTAGGTACAATATAGACGTGTCGTTATTTTACGGACCAGTCTACATTATACACTTCATTTGGATACTGTATGTTCCCTGGTTATGTTCTTGAAATATATTTGCTACATTGGAAATCTCTTAATGACAGTGAAACAGACAACACACCACCGTGGGTGGGTGACACGTGTGCGTACGTGTGCGTCAGTGTTTGGACATTCAATAGTGTCGTCTTCGGCTTCATTAGCGTTTCTATGGAGATGAAAAGCGTACGGTAAATTGTAATTAAAAGAGATGGGTAGTTGGTATGAGGTGTATTGTATAAGCTGATTACTTTGAGACATGCAATTGTTCAACACCACAGAATTCTCGTCTGGCTTGTTATTTCAATAATGTGTATCAAAAGCATATCTTCAAGTGATGATTGTCATGGGGGGGTGAAACTGTGGTAACACTGACGTAACGACCAAATATAGTCTTCAGCGCTGAATCAGTTAGACGGCGCGGCCAACACATTGTCGGAGGTAGACTAGTTGTCTACAGAAAACGTGAAAAGCCCCGAATCAGCGTTTCTTATGATAGGTAACATACTTGTCCCAAACCCAGACATTTTGGGGTAAGACATCGAGTGAGTTAGGTAAACTTACATCGTATCTTTAAGGAGAATTGGTTTTGTTCTAAGACTGTTGTAAAATTAACGTACGTGTACAGTCACGAGTCATGTAATTTTAGGTTCTTTTACATATATTATGGAGTATTGTTTATAATACAGTCATTCCATAAGTGGGAATGAAGTTTGAATTTTCCTAAAATCTTCATAGTCCAAGAAGTGACGTAGCCATGGACAGTATGCAGTTTTGTTGTGTTGCGTTGTTATAATTTTGAACATAGTTTGCATGGAGTCATATACTGAGTCATGTACATTAAGTAACGTACTGTGTCACGTTTATCTTATTTGATATTAGAAAAATACTGTTCTTATACAAAAGTATTTTACTTGTATACCCCAACCTGGGATGGTAAAAGTAAGCAGCAAGTGCTGTTTGCTTTGTTAATCTTGGACTAGCTGTTGTCAGTCCTTTTTGTTAGAATATGTTGAAATAAAAACAAGTCCCGAGAACCATCAAATCAAATTGTTGTGGCCCTATCAAGACAATAAAGAAATTTTTGGTCTGTTACTTTCTCTATTGGGGTTATCTTTGGGTAATGAAGTGATTTTGAGGGGTGGGTTTGGTGATGGGAAAGTTGGGAATGTCTCAACCAGGCAATAGAGTAACACATAAAGGTGACTGTTTAAATTGATACATTTTATTCAAATGACAAATATCATACAACAGCATTTATTTGCATGTGTCAAAATTGTCTCACCTTAACTTTCACTGTCTCTTTTTCCTTACATCATTGATAATTAATTCCTTGTATTCTTTTTATATTCTTCATAACTTTCCGAAGCCTGACGACAAAAAAATCGTACTCTCGTTCAATATCTTGAATCTGCTTACAAAATGCTCAAAACAAGGAATGGGGTAAGCAACATCATAACTTGAAACTTATGTATAGAATGACAGCCAAAGTGCACACACATGTAACTACCACACAACGGGGAAAAACAATAGTCAGTGTTCGTGAGATGCATACACATCTTGTCCAGATACAGACCAACCTGAAGATAGCAGCCGTTTTGGCAGCCGATTCAAGCAGCCGGTTCCTCTCTAGGAAAGCAGATACAGCCATGCAAAATGAAAGGTTAAAACGTCTTGCAAACACAGTTTCATACAACAGCCTGCGTAATAAAAACTTTCAAGAGCTTCCACCACAAAACAATCATTATGGTGATTTTGATTGAGACTATCCCATGTAACGTTTATATTTCAAGCATTGTGGCAATAGCAGCAAACTGCTTCACCCTGCATAGGTTTCAAAATTCTTAGTAAGTTGATTTTATAGAGGACCTCCAGTGTCCCCAAATATAGTGTAACATATAGCACTTATAGTTTGCAAATAAACTATGTATGAAAATATCTTGTCTTGAAATAAACAACACGTGATTGTTTTATGACAGTTGTTGCAAATCGCTATCAATTGTCTTTTTAGAAATCACCTAAAATCTGTGTATGCATGCTATCAAATCATGTTTGCCTTCTCTAATTGAAGAACAACATATGATGATTGTATCACTTTAATGTTAAGTAACAGTCCTTGCAAAGCTTAAGGAGGTGTTTTAACTTCCTACATTTACTTTGCCAAGGGCAATTGCTATGATATATGCTGCTGAAAATCACTGAATATTTTGTTTAAAGTTCAAGTATTTGGAGCCAGAGTTCCCTGTAATACTGTTCACTGGAAAAATTTAAGTATAAAAAGTCCATGTTTTGCCTGCTCCATCCTCCATTCTTTGTCAATGTCATCATCATTTCCAGTTCTTCAACAAGTATCCATCTGTTTCTGATCTCGTTTGTCTTATTTGTCATTTTTGCCTTGTTGACTTGTCCTTGGTATGCATTAAGACTTGTTTATCAGTATCATTCAAATAACAGTCCAAACTTTATTATCCTTGCAAAGGTTTCAAAAAACCAACACGTCCTTGCAAGGGACTCCTTCAGTGCCGTGTGAGGTGGGGTCAGCAGTCAAACTACCGTAGTACGGTAACACGTCAAACTATAAAACTGTACCAAAAGGGCACATACTTCAACTGTTTCCTCCTGTTAGCAGGAAAATAACACAACTCTTAGATCTGTGTACTATCTGCTGTCTTACAGCACAATTATAGCACAATTACAGTATGTGCTATCGTGTGATATCATCAAATTAGAAACTTTGGTGTCACACATTGAAAGAACTTGTGTCTTTGGACAAAAAACAAAAAAGCTAGCAAGGAAACAAGGGAAACTTAACTCTTCCAGTGAAGATGCTATCAGGACAGAAATCTTACAAATGTAGTACACGGGGTCGTGCTTTCTTCCTCCTATTTATGTACCACTCAGTCAACTCACTCACTCTCACTCAGTCCCCTCCGAGCCTAATATCGAGAAGCCGCGTCTCCTCACTTCTTTCTCCATGGTCCTTCTCCAGACCACGTCTCTTTGGGACGACTTGTTCTTCTGCCCTGCGGCGTCCACCTCAATGCCACCCTTGTCAAGTCAGTTGTTGGTTTGCGACAAACGTGGCCAAGCCATCACCACTCAGTCAATGTTTCCCGAAAAAGGTCTAAAAACCACCGGCGTCTCCCCCAGCATCTGCACCGGCATCTGCGCCAGCGTCCCCTCCGCCGAACCCTGCCACACTGGTGTAGCCCTGGCCGGGCGCTCTGACCGCCATCAGCTCGGCTGTCTCCGTACCCATGCTCGTGGACGGAGTCATGGCTCCGCGCGTTTCCACCTCGTGCTTCCCCAGAATCAGGCAGCAGCCACAGCAGAAGAAGAAGGACAGGGCCACGCAGACGCCGCTGACAACCGTGCTCAAGTTCTGTTCGGCCATCTCTTCTACGTCCTGGTACGTACCGATCAGAACGGCCTTGTAGTCGAACACCAAGGTGGCCAGTCCCAACTGGTAGTCATCCAGGGAGAAGAGGCCGCGTCGCTTCTCATAGATGCTCGTCCGACGGAATGGGGTCAGTTTGAGTCCTACTTCATTGCTGACCGAAGTATAGATCTGGTCACACAGGTCCGCGAGTAATGTGAAAATAAGAGAAAAAAGAAGGGAGAGTCAGAGAGGGGGAAGGAAAGGCGACAGACACAGATACTACTAAGGGACCTGATGTTTTGCCACAGCCAGAGAAAATGTCAAACTGGCAGAGTGCACAGTTAGGAATAGGTCATTTGAAAGCTTATTGAAGCAGTTCATGTTGCTGTCAGTCATCACGTCCATGTTGCTGTCAGTCATCACGTCTGTTATTTGACAAAACAGGCCATGAGAGGGCGTATGTACAGATTCCTGTAGGTATATGAGCATCAGGGCTTTGAACTAATTAAGTTAACAACCAACAGAACATGAGAACATATTAACCACATCAACCTACTAAAATCATTACCTTCAATGGAACAAGAATGTAACGCTGTGTACACCACTGTTGTACAGTTTTTAGAATGAAGAGTAAGTCAAAGATTTTTAAAAATATTGATTTTTGTAATGTATGTATTCATATTGACTTATCTATCACTACTTGGAACATAGCAGTGTTTAAAACAGTTACGTACTGAGAGGTCTTAGACTGCTAATAAAAACTATCCGTGGAAACAACAGCGAAAATGATTGCAACACAAAAGTACACAGCAAGACTCACATTTAATTTTTTTCCCACAGGTGTACATGAACGGACACAACATACCACGTGTAGAATTCCAACATAGAATTACAGTCAACAAAATGTGACAACTTTCAGAACAGCTTTAACAATGACACAGGTACCTGTAGTGAACAAAAGGCCATTTTACATTATTTTACACAACCTCATTCAACCAGCCTTTTTCACATCACTTCTACTTACAAGGCAATAGAAGCATCCTTACCAAATTTATATTCTAACATCTGCAGTTATGTGATGTACAACAGTCAGCAGCTACATGTATTTCATAAAATCTTTTGGAGTCTGAGAAAAATGAAAAGCAGAAGTACAGTAATATGGGAGTCCTGTATGATAAATAAATGGATAAATAAAATAAATAAATATCATTTGTTGTATATAAATTGTCCCAGATTTGATCTGGTATTTACCTGGTAAATTTCTCTATGTACAAAATAAATAAGTATCAACACAAGAGGTTTGTATGTTTGTGCACCAGCATTTGCCTGTTATGCCCCTTTACAGCTGAGGTGGTGGCCGTCGAGCGACCATTGAGTGACCAAAAATCTCATCAGTAGTACAAATTAATTTTTTGATCGAGAAGTGTATTTTGTAAGTTTTGTTATCTTTCAAATCATAGTTTGACATCATGGATCATAGTTGTAATAATCAAAGGTCATACGGATCCAATTTTGGTCGTTCAGTGGTCACCATCTAGGGGAAGATCAAGCTGGGGGCCTTAGAGAATTGATGTCTCTTTCACTTGAACAGGTATAATCATAGTATATATAGTCTCACTATAGTACTACGACTAAACGCACAATTATTACTTTACACTATCAACATGTTGCTAAACTGTGTTGCTGTCTATCACAGTAGATTTGTGTTGGAAGGGTTCAAGACTAGGCAAGCAAGGCTACAATTTTGAACATAGATTTCTATTTGATTCCTGTTCATTTTGTCTATTGTCCCTGTCATTTTGTCTATTGTCCCTGTCATTTTGTCTATTGTCCCTGTATTTTTTCCTTTCAGAACTTTGCTTACTAAAACATACCACTGTACCACCATCCGTCTGGTACTCTTACGATATTCTAGAACCCTCCGGCGTCGCCGCCGCCACCATCCCCTCCGTCTCCCCCTCCTCCGTCCCCTCCCCCCGCGTCTCCCGCTCCCCCCGCGTCGCCGGAGAACCCCGCCACCCCTGCGTCCTGTCTCTCCAGCGGATGGTCGGTATTTCGGGTCCTGCTGCTACCCTCACTACTGTTCTCCCAGTTCAGGGTGGGCTGGGGTTTCAGGCGGATGTCCCGCTCGTGCTTCCCCAGAATCACGCAGCAGCCGCAGCAGAAGAAGAACGACAGCCCCACGCAGATCCCGCCAACCACCGTGCTCAGGTCCTGTTTCGCGTCCTCTTCCACGTCCCTGTAAGTCCCAATGAAAACTTTCTTGTAGTCGTGGCTGAGCGCGGCGATGCCGTCCTGGAATTCGTCCAGTGAGAAGAAGGAGCGGTGCTTCTCGTAGATGGTGATCACGCGGAACGGCGTCAGTTTGAGTCTGACCTGATTCCCCCGGGACGTATAGACCTGGACGGGCGGGCAGGCAGGTCCGTGACAGGAGGAGAAACAGACGTGAAAAAAAAAGAAGAAAAAAAGACTAATTACAGCACAAAATGTACAGGGAAAAACAGCAGCTTTCCTGGCAACTTCTATGTCAGGTAACAACTACTGCAGAATGCGAGATTATTGCTATTATAACGTTCTAGTAGAAGGAGACAGAAAAATACAAAAATGTTCATGTGTCCAAGATGTATGTTCTCTTATACATGTAGCTGAAGTCCAAAGAACTTGTCAGTCAATGACATTTCATCTGAATGTCTATCAGATGTTTATATCATAAGGCAACATACTGGTATCAACCAAGCTATACATCTGATAGTATATTATGTGACCAAATTAGGTAGTGTTGAACAAATGCTTTGAGATTAAGATAAAATATTTGTATTTAAATTATTTGTGAATGATAGCTTGTGTATCTGCTAATTTGGTTTTAGGCTCTTCATCCAATGTTACTATAGCCAAGAGTAATACCGGTATATCAGCAAAACATTGCAATGACCTGTGAAAAGTTTATGAAAAGTTTAGCTCCTCCTTTTATGTCATACGAGCAGATTGTTATTCTCTCAAAAGCTCAGAGTGCGTTACAGCATGTTTGCCAAAAAAGGTCCCCTCCCAATTCCCAACTACAAACATGCAGACAAGTGAAAGCACCTTAATGTTGCTAAAGTCACAGTAAATGTCATCATAATGCAGCTGCGATAAAGGTACATGTAGATCTCTAGAAGGAGGAAAAACAGAGCATTGCAGAGCTCTGAATGATTACCTGGCTCCAGATCCAAAATGCAGCTAACACAAGGGCCAAAGTTTATTAGTATTACAAGACAAGAAGCTGTCAAGGGCTACAAAGCTTTGAGGAAAATACTTTATGAAAATCATCAAAGTATCTTCCAAAATGTTTGCACATTTTATGACACACCAGCACAATTTATTCCAGAAGACCTTGCAAGTAGGTAAAGCAACATAATGCGGAAGAGATGAGAGATAAAATACAACTTCATACAAAGTATAATATTGTGATGATGTCACCTTGCTGTATGTGTACTTAGAATGAAACAAGAGACATTGAAAAGTTTAAAATTTGCTCCAACACCAAGAAAAAAACTGACCAACTTCTTGTTATGAAGGCCAATGAAGGCAGTCAAAAGTCAATGACCGTTCTTTTGGTATTGGAGAAAGTTCAAACTTTTCAATTTGTCATGTGTGTTTGACGTAGCAGAAATCTTTTGTCATGGTGTATGTTATTGTGCCTGCATCAAAACCAATTATCACATCTTAGAATAAAAAGCTCATATTGTTGGCACATAACATGTTAAAAAAGATAAAAGTGTGACCTCTAGATTTTGTTTCTACACAAGGAAAACTGGAGAAGGCCTAAAAACATTCAGTTAATAAGTTGAAACAAAAACTTCAACCTTGTATTATACAAACAACGTAACTCTTACCAACATTTTAGCACTTTAGGTTAAGTGCTTCAGATATAAAACAACCCTTTTTACATCACAGATCTTGGGACTTTTCTGGGACCTTTGACCTAACTTCCTGCCAGTGTCCCAGACATGCCTAGGAAATAACTACGGAAACACAAGCAAACACACAGACACACTGAAAGCAAAACCTCCATACACAGAGGTAAGAATGCCACTCATTTTAGTACTAGACTAATTAGCTACTTCTGCCAAGCCCAAATACCCCTCAAACCTAGGAAAAATATGTTGTGTTTTCAGTTTCAGTCCCCCAAAAAACCAGGGTCATTAGGTAGGGTCATTCTCTTTTTTTTTCTTTTCAGATTTAGGCTGAAGTGATCGAACAAATCCAGTTTAACAATTGAATGTAAAACTGAATTTCCTCAGGATCAGGGCTGTCTCCAGGAGCCGTCCCTCCATTTGCTTGTGGGGAAGGGACTAATATTCAATAAAAAATGAAAATTTGCTTCTGAAAATCCTCGAAATAATATTAATGTTTTCAAAACTGTGTTTGAAATTCAGATGTCAGATAAAAAACCTAATGGCCTTGCCAGCAGTCAACTGAAAAAAGGCTAGGGTTGGTGGTGTTTTGCTAGGGGTGCAGTCAGGAAACCTGAACACTACATTTTTTTCCTAGGCCTCACCACTTACAGCATGACTATTCCGGTACAAATATAGTATCATCATTATGCAGCCTCTACATTTTGGGCTTTCTTATTTTTTTTTTTACAAAGGATAGACCAGGAAGGACAAGATCAGTTCAGTTTATTTCTGATATCAAACTGTGTTTTCAGTAATGTTTGGAATTGACAATGGAAAAGTTCCCAAAGTCATATACCGTACATTTCTAACCATCCATTGCCATTTCTGATCCTCACATGAGATGATGTTAATATTATTGTTAAGCCATGGATCTCAGCACATGTAGTACTTCCACACATGTAGTATTTCAAGATTCGTGCATATTTTGTTTTTTAATATGCCTGTCTTGGTTTTCCTTTTTTCTTTTAAGTTTTTGGACTCTCCAATCAGATTTGTGGTCTTCAGAAAATGTCATCTATAAAACTTGCGTAAAGCCCCTGTCACACATTCAGAACCTTCCCCCAACCACCAACCAACCAAGGTTGGCTGAAGTTCGGGAGCAGTCTGACCAGATTTAGGACACACCTACCTTTCTATTTGAATCAATCGAATTTGAGTCAAATTTGACCCCGCCCCGAACGCAGCTACCCTTCTCCGGACACCGACCAACCACCAGCCAACCATGGCAGAACCTCCCATCCACACCTGAATGTTTTTAACATTTTGAAACATTCGGCTGGTGCAGCCAAACAGTAGCTGACCTCGCTGAATGCCAGCCGACCACAGCCGACCTTGCTCCTGACCTACTCCTAACTGTGGTTGGGGGAGTTCAACAGTGTTCAAGAGGCCAAATATATATTCGGCTATGTGTTACAGGAGCTTCATGATCCTTCCTGGCCCATCCCTGTTGCCGTAGTAACAAGAATTAGCTAACTAAGGCTCACCCGTCTTTCTTTCAGCGAGATCAGGATGACCACGCCCTCATCACACGACCCGAAGTCCCATGTGGTCGTCCGCAGGTAATTGGCAAAATTCTGTGCTCTATACGATACATTATGTCTGAAAGAGTAAAATATATATAAAATCAATAATGTAATCAAATCCTTATTCTTTGATTAAAAATTGCACCTTAGCGTTGCATTAAATGTTATACTACACATAGATAGCTCATGGAGGACAGAAACATAGTCAAAGTTATCACAAGAAAACTTGACTATTTCCAGTTGCTATAAATGCTCCATATTCAGCAAATTTCTATTCCTAATACGGTTACTCATGTTCATCAATATTTACTATATTGTACTTTTTAACTTATTTAAGAGTCTATTTCTATGCATTTGATCATGACTTCCTTGATGCTGATTTCCATGTATTTGAAATTTTCATGGTGATTTCCATATATTAGATGCAGATTTTCATGTATTAGATGCTCGCTTCCATCTATTTGGTGCTGGTATACAATTGTATTTGATCATGATCATGACTTCCTGTATTTGATCTGATCCTGATTTCCATGTATTTGATGCTGATTTCCATGTATTTGGTGCTGATTTCCATGTATTTGATGCTGATTTCCATGTATTTGACGCTGATTTCTAACTCACGATTTATCGGTGACAGTCATACTCCTCATGAGCGCCACGGCGATGTTGTATCCGTCCGCCACGCCGTCACACACGTCACAGGGACAGGGCGTCTCCCATCTCACACTCTCCAGGTACTCATCAAGCTCATCGGCTGTGGAAAAAACTTTTTGTGTCTTATTTTTGTTCTTATTGATAATGCAGGGCCCGAAATACTTTTTTTCTGCATACCTGCAGGTGATATTGAAAATTACCTGCACCATACAAATTTTACCTGCACCTATTGATCATGCTAAAAAAACATTGCCATTTTTTCTTTTATACTTCATAGGTGGCAAAAGTGAATGCAGCAAATAAAAATCAACATACACCTACATTTGTATATAAACAAGACATGGACCAGTGCAGGTTAGGTGCAGGTAGACATCAGAAATACCTGCAGAGCCCCAATTCTACCTGCACTAAGGTGCAATTATGCACCCAGCATTTCGAGCCCTGTAATGACAGGCAGCGCATAGTGCTGTGTACCTAAACCAACGTTTAGGTTCAGGTCCGGATTCAAGTCCAAAGGTTTAGGTTCAGTTCCGGACTTGTAAGTTCAGACCTAAACAAACAGTATATACAAACTTGCATGTTAGCAACTTTGTAATGTTGTCTGGGCAAAACTGTGGCCACATAACACGGAGGCTGACACTTGACAATGCCCAATGGCAATGTTTTCTTCATTTTGCAGCACAGATTTTGCAATCTATGGAAGGTTTTATGTGGTTCCAAACGAAAAGGCCAAGGGGTATGTGACATGTGTTTTTTTCAACCAAATCCGGAACCGGTTCCTGCAATTCAGGTTTTTTTCGAACCCAAACGTTTTTACAAGTCCGGAACTGAGTCCAGCAAACCGGTACACAGCACTATAGCTAGCAGTAGCAGTGCATATCACATAGGAGAGCCACAAAGATAGAGCTGTTAGTGGCACAAGCCAGAACTTCGGCAGAACATACTGTGTTTGTGCGAAACCTGAATTTTTCCCAGTTTTCATTGGATGTTTGGTCAACGTTGCATCAGAATTTTGCCTGTGGCAGACGATATCTTTTCCGACACAACATTTGAAAACTTGGAAGATGGAATGTCATCCTTATATGCACAATATGAGACGTTTGCCAAAGTGCTATATGCATAAAACATTTACAGGTGTCGTGCAGGCACAGTACGTTCTGCCGACATGCTGGTCAGGCCTTTAAGTCGGCAACAGAAAACTGACAATGATACTTACAAACATATGTACACAAACAACGATATAAATACATAAATATACAGATTCAAATGAGAATGTACACTTCATACATATTTCTTTTCATTTAATTTCAAAGGCATATGATATTATGAGAGTTTACAGCTTCTTACTAAATTGATATTCAAGTGTCACTTTTCAAAATTCACACTTATTGCACATACAGAAAATAAAGGCCACGTGGCAGCATACTGCAAAGCACTGCTCGATTCTAAATTTGTACTTGTTTATCAAATATTGAAATATAATGAACATAATAATATGGATTATCTGTTTCAATCAGAATAATGCAAATTGTACAAGTGATGATGTCTTTGGAAATGACGACAGAAGCACCCCAAAATCAACAGAAAAGTCAGTGTGTCTTTATTTTATTTCATTTTTAGCAAATGACCACAAATGACCACTCCAGAGAAGACCATGCTGCAAAATCTTAAAAACTTTTGCAAGGAATGTAAGAAAATTTGGGAAAGTCCCAATACTCTTTCAATGTTGGTAAATAAAGATGTTGTAAAGTTTAGCCTGTATTCCATAATGACATTGTCCAACACTGATAAACTTCCACGCTAAGAAAAGTAAGAGGTACACTAAAATAAAAGGCGGGGGACAACAATACTCAATAGGAGCAAGGGTCAGAGAACAATTAGTCAACAACATTGGTATAGAGTCCATTGGTCGTAAATTTTATCTTTTTTATATAATATCATTACAGTAAGCTGCCATTTTTAACATACATTTTTTATTTTCCTGCTTTGATTATTTACTGTCTGTAAAACTGTAGATGACTAAGTCATTTTCAAAAATTTCAGTTTTCTGTTGTGTCCATTCTAAACTTCTTTCATTATGGTACTAATAATAATATGATGGATAAAAAATAATATTTGCAACTCTATCAATCAGACTGGTTGCCAAAAAGTGGACATGACAACTGAGCATTGCACACATTGTAACACTGCCTGTAACGACATTCATGACGACATTATCAAAAATTTTATTTTGATACTAAATATGATGGATAAAAAATAATATTTGCGACTGTAGTGCTCTATCAATCAGATTGGTAGCCAAAAAGTGGACATGACAACTGAGCATTGCAAACATTGTAACACTGCTTGTAACGACGACATTCATGGTGACATTTATCAACAATTTGTCCCCACATTACCAACCTTGCCATCTGGTGAGGACGCCATCGGGGTCACAGATCCAGGAGGAGTTTCTATAGGTGTTGGCCCTGCCGCACAGGGCGGGCTGGGTCTGGGGGTTAGGGTAGGCCTCCGGGGTCCACCCCGCGTTCTGAGCACGGCTCACGGCCAGGCAAACCATCAGCATCAGCAAAATACAGATCGTCCGTGACAAGCCCGAGGCACGGTCCGCCATGACATGATGGCCAGGCATGTAAGAACCAGCAGCACGTCTCAGCATCAATGACGAAAGTCTGCAACATCAGGAGCTACTTTGGCAGAATCCCGATGACAACAACGCGATGGAAAAGTTGTCTCTCTATGAATGTCCGTCAGCGGCAGCTCTCCGGGGGTTTGCGTGTCTTTGTTCCGTACAAACGTAGCCAGACATGACAGACGGGAATCACTGAGATCACCCGTAAATAGCGCCTTGTCATGCGATACGGCAGTGCGACATCGTGATCACGGACCGGGCCCAACGGCCGCCCGCCCCCCGGCACTGCGACACCTCACCTACTTTCCCCACCGCCTTTCTCGAGCTGTTGTCGTGGGTAACTCCTTAAGTAACGTCTCCGTGTTACTCACAATAAGCGCAGTTGGAGTGACGATGCGGTATTTTGGAGCAATCTCAAAATTCCCAAGGCCAAAACACCGAAATGCTGCGCATCACGATCTATTCCAAGAAATGTTGACCTATAACCTGGGAGATACCAACACCGAAAAACTGGGGGAAGGTTTTATCAATTATCTAACCCTATTTTCTGACATTACAGAGACTCTGTGCGTAAATAAATATGATTTACTTTTGTTTAAATGATGTTGTTCTATTTTTGATGAAACAGAAAATAATATCATAGAAAACGATATAAATTTTGACGGAGCAATGAATGGCAGGGTCTATATTTAACAGTGCATTATGGGACAGATCAACAAATGGCGCGTTGTTTGAGAGTCTGTCAGATCGGACGATTTCTTCAACAGTGACGGGACAGACGTGACATGGAGGACAGCCTGTCCAGGTAAGCATCCCTGGCCACGCCTTAGGACAAGAATACGACAGTTATTTCCTAAACCGTTCCTACATTCTTCTGAAAGCAGGTAGGATTTTCAGTACTAGCGATCAAGAATCTACAGATCTGAACAACGGTTCTCTCCCATACCAAGGCTGGCCTCATAAGGTTCAGCCGTTTCAGGTTACACACGATAGTGTAGAAACGTTCACCCCGTACTTCCCTAAGATTGTGTTAGACTCTTTACCGTACAGCATCACTCAAACCTATATCCGGCTATCTTTAAGCAAGGAGGTTACAGAGAGACCACCTTGCTTCAAGGACAAGGTCCACCAACATCTGAGGACAAGCCAACAACCTGCGCAGTACTCTGTCCTGGGCGCTTGACCCCAACGGAGGGGTGTTGCCTAGTATCTCACCAGAACGCTATGTTCGTAGACCGTTCAAGGCGGCAAATTTTCCCTGATAGTATTCGTAGTCTTCAACATGCATCCATTCTTGATTGACTTCGCAGTTTTTCTAAATTTTAAGGTATAAACTCTCACCCAGTCCTCCCAGACCTCGCCGGACCCTCCAGCTGGCCAGTGACGGGACTGTGGCCTTCAATCCCCTGGTGATCCCCCCGCCGTGCTTCGCCAGCCAGCTGCCCAGGGCGAGCCCCTTTACCCTCCAGGGAACACCGAGGAGCGCGCACGGAGCCTCTCCGGAGACCTTCATGGTGCGGCTACCGAGAAGTCAGATGGGTAGGTGCGGGGACGAAACAGCGGGTGCACAGGGGGAGCAAATGTAGACTGGTATCCAGCCCTATTTTAGCATTTAGCATCCCTATCCCCATTCTCAAACAATTCCATTGTAAGACACATAATCCATTGTGACGTTTACATACTCAGTAACTTCTGGCACCATTACGTAATCGTGTTCAGCCATAGCCGAAGTTGTAGGGCTGATATCAATTAGGATTTTACCATAGTCAATATTGACTGAATGATGCCATACATGTATATGGTGGAACTAGTACTGTGATAATGTTATCAATTTCCTTTTTTTTATTTAGAATTGGAACATTTATTAAGTAACAAAGGCCCTTGAAAAGTTCTTAAGGACGAGTGCAACAATTGCTATAGCCTGATACCCATCTCTAACTTAGTCATGGGCTGGATAGGGCTCAAGAATTTTTAATTTGATTTATTGTTTATTTTAGGCACGTGGCCCATATTGCGACAACATTAAAAAGACATACAAAAAATAAGAATACATGAAAAAAACACCATAGTGGCTAGAACAATATTTGTAAACAAGGTTCACGTGAACACTAGTCGTATACGAGAGAGACAGTTCCACCAAGAATCGTATTTCGATGTCGTCTAAAAGGACAAATGTTTTCTAGTGTTTGAGAAATGAAAGCATCGTCAATGTCTTTCTAATGATGGCTAGACAAGTTTGGTATTTTTCTCATCACTACTCTAGTCCTTTCCTTGCCCCAGATAAAACGCAAATTTATTTTAGGTGTACACGCTGTCATCCGAAAGTTGAATTGAAGTTTTCCTGGACACGGAAAATCCGCCTGCTATACCAGTCATAATTTTAACGCCCAGTCCGTCTGTTTACAGATATCTACTCTACGGGTGACGTGGTACAGTCGCCCTCCCAAGATCCTCAGAAGGAAGCCAACAACAGCCCTTGGAACGAGAAAACTGACCAGAATCTCACCGAAGTTGTCAGCGAAGTCACCCGACTGCAGGAGGGACAGAACCTGGAGTTGGCGCGACAGAGAGCTCTTCTAAAGCATTTTCAAGTATATCAAGAACCTTATGTTCCAATTTCTTGTGTTGAAAATTACAGTTCAAACTTGCTTCATAACGACTCCTGCCAACTCAGCTGAACTTTAATTTCAAGATGATATCAAGAACCTTTGAGTTGATTAAGAACGCTAAAATTAGGAGCTCTACTATATGGTGTCTAGGTGCTAGGTGCACGCAAAAGCTTTATATCTGTTGAGCATATACAGTTTGAAAATGGCTCTACTCTTATAGAATACCGGGATGTTCACGTGTCGTAAGCGTTTGCTTGAATGGATATTTATGGCCTGTCGTCTATGTCAAAAGTTTGCATGAATCTGTCTCTCCTCCCCACCCATCCCCTAACAAGTCCTGAAATGTGCATGTATATCAAGGTAAAGTCAACGACACCTGTATTATGCCCATGTCACACATTCAGAACCTTCCCCCGACCACCAACCAACCAAGGTTGGCTGAAGCTCGGGAGCAGATTTAGGCCACGCCTACCTAATATAAATACACGAATTGAATTTGAGTTAAATTTGAGCCAAATTTGACCCCCTAACACTGCTGACCTACTCCCGAACACCAGCTAACCATGGCCGACCTTGCTCCCGACCTACTCCTAACCATGGTTGGGGGGGGGGGGTTCGGGAGGCCATATTCGGCTATGTGACAGGATTGAACTTTGCGACGTAAAATCTACTGATATCGTTCTCCGAACTTTTTCATCCCTTTTACATCGTTTCCTGGCACTACCGTTCGCAGGAGCAGTTGATCACAGGTAGGTCTTCTACTAGATATGAATTCAGAAACAAATTATGGTTAAGGCATAAACAAATTCGTGTAAGAGGAAATATATGCTATCACGTGTAGCATTTTTCTGACGGCGGAAATGTAAAATTATATTGATTTTATGTAATCATGTTGACGTACTGTGTTGTGAAGAAGATAACTGTAAGTCAAGCACTCGAGTAATGACTAATGCAAAAGGTTATGATACTGGATGACCTTTTTCTTCCATCAGAATGAATGGGATCACAGGTAGTACATGTATACGTAGTTGCTGTAAATGATAGAATGTACGTCAGAAAATCTTTACGAGTAGCACATACTACAAACTATGTGATGGTCTGGTCATGCTATGTCAATGAAGGTAATGATAAACAATGCGGTATTACTGTATACGATCTACGGAGCTAAAAATGAGAAAGAAGTATATATTTCAACTGCGGCAAGGTACTGTTCATTCTGAGAATCACTTGAGATCATCAGTCGGTGCAGACGGGTAGCCTGCAGTAGCTCCAGTTTTCCGCGGCCTTGCAGCGCGACAGCGGCCATATGCCGTAGCAGGGAGTGTTGATGTAGCACCAAGGACGGGTCTTTTCCGGGTCGTCACCGGGGTTGCGGCAGTAGTACTTGTCCTTCCGCCACTTCGTGGGGTTCTCCTTCAAGTACTTGCTCCCAGGCCCGTATCCCTTGGTGTAGAACCACGACTGGCACATCAGACCCCTGACCGTCCTTCTAGACGTCCCCTCGTAGCTCACGCCGTTGTCTTCCTTGTAGTAGCAGTCCTTGCGAGGCCGTGGTGTAAGTGCAGGCGTCTCGGCCCCGCCCCCTGCTACAGGAAACTCGGAAGTGTACAGCTTCTCGTGACGATCGTACGTGTCGACTCTTGGGTTTTCTGCCACCGAAGCCAACACGGTGTCCTTGTAGCAGAGAGCGCAGGTGTCGCCGCCGTAAACAAAGGACTTGCATCGGAATTGCCCCGTGTAGAGGCAAGCGGTGGCGCAGGACTGCAGCGAGATCTTTGTCAAAGGTTTTGCGCAACCCCCACGGATCTGCATGGCAGGCCTCTTGGTGAACCAGTCCAGCGGAGAGTAGTCGTATCCCGCGGGCTTCTTGTAGAAGTAGTTGGCGGCGAGGTCGACGAACAGCCTGGCATTGGTGTGGTCCACCATTTTCAGCGAGAGGTAACAGGTGGAATTGTGCGGGTCGCCGTGTACGAACGAGTTACAGTCGGCGGCGGAGAGACACGTCCTGGCGCAGTCTGCTGGGCTGATGTGCGGGATGGACTTCTGCTCGGTAGTGACGAGCTTCCGGAAGGGCAGTTCGATGAAGTTATCCAGCACGTCCTTGTCGTCGTTCTTCTTGTTGATGGTGTACTCGATGCGGATTCCCTTGTGATCGCCGTCAGCTTTGTTGGCGCTGAAGCGGATGAGCACCGAATCTAGGATGGAGGTCTGGATGGGAGGAACCTCGCCGGTGTGTTTGGCACAGTAGGTGCTGCCGAAGTTGATGAGACCCCAGCGCCGGATTTCTAGAGTGTCCTCCCCTTTCTCGTAACAGTCGCCTTCAGATGGGGTTAAGTCGAACTCTGTGATGTTTAGCGTGATACGATCGCTGGGATTCTTGGTCTTGATGAGCCACGTGCACCGCTGGCCGTTCTTGTACGGGCTGGGAAACCCCGGTGTTGTGATTATGCCTCCTTCCTCGCCTGTCTCCAAGACTCCTCCGCAGACCGCGGTGTCGTCTGAGACGGCTTCACACTGATCTCCAGCCAGCCCCTCTGGGCACCGGCACTCACACGCGTTGGTCATCGGCCTGTGCACGCGCTGTCCCTCGTTCAGACACTCCTTGGGGCCCGCGTGGCAGTTTTTCTCACACTTGTACATCGTGTTGATGGCCTGGTAGTCGGCTTCCCCCAGACCAGGCGCCGAGAACCCTATCATAAACTGATCTCGCCAGTCTTTTGTTTGCATGGTGAGCAGACCCTTTCTAGTGAAGAACCGGGATCCGTAGTGCATGGCGGTGCCATAGTTGTAGGGCAGCTTGGTCTTTCCCGTGACGGCCCAGGGGTACTTCTTGTACTGGGGTAGCTCGTGGGGTAGGACGTTATCGTTGAAGACCTGGATGCTGTCATCTCGGTCCGGGCGGCTCTGTTCGTGGTACAGCCCCAGGACGTGCCCCAGCTCGTGAAGGAGGGTGCGGATGTCGTGGCCCTTGTAACAACCGGCTGACAACGACAAGTCCTGTCGGCCATACTTTCTGGCATAGTATTTCTTCATGTATCCAAGCGTCGTGAAACAGCCACGGCCGTTGACGACGCGTAAGTAGTAAGGTAGCCGATAGCTGTTCGTCTTGAGTTCCTCGAAGGTGACACATGTGTACTTCTCGACAACAGACATGGCTCGCTCGAGCTGATCCCTCTTGTCTTTGTGGTTGTACTTCGGGTCGTATCTCCATATCACCTTACCATTCGGCCAATGGAATTCTTCCGGCCCGACGTATTTGCTCCTCTTCACCCTATCATGTTGTTCGTTGTCTTGCCGCGAGGAGGCCTCACTGTTGAGCGCCACCGCAGCAAAAATGAAGAGCGCCAGCAGGCGAGGAAGCGACATGATTCAAACTTTCCTCAAGCCTGCAGTTTTCAAGCGTTGTCGTGTTCGAAGCGGTTTGGAATTCGAATTCTAGGCGGATCACTTTCCCACGTTCGAACCCTCGAAAGATGTTCTTTTTATTTTATTTTTTAGAAGTACGGCTGATGTCAAGACACGAAAACATCACAAGAAATAGCGCACTTTCTCTATATCACATTGGCAATGGACGTTAGGCCATGTTGATTTGATTATATGGATGACATCCACGCGCGCATGAATTTTCGTCTGTTCAAAAAAAAAGTTTTCAACCTTACTGTAAATCATACAAAGCAGCTGCAAAATGAGCAAATTTATGCCGTAGGTTGCCAAAAAATATTGGAAAACGATGTTAATGTCGTAGAATGCCAAAATCAATTCCAAAGGAAAAGTAAAAAATGTGAAGAAATTCATGATAAAGGCAACTCTTTTTTTGCCAAACTTTTTCTTATTCGCACGATCGCATCATATCAGTTCTGGGGTTCCCAGAGGATGTCATCCATTATAATCAAATCAACATGGCCTTAGATACATTTTTTTTCATTATAGCAGTTGTGTAATCATTTTGGTCACCGTCACCCTGTACATCATATATGAATCCGTCATTTCACAGAGACCGAGCGGGCTGACAGTACTCAGGAAGAGGTGGCCCGTGTTACCAGGCGGATATGTCTCGCACAGGACGAGTCCACCAGGAAGAAAGTCTCCTGCGATGTCTTACAAAAGGGCAAGTTATATCCAGACCGTTACAACGTAACAGATTTTGTTACTTTCTTTTTTTGTGTGTGTGGGTGTGGGGTGCTCCTTATTTTATCGTTCTAACGTTACTGTTCTTCTGTCTACTTGCACAATTTCCTATATAACATGTAGTTTTTGCATTTTTGCACACCCGCTAGACCATCTGTGATACTTTACAATGTAATTTCCCCACCTCTGCAGGAATTCTAATAAAACAATAGTATTTGCTTTTGTTTGTTTGTTTGTTTATTCATTTGTTTTTTATTACAGAGGTACACAGTCTAGTCTCTGAGGGGCTTGAGCTAAAGATGAAAATGGAATCAGAGAGGAACCAGCAACATGATGCAAAAAGGTTAGCCTTGTTACGATTTTGAAATTTTACAAAGATTTAAAGGTTGTACTATATGTGCGGAATTGGTCGAAAGTTTTAGCAGCGTATTGAAACACTTAGGGTTGACCATGGAGGAAGAAGACAATAGTTCACGTCAATGTTTTATCACCGAAAAAATTATTTACTGCGGCTGTTTACGTTTAAAGTATTTCTTATACTTTTTTATACTGTATTACCAGTCAGCCTTTAACCCCATTATGTTGATTGGAATGGTGTGGAGATGTGTGTATCTTCCAACCTGATGAAACTATTTATGGAAAAATGTATGCCAGGATGCGCGCGGAGTTCCGAGAGAGGATGTCTGCACACAGGCGGCTGGTGGAGGAACACGAGAGTACCGAGCCGGTGAGACAAGACCTCACGCGCCAACAGGACAGGGTAGCCGCCCTCACCACTCAGAGTACGGGCTCTTCTTTATT
This sequence comes from Branchiostoma floridae x Branchiostoma japonicum, assembly GCA_013266295.2. Lineage (NCBI taxonomy): Eukaryota > Metazoa > Chordata > Leptocardii > Amphioxiformes > Branchiostomatidae > Branchiostoma > Branchiostoma floridae x Branchiostoma japonicum. Next base: position 10,508,146 of record CM023823.1, on the reverse strand, counting down.
ATGTTTACCTTCGCAGAAGGAAAACATACTGTTTTTGCTCTGTTTCTTCTTCTTCTCCAAACACATAAGGTCAATGGCCTGGACCAGACGTCTGTCACCATGGTAGCTGGCCCTGCTGGTGCTGTAGTGTTGGATTACATTATGTAGCAAGGCAGAGTTGGAGAGGCTGGTCACCGTATAGATGTACATGAATGTGTTTGAGTAAGAATAAACAGAGCAGTAGTTTGTTGGAATAGATCATGTGAAGGTAAACACTATGCATTTGCTCTGCAAATGTTACCTTTCTAGTTTTTTTTTTCATCATGTCACTGCCCTACTGTGAACTGGTGATGCTGTTCATCTTCTTTATCTTTATTTGATAAATCAAGTTCGCAGACACGATTTTTAATGAATAGATATTTTAAAAATACATGTTATTATGCGAGATGGCATTGAAATGTCCTCAAACCATCACATATGCCGTCTTTCTTTCAATCCAGAGCATGAGCTGGAGACTAACCCTGACGAGGCTGAAGCGCTCACCAGCGGCCAGCGGCAGGCGCGAGTACTGCAGGAGCTAGACCGACTCCGCTCGGAGAAACAGCGACTTGAACAGGTGTTAGGATTAATACACGACTGTAATGATTGAGCTGTAAAATTTATAATTCATGTAAAAATGTAAGCTGTCGCAATAAAAGAATGTTGCTGCCTCTTTTGTTTCGGTTAGCAAATTGACCATGGTTGTGATCAACGACCTCTGCTTGTATGATGATCCAGACACAATTTTTGAATCGGGTTCTCTGCTTCAGGGCGTGGCGCTAAAGCTGGGTCAGGTGAACCGGGAACAGGAACGGCAGATCCAGCTTCGACAGGACATGGAGGTGCTCCGGGTAAGGAACAAAAGTAGATCAAGTTTACTGTACTGTCCAAAACAGAGGTAGTCTTCCACCGGTCGTGTCAGAGAAGACTATCATTGTACCGGGGAAATTCCCCTAGCTCTTTTCTACAAACACAATGAACAGTGGACCACGGCTTAACGTCCTTCCTAAGGACTGCAACCTTTTCTAGTAGCGTGCATGTCGGGTGGGCAACAACAGTCGGGATTCGAACTCCCAACCTTTTGGTCTAGAGGCAGGATCGTTAACCACTGGAATACGGGAGCTACTAACTTTCCGGAAATGTGACGTCAAGTGTGAGTTTTCTTTGAGTTTAAAAACAGGCATAGGCCACAGCAAGTAATTTTTATGGATGACATCATCGCGCGCATTAATTTTCGCCTGATTTCGAAAAAAAAAAAAAGAAATTTTGTTGCCCTCCGACATGGTCAACATGCCGAAAATGGGCAAATATGTCGTAAACCGTCGGTTCAGAGACCATCAGAGATCCAGCAAACCTCAGGCACAACCCAGTGTAGTAGCTGCCCGTGATAGTACAACAAGCTCTTTTCTACAATTGTTCTAGTTAATCGAGATGTATACACATCTACAAGGACAGGTAATACTTTTGAATACAGGAATAAAAATCTGTTGGTTGTGATATCATGCTTTGTCGCCTCAATTATTGATTAACAAGGTTTATTATATCAAAATTTGAAAATGTAGGAATCTTGTTTCTTTGGCTCGCCTTGTTTTTTTCACTCTATCGCATTATTATTTAACTTGGAGTCTGCGGAGGATGTCATCCATAAAATTTACTTGCTGTGGCCTTACTTGGGTTATAAGACAATTCTTGTTGTTCTTGCAGAAGCGTAACCGCGCCCAGCTGACGCGCCTGCGCAGATGCGTGGACGAGGCTGAGCGGAGGAACCAGCAGTGGAACCAGGAGGCGTGCCGGCTGGAGGACGCTACTGCGCAGCTGCAGAGGGAGGTGGAACATGAGGGGGCGTGGGCCCAGCTGGGGGACGCTACTGCGCAGATGCAGGACAAGAAGGGGAAGGAAAAATAACTCACCCAGTAGCTCTGCGTACCGTACCGGTAGGAAAATCATTTAGGTACCGGTACGAAAATTATAGGTACCGGTACGAAAATCATTTAGGTACAGGTCCAAAATACCGGGACATCAATGTATCAGTAGTGTACCTGAATACATGTAGACTTACCCTCAAGATTATAACGTTTTGACTTATTTTCTTACTATACACGTATTATTCCTGCGACGACGATAAAACTTTTAAGTTTTATCGTCGTCGCAGGAAGTACTAGAAAATATGTTGTATACTTTGTATGGGCGTTGAAATCAGCACTATCTTATGCGTAAGATACCTGAAGTCTAAATAAACATTCTGTTATTATCAGTGCCAGTGTTTGTGTCATCATATGGTTCCAAGAAGACAGGTTACTTTGTCAAATTGTTCAGGTACAGGTACAGGCACAGGTCAGGAACCTAAACCTCAGTACCTGTACCTGATGTTAGATTTAAGTACACAGCCCTAGTAAATGCTTGCTGGCCCGTCTTCTCCAAACAAAATGTCTGACCTTATCTGCTTGGTCGATGGACCTGGGCAAGAGGTGACAACTTGCCCTGAAGCTTTCGGGGAATTTATTTCCTGCTTTCCATGAACTGCCAAAACCCCTCGCGCCATACATTATCAATAGGCAGAGGGAGCAAGTCAGCGGAATTTTTTTCACGGTTTTCGTTGCATGTTTGTCAACGTTGCATCAGAATCTTGCCCGTTGCAGACGATATCTTTTCCGACACAACATTTGAAAACTTTAGACGAAATGTCATCATTGAATACGTAAATGCGACATTAAAAGAGACGTGTTATGCACAATACATTCCTGGTTATGCGCAGGCATTATACGTTCTGCCGACGTGCTGGCCATGGAAGAGGGTTTTTTCATACTGGCAGGCGTCGATGACACCATAGCGCTCGATACAATTAGAATATCCACTCTCCCAGGCTCAGTCCTTTTTGTGATGGTTTTCCACGACATTCTGGGTAGCATATCATGGAAGCAATTAACGTTACTTCTTTCAAATGTAAATCATACTTCAGGCGGAAAAAGTCAGGAGGGCTACATGTACATCGGGACTTTTTTTATCTATTTCAATCCATCAATCGAGTGTTTACAATGAAAAGGACTGACAACAGCTAGTCCAACATCACAAAGTAAAAGACTCCAGGCTACGGTATACAAGTAAAATACATTTGTATAAGAACACTATTTTTCTAATATCAAATAAGATAAACGTGACACTGTGAGCTATTTAATGTACATGACTCACTAAAATATACATATAACTCCATGCAAACTATGTTCAAAAATTATAACAACGCAACACAACAAAACTGCAAACTATCCATGGCTACGTCACTTCTTGGACTATGAAGATATTAGGAAATGTGAAACTTCATTCCCACTTATGGAATGACTGTACATGTATTATAAACAATATTCCATGATATATGTAAAATGAACCTACAATTACATGTCTCGTGACTGTACGCGTACGTTAATTTTACAACAGTCTTAGAACAAAACCGATTCTCCTTTAAGATACGATGTAAGTTTACCTAACTCACTCGATGTCTTACCCCAAAATGTCTGGGTTTGGGACAAGTATGTTACCTATCATAAGAACGCTGATTCGGGACTTTCCACCTTTTCCGTAGATAACTAGCCTGACTACGTACCTCCGACAATCTGTTGCCGCGCCTGCCAACTGATTCAGCGCTGAAGACTATATTTGATCGTTACGTCAATGTTACCACAGTTTCACCCCCCCATGACAACCATCACTTGAAGATATGCTTTTGATACATATTATTGAAATGACAAGCCATACGAGAATTCTGTGGTGTTGCCAACTACCAATCTCTTTTAATTACAATTTACCGTACGCTTTTCATCTCTATACGAGAATTCTGTGGTGTTGAACTATAGCATGAATCAAAGCAATCAGTTTATAGAATACTCCTCATACCAACTACCCATCTCTTTTAATTACAATTTACCGTACGCTTTTCATCTCCATAGAAACGCTAATGAAGCCGAAGACGACACTATTGAATGTCCGAACACTGACGCACACGTACGCACACGTGTCACCCACCCACGGCGGAGTGTTGTCTGTTTCACTGTCATTAAAAGATTTCCAATGTAGCAAACATATTTCAAGAACATCAGGGAACATACACTATCCTAACGAAGTGCATACTGTAACAGGTCCATAAAATAACGACATGTCTATATTGTAACAAAGGGATAACAAATATAACTTTCAATAATCGTTCTGTATGTCCAACAGAAAATAATAATTTCTCTTCCAAACTGATATGAATCGTCCTCAGTAAGCAGTTGGTGAGTTTGATTATTAGTCACAGAGCACAGGACGGATAGTTTCTAATGAAGCTGTGGACTTCAAAAATATTTATACAGAAAATGTTACATATCAGCACAGAGTTGGCAAACTTAAGGCATTATAGTACACTGCAATTTAGCCCAGGGCTACGATGTTGTGCTTTTTAGTGTGTTATATATCTAATACCAGTCCATCTCGTAATAAACCAGTTCATTTCATTCTGTCCAATTTAATATTAAGACATGACACACCTGACTCCCTGATGCTTGGAGTTACATGTCAACAGCAGGCATCCTCACTGACCCTGGTGAGGCTACAGAGAGTACATGCAGACGGTTTGAGCTCGGTGCGTTTCTGGGATTTTCTGCCGCTCTTCGACTGACTGCCCAGTTAGGCGGCTGGTCAGTCCGATTGTCCGTACTCGGTCCAGCAACAACGTCCGTTGCTCGCGCATCTCCAACATGAATAATTTGAACGTTCACCACTTGATTCGATGACCACCCCAACTTTTCCCGAACGGTGTTGGCGAGTCGTCGGGTCTTCTTGCTCCTGAGTGCGTAGATGACCGGGTTGACCACCGAATTGCAGAGTGCGATCAGCAACCCCCAGTATGGCTTTGCCTCTATCTCACAGTCTTCTCTTGCGAAGCACAGAAACTGCTGTACGACTCCGAAGCAAATCGGCAGCGTTAGGATGATGAACACCGCTGCGATGATGACAACTGTCACCTGCATCATCCAGATGTTTTGGAGTTGCTGGTATTGTACTGCCGCGATTTGTTGCTCTTCAGGGTTCAGATTGTCTGGAGAGTTCTCTGGGGGACTGGTTCTGGAGAAGCGTCGTTTCAGTTCGATGAAGATTCTAATGTTGACGAAAACCACTATCACTACGGTCATCAACAAGATGGTGTTGAACAGGATCAGGTAGCTTACCGGCATGTACTTTACACAGGCCTCTGTGTTCGTATTGAAGCAGTTCCAGCCCATGAGAGGAGACAAGCAGACCAGCACACAAGCTGGCCACGCGATCCCCAAACTCCAGGCAACATGTCGCCCAGACATGCGGGTCTGGTAGAATATCGGGTGGAGGATGGCCAGATAACGGTCCATGGACAGGAGGACCACGCCAACTGCTGATAAGACCAACACTAAAAAGTAGGTACAGAGTAAACCCAATATTGTCCATGGTTGAGTCAGTTCCAACTGGAACATTGCGCAGAAGAAAAAAGAAAACAAACCCGCCACGCAGTCCGCCGTAGCCAGGTTAGCCACGTACAGGTACATGGGTTTAGACCGGTGATGGCTTTTCAGCACTCCGGACAAAACCACGCCGTTCATGAGGAGAGCGACTGTCCCGACAGCGGCGGAGGCGATCCCGACATTCTTGTTCAGCTCCAGAACCGGAAAGGGGAGATGCGAGCACGCAGCTACTGCCTGGTCGTACTTCGTCTTGTTTTCCAGGTACCAGGAGAAACACGGCCAGAAAGTCTCGTACACCGTGGAGTTTCCTCCGGTGAGGTTCACCGTGCTGCCGTTCATTTTGCGATCCTCACTGAAGACAAGTATGTTGCCTATCGTAAGAAACGCTGATTTGGGGCTTTCCACCTTTTCCGTGGATAACTAGATGACTGCCTCTGACAATCTGTCGGCCGCGCCTGCCAACTGGTTCAGCACTGAAGACTATATTTGGTCGTTACGTCAGTGTTACCACAGTTTCACCTATAGCGCCGCCATGGCAACAATTACTTGAGGATTAAAACGTCAAACCACACGACAACGCCTGTGGTGTCGAACAATAATAGGTTTTTATTAACATGCCACCTGGCAGACATTTAATGAAGGTATTCACACCCAAACGCACACAGCACAAACGCATCACGGGTTAGCAATGTCTTGAGATGAATTTTTTTAAAATCTCGAAATCAACATTCCTTTTCACTACCAAACAAAGACGAATGAACTGTTTGTACCTCCAAAGCATGTATAACAATCGGATGATGTCCATACAGTCAGTCATTTGGAGCATGAAAGACTCCAATCCTTGGTACTGATCTCTATTTAAACACAGAAACACACTTGACCTTTGTGCTAAACTCTATTCAAACACAGAATCACACCTGTCCTTGGTGCTTAACTCTATTCAAACATCAAAAACACACCTGTCCTTGGTGCTAAATTCTATTTAAACACAGAAACACACCTGTCCTTGGTGCTAAATTCTATTTAAACACAAAAACACACCTGTCCTTGGTGCTAAATTCTATTTAAACACAAAAACACACCTGTCCTTGGTGCTGAACATCATCCACACACGCGCGCGCGCACACACACACACACACACATACATACATACATACATACATACATACATACATACATACATACATACATACATACATACAAGCATACAGACATGCACAAGCACACAAACAGGTATTGTTGTCATGCACTAGACGTGCACACACTATCCCTAACAGAATGCGTTTCCGACATTTCACTTATAATGGTGGAAGTATTCCCTTCTAGTCACCTTTTTAAACCAAAGGTAAAGATGTATCTGTGAAAACAAACAAGACTAAATTCTTCATACTGATCTCAAAACTCTCTTGTTCTACTTTGTATCACTGGCAAATATATCAAAACAATTCACAATGAAAATGTAGCAACTTTCGCACAAATTGTGTAAAATACACAGGAGATGGCATGGTGACAAAAAGGTACCTTTTCTTTGCACTTTCAAACCGGTCATAACAGATGGGATACGACAGTGCAATGTGAACTTAAACTGAGGTTGGGTCGTAATGTTGACCCAGGTACGTAACAAATTAAGTAACAGAACAGCATTGCTCTCAGATATTTATACATGTACTTCAGTAGAACCAAATTTGAATCAAGAGTGTCAAGAAATGTGAACGTTATCTGATGTTGAGTCGTCACCTTGGCACGTGTATCGTTTTGAGACACAAATAGTCATTTATTTTTTTCATCAAAAGTATAACTTCATCAGAAGCACATAGAACACAAAATGTATGGACAATACAACCCTGTAAGTTTTGTTGTCGGTTTGAAGAGAGATTATGAGACTGGTATCGTAGAAACGTGTGTGGCATGTATGTCCTGTCCAGACTTCCTGGTATCTATTAGGAACAGGTTCAGGAACAGATACTTCATACGTGAAATCTTTAATGAACGGTTCAATCGAGTCCGATTCACCAATCCATTACCGAGAGTGTCAAGAAATGTGAACATTATGCTGGGTCGTCATCTTGGCACGGGTGTTGTCTTGAGAAACAATCATGTTTAAATTTCCTTTTTTCAGCAAAAGTGTAGCTTCATCAGAAGATGATAGAACACAAAAACCATATCGGTAAGAAATCCGTGTCGAAGTTTCTCTAAGTGATCTGTACCGTGCAGCTGTACGCCACCGACCCCGCTGTCACCACTCCAACCACCGCCAGGGCCACTGTTCCTACTCGTTGCATATGCCTGAATACGTGGTGCTTAAGCTTGCCCTCGTGGCATGTCGTGTTTTTTGTCATTTCTGCGGCGTTCTCCAGCAGCACCTTGTCTTCCGCAGTCGTCTCCGTCTTTTCGGCCTCGCCCTTTGGTTTCCCGTCAGTAGAAGTGTCCGGCTTCAGCGCCGACTGGGTCAGCTTAGCGGCGGGAGGGGCGTTGTTGAATGCGGCGGTGGGCGCTTTAGTGTGGCGGGGATCCTCATCCACAGTGGGTGATTTCGCGACCTGGGCATTATTGACGTGGTTGTCTGTCGGCTTCATGTCCCCATCCATGAAGTCATGTCGGCCGTGTTGGACACCTGATGGCATCTTAGGCTCATACTTGCGGTGGAGAATCTCGTAGATCTGCTTCCTGATACGTTGTCGCATGAGGGCGATGTGAAGGTGGCGCTGTTCTGTCGTCATGAACGCCCAGGACTTGAAGATATCTGGGATGCGGTCGCGACGTCGCGTGTTGTCTGAGGGAGGAGACATGGACACGTCAAATTCCTCCTGCACGCCGCCTCCCAAATCTGGTGGAACCGTTGGCACCTTAGAGTGTGGGCGAACTTCATCCACAGGAGGCATGGGATCATTTGTAGGAAGAGCATCACGCGGGATCATATCAACGGGAATCTCAGTGTGGTCGTCTACAAATCCGGGCTTCACTGGGAACCTTTTCCTCGTGTTGTGCGCTGAAGCCACCTCGGGATCTGTCCCTGCTGTGCTGTACCCCCAGCTTCGGTACGGGGGAAGGTTGGCAGATGTCGTATCTGCAGGGGTGTTGTTGGAGTACCACTGCACAGTGGCAGTCTCAGTAACCACCTGAAATATACACGTCACATTCTTCCATAGTAACACAGTATGGATACAAGCAAGGCATAGGTTTTCAGTCTTCATTACTTGAGTTGGAAAAATTTTCATCATGTTCTGTGAAGAATGGTCTAAACTTCCTCCAGTTATAAAGCTGAAATGATCATCACGATATTTCATGCATGAAGGACAGGTCACGTAAAGTTATCGGTAACCAGTGGTCGATGGTAACAGATCAGACTACCTATTTTCACTTTCATTGTAACCTGCAGTACTTTCGACTTCCGCACGATGTCACGAAAGAGTGGCAGAAGTTTGATACTTGACAGTCACAGGCAAAATTTTCAAAGCGTTTACTTTTGTGAAGCTTAGAAGTGCCGTTAATATATGCAACCCGTTACTCGTGTATTCTGAGAAATTGTTAGAAAAAAGATGGTAAAGAGATATAAAGTGATAATATGTAGCCAACTCACCGTCGTCACTGTTACAAATACCAACATCGTGATCATCGCTACTTTGAAGAACCGCCGCCACCCGTCCTGGGGTTCATCGGACGCGCCAGAGGCGGGAAAAGGGGGAGAAGTAGCGGCTCGAGCTCGAGACCGCCGGTGTCTTCGCCGGCCACGCCGTCTCGACATATTGACTCAGAAAAAACTCTCAACTTGACCGAGGAAAGGAGCAGTTCAAGTCTGCGTGTGTCGTTTCGAACAGTCGGTAGAGATTGTAAACAAATCCCACCGAACGCCGTTGCGAACACAGGGTGTTTGGTGTTCCAGAACAACTTTTTGAACGATGGATCGAAAAGTCACTATGCATATAAAGCGCTCCAAATATTAATTTCTTCCCGACCGTGCCAAAATCAATCAACACACCAGAGATAATAACAATTTCTCAGAATACACGAGTAACGGGTTGCATATATTAACGGCATTTCTAAGCTTCACAAAAGTAAACGCTTTGAAAATTTTGCCTGTGACTGTCAAGTATCAAACTTCTGCCACTCTTTCGTGACATCTTGCGGAAGTCGAAAGTACTGCAGGTTACAATGACAGCATTCTCCGTTTCGAAAGGCGACGATGAAGTGCCTTTTCGTTCTATTGTGGCGGAATGGAAAGACTAGAATAGTTACATGTTTTCCTGCTAAATGGTGGGTATTATCCAGAATACGGCGAATAATTTGCCTAACGAAAGCTGTAGAGCTGATTGGACCCTCTTTGGCCTACTGATTTCTCTGGCAAACCGTTCACCCTAGTTTGGGAAACTCGTACCATTCTTTCAGTATCGACAGGAGTACATGAGACCATGCATATCGGTTCGAGGCCGACAAGGATGACTGAAAGTGTCGGGTTGTGATGCATTTGTTACCTCCATGAAAAATGGAGGTATTGTTTTTGGTCTGTCCGTCTGTCTATCTGTCTGTCTGTCTCACTATGCATATATTATGTTAATGTCGATGTCATTTGCATAATCAATGATGACATGTTGAAATGTTGAAATGAAACATTGCCAAGGGATTGGACTTTCATATATCAAATATATGTATTTGTGTTGAGGAAACCATATTTCATGAAGGTATGAGTTCTCCGAATGCTTTTTACCTCCATGAAAAATTGAGGTTATAGTTTAGCCATTATTTGTGTGTCTGTTGGTGAACAAGATAAGAACGGCTGGTTGGACTGATTTTATATTTGGTGTGTTGGTAGGCTGTGACAAAAACTCGAAATGATTATAATTTGGGGGTCCCTGGCGGCTTTCCTAGGTACTGCAGCTGAACTTCTGGGTTTGATATCGTTTTGTTATGTAAACTAGGCCCTTCCAGAGTATTTCTTGCAGCTTGAAACGACGCATAGGTCACCAACTACAGTAACATGGAGGTTGCGAACTAAATGAATCTGACATCTAACTTTACTGGTACAACCGCCAAACTGGACTGGGCAGCTGCGATGGCTGAAATTATCAAATCACGATATTATCAGTTTTCTGTTATTCCTTATCTTGAAGAAATGGGACATCCGTTAATTGATAATTACACGTTGTATGGTCATTAATTGTGGGGGAGGGGCACCTACATGTTTGTGTTTCCTCTTCTGTACTCCCCAGGGGAGGGGGAGAGGGGAGGGGACCTCTAGCTATGGACGTGTGAAGGTCATAGAATATCACGTTTATAACAGTGCTCAATCACCTAACCCTGACTCCAATCCTAATCCCGGCTAACCAGAACAATAACCATAATCCTAACTCTAACTCTAACACTAACCATAACTCTAACCCTATAATATAACCTAATCTCCAAGCAAATCTTTCGGTGGCTGCAAGACAGTATCAAATTGGCAGGGCAATATCCATTTGGCTGGCGTAAAAAAAAAAGAGAAAAGATACCAGTACAAAAATGAAAGCCAGATAAAAACGCCTGAAAACACGTCAAAAATAAGCCTAAACTTGCTCAGAGAGTAACCCTAACCCTAATCCTAAACTCTAGCACGCACACTACCCGACAAAAATCTGGCAGAGCAGAAATTTCTAGCCTGGTTGCCGGCATCCTCCGAAGTTACCACCGGTTCAACACCGTGGCAGCCAGCGACAGTAGGTAGCCGGCGGTAACTACGGAGGATGGCAACCAGGCTAGGAATTTGGCGCGTCACCGGCGGCTAGACAAGTGTAAGGTTGTGTTCACGTCCTACACTACGGTCCGGATGTCCCCGAGCACCGTGCAGAATGGCGCGGATTATCGCTGCGGGCCTCCCTCCCCGCTTCTCCGCCCTCCCAATTACTCCACAATGGGATTACCCATTACTACCGTTAATCCACTAAGCCCACTCTGAATGACCCTCAAATTGGCTAACATACGGAGCCCCTGTCAGCTCCGTAAACAAGGGCCGCCCTCGGCGCGCAGGGGAGGCTGAAGTACGGGCAGGTGGAGCCAGCGAGCTTCGGTGGACTCTCCAAGCAGAGGTTTAGTCGTCGGCTTAATTTTTGACGTGTGTTGGGGCGTTTCTATCGGGCTTTCTTGTTGTACTGGTGTCTTTTTTTCGCCAGCCAAACGGTGGCAAATCTATACTATCCTGCCAATTTGATATTGTCTTAAGCTTGCCAATTTGATACTGTCTTGCCAGTTTGATACTGTCTTGCCAGTTTGATACTGTCTTGCAGCCACCAAAAGATCTGCTTGGAGGTTAACCAAGCTTCGGCAGACTGGCTTCTGCGGAAACCTAATAGAATTCTGGTGGTCAGAAACTTCAAATCAATCAATCTTTATATTCAACCCACATACTAGCAGACAAAAGTACTATGAACTGTGTTGTTCTTGTGTTCTTGCAAGTTTGAGGAAGGCGTTACAAACAATTTGACATATAAAAGATTACACATGGTCTAAAGTCAGTAACTGGGTTTAGTAAAACACGTTCAGATGCATTTAAAAAAAACATATCACTAGCTTTAACACCTCACCATATCATAAAAGGCGACGTTTAGGACTTTCGGGTTAGGAATTTCTTCCATCCTCCAAAAATTGCAAAGCGAACTGGTAAATGCAAAGGTTTTCCTTCCTTTCCTGTTAAAGACAACCAACTTCAATTTCAAGATGGTGAAGCAGGAGATCGAAACGCCCCGTTGAACATTTTCCTGACGTGCCCCTCAGAAGGGTGGCTCCTAATCCGGACAAGCCCCCAGAGGTGACCCTAATTCCCCCTGTTAACACCTCCAGCAGGAGCCCCCATAGCTACCCCTCCCACCCAATCAGCGCTAATTAGATAAGTAATTATCAAATGATCCAGGTCGTTGCCTGACATTGTTACGCCTCTGATAGGACGGGGGTGACACATACAATGTGATTAAACTGTTTGATTAGGACTAAATTGGTATTTTCCGTTGTCTACGAGATTTGGTCACTCTTAGAGCCTCTGCCAGGCTTTAGAAGCGGCTGGAAAGAGTAGAAATTGGCCAAATAGACAGATAACATGCCAGGGAGTTGGTCAGCTAAAGGAGTACAGTTTGTCGCACAAAAAAATAACATAGCGACCCCCTTACAGGCTTGGAGAGCGGCAAACTGTATTCCTTTATTCTGAAGCCAACGTAGAGGCTACACTCTTACACTGTCCTGGCCTTTCCACCGTGTTTCAGAATCTTACAATCTAACTGTGTTTGGAGAAGGGTACATAGGAACGGGTAGGATAAAGCAAGGAAGTTGGTGGTGTGCAAAATAAGAAATAAATGCCAAGACGACATCGAAAAAAAGCTATGTGTGCGCAAACGTTGGCTGAAAAATGTCACGACCACAGGTTTATCTTAAAAACAACCAAAAAATGCATCCACACTTTTACACATCAATCACTATCCTTCCCGGTCCATATCGATTCGATGTAGCAATCAAATATAAGCCTCATTGGTAGCTGAAATACAGTTGAAATTGGGTAATTGATTTGCTAGAGGAGTTAGCAACGGACAGAAAAGGACATACTAGGTTAGCTTTTCCACTAGGACTAGGGCGGCGATCGCACTGCGACCATATGGCGAAAAAAGATTTGACAGACCGCTGAACGAATTTCATAGATAAAGAATTTTTTACGGTTTGTGAACGTTGTGTGTTTAATTCAGACTCTAACATCTTGCACAACATTCCAATTTTGAAACCAAGGGTCACACAAATACAATTTGGTCACCGATCGCCTGACTAGTGGAAAGCGGATATAGCTCCTCGGATATGATATAACTCATTCTATCTGATTGGCCAATTTCGACAATTTTTAACAATCTCCATCTCAATTACCTTCTTCCGATACAACTCTCAAGCACCGACGTGGTGTTCGATTCCTGACGTCAAACTTCAAGTGGTAGAAAACACGTAGGACGGATATCAGACAAGTGGAGAGTTGTTGACTGCCGATAAACGTACGGTAAAAACACCGATGTTTATTTTTAATTTTCTGGTGACAAAACAAGGAAATTTTGTCGACGTTTTACATCATCATTCACGTATGAAGCGAAGAGGATGTTTCCGTTTTTCTGACGTATAGATTTTCTCTTGTTACTTCATGACGCATTTCCGAATTAATGAAAACACGTTAAAACACATTATTAGAGCCATCGGTAATATGCATGTCTTTGTTATTTGAATGATTCTATTTTCAAGAAGCTCAGGATTGTTTGTGTTACATCTGACTCTCGTTTCAGCGAACTGTTTTGTCCGTTTTTTTGTTTTGTCTTGTCCGACCGACTCCAACTTTTTAGGAATTTTTCTTATACATGTACATTCGTGATTGTTAATATTCAAGCAAAACATGACGTTGAAAAAAGGTAGGATATTGCAGTCACATAAAGGTTGGGGCATATTATTATAAAGTTTATTTGCAAAGTCATGCCCGAAGGCTAATTGCTTTTCACAAAGTCAAAGGTACTATACGGTACAATACAATAATAGGAAAGAGACAACTACTGTCTAGTAAAACTTAACGTTATACTTCTAATACTACGCTTGCTATTATGAGGTTTGACTTCTTCTTTGAAGGCAGTGGATTTTGTATGTTGTTGAATTATCCTCGTCTTTCACATACCAAGATGTTAAAAGGCTTTTGGACCCGTATAACAGGATCCACCAAAGAAGAATTTGGAAAAAAATCTCCATTGTGTTATCCTGATCTTAAACAAATAGAGCAAACCTGTTGTTTGTCTATGTAAAAGTGGGTAGTACTTCTAAACACGTAGTTTTCGAATTGGACAATATAACTGTGTTCTCACATTAATATTGATAGAAAGTGAAAGAATTTGCTTCTTTTTTAAACAAATTTATGTCTATGCTTTGGTACTTTATATGTCATTTTTAGCAAACGTCCAATAAACAAACATTGGGGCACTAAGAACAAAATAAACACTGTCTATTTGCTAGTGTATTTATTAGGACTGTGCCTTTGACTGTATCACCATGATTACCACACCACAGTGCCAATGCTGTACGTTTCTTTGTTTAAAAAAAGATAAGTGTCAGCTTTAGGAAAATAAGTTTTTTTTTCCTAGTCTTGGCATATTGATTGAACATGCCATATATCTTCATCATAGCATCGTTAGCAGAGTCTACAAGTAGGACCATTTTGGTGTTTGTTTTTATCTGAAGACCTATTTCTACTAATTGTACTCGGTTTCTTCGTTCCTACGGATACGGCCTACAAGAAACCGGGTGTACAATTAGCAATTAGAACTGACATGCCGTCAGAAAAAAACATATCATAATTGATAGTTTATTGCAAATTGGTGCCCTAGGCTAATTGTAAGTAGCCTGTCAAATTGCCATCGTTTTTAATTGCACAGCTACTTTGTATAATATCATGATATTATGTAATTTTTTACTGTTAATTGTTGTATGTAATGTTTGTAATGTGTGGAGCACAGTATCAGCTCTATCTGCTGCCAATGTGCTCCACGTGTCTTGCTGTTGCAAGTTTAATAAAGAAAGAACGAAAGAAAGCCTGGTTACCAGCACTATTCACTTGGTTTGTTCCCTCCCCTTTTTGTGGAGAGGACAAACAAGACTCGGGAGCTAAAATAGGTTTGGTAACCAGGCTAAACTGTAAGTGATAATATACATACGTAAAGTAAGTGAGTATACATGTGAAACAAACAATAAGGATTACATGTCCACCACGTTGTCGATCTATGGTAAGGTTCTCTATCAACGTTACAAATGTGGGGTTTGATTTCTTCTTTGGAAGCAGTGGAAAAAGAAACGTGCTAAATTCTTAATGATAGATGTGTTGGATGACCTAGTATGGATATCATTGTTTAAAAAAAAAATAGATTGTATTCCGTAGCAGTTCTTAGAATAGTTACTTGTTCCACTTGTCACCATTGTTATAAATTATGTCTGTATACTCTTTCTATACATTGTCTCATGTTGCAATTACTTGTATCCCTCGGGCATGAACTTGCATTATTGTTTTCTCTATATTTTTAGCCTAGAAAGGATTGGAGAGAATCAGCCCCCAAAAAAGCCCAACTCGTAGCTGCTACAGAGCCTGCTATAGCTAAGGATCCTATCCCCATATCACACGAGCCAGCTACATGCATTATGTACACTTCTGTATGGTCTATCTTGTACATATTCATCTTGTATAGAAGAATCGCCCTGCACAGCGACGTACATGTGTACACAAGTCCGAATGGGTGGGCGGGGGGAACAAGTTCCCATTACCACGAGTACAAGCCTAATCCCTGCGTCAACAATGCGCACAATACACGGATTACACCAAGGAAGAATTGAAACACAGTAATAGGCTTGCGTGCCGAGGATTTGGTCGGTAGAGATTACGCAGGGGGAGGGCGAGGGGTAGTCTCCACCAGACTAACGACGCGCAGGTTGAAAAATAGTAGACTGTACCAGACCTAGGCTTCGGGAAGAAGCTGGGAAGATTGCCGTACTATGTAGCGGACCAACTCCCCTGGCATGTTATCTGTCTATTTCGCCAATTATATTTCTTAGCCTCCTTTTGTAGAATTGTTAACGCGTTCTTTTGCCGGCCATCGTACAACCAACCGGCAAAGAATGCAGTTCTACAAACCCAGTATTAAAACGCCACCCCGTTCGGAGGCCTGCACAGGAGGCTACTAATTTCTACTCTTCCCAGCCGCTTCTCGAAGCCTGGTAGAGACTATAACGTTTGACGTGTTTTATGCGTTTTTATCAGGCTTTGTTTTTTGTACTGGTATCTTTTTTTTTTACTCCAGCCCTTAGGTGGCGTATTGGATACTGTCTGGCAAATGGATACTGCCTGGCCAATTTGATACTGTCTTTGCAGTCACCAAAAGATCTGCTTGGAGATTATATTTTTGCCAATCTATTTTACTATCCATAACTCCTTAGGAAGGCGCAGTGAAGGCTAGGCAGGGGGTGTCCCGGCTTATTTTCTCTGTTTCCGCAGTCCGACTCCGGACTGGCGGGGAGGGGGGAACACTATTGTCAGACAGGAGACGGGCAGACTGCGCCACACACCAGGACCACCTTGTTAGCAAGCTCCAAGCAGATGTGTGGTTCCGGCTTGTTTCAACCACCTTTCCGGCGCTTCATTTGTCTTGTAGGGTGAGACAGAAGAAAACGCGCATGTACACCTACTCTCCAAGCAGAGGTTTAGGCTTCGGCTTATTTTTGACGTGTTTTAGGCGTTTTTATCGGGCTTTCCTTTTTTGTACTGTTTTTTTTTTACGCCTTCGGGTGCAGTATTGGATACTGCCCTGTCAATGATACTGTCTTGCCAATTTGATACTGTCTTGCAGCCACCAAAAGATCTGCTTGGACATTAATGTATGCTACCAATACTCCCTTTCCACTGAGGCAACGACCAAAGATCTCACATCAATAGTTCAAAGAAATTTCTTGATGACTTAAAGAGGTGTATGTTGTACGTTTTGTGGGTGTTTTCTTGTCTTTCAAAGCATAATTTTACATCATGGATCATGTTATTCAATTTACTCAGGCAGAGACGCTACAAATTCAATTTTGGTCGCTCAGTGGTTTCGCAAAGCGGTAGTTTGTCGTCATCGGACGTGCATCATTGTAATCTGAACCGTCGCCTTTTTCATCAGAAGCGTACATCAAATGAACAGAACAAAGTGACGATGGACTCAAGTTATGCAACGTATATACACGCCGCTACTTGTACAGCTCGAGAAAAAAGTTACAAGACAAATTGATAAATGAAAATGATACAGATGTAAAGTAGTAGAGATGAAATGAGTAAATAAGTAAATAAGTTGTTTAGTCCAAGTCCCCCAGGAAATATCTGTTTCAACTTGTTTCCATTGTGTAGTTTTGGTCATCTCCGAGCAGATCTTTTGGTGGCTGCAAGACAGTATGAAGCTAATGGAGAAATAAAGTATCCAAAGTATCAAATTGACAAGACAGTATCAAATACGCAAGGCAGTATCCATTTGTCACCCGAAGGCTGGCGAAAAAAAGATACCAGCACAAAAATTGTAAGCCCGATAAAAACGCCTAAAAACACGTCAAAAATAAGCCGAAGCCTAAACCTCTGCTTGTAGAGTGTAGTTTTGGGTGGTTCTGCTTCTTCCATAAGTGTCCTTTGGAGGACTAGCGAACAAATACTCAACATGGACGGTAAAACCCGTAATCTTCGTGCGTTATGAGATTTGGACGGTTGGACAAAAATGGGTGGGTGGGAAATACAAATACTTCCATTAACACAAGTCCGTGATAATCGTTCTGTTAATAGAAGCGAACAATGGCGTCATTAGCCAACAGAACAATGGCCAACAGACTAATAGATTTGGTCGCAATGGATTAAGACCAGAGGATTACACAATTAGGGTGGGGAAGTAGTTTATTAACTGATTCTTGTGGAAAGTGCGTTCTTGGAGCGCGGGATTCAGCCCTAATGCCCACTGAAAGGACGTATTCACTGGTGTTTATATCGTCAATGAGAGTTTTTCGCGCGCTTTTATTGGGAAATTACTGGTCAATCAGCTCCTTTTTTTGTTTTGGACGTTTTTTTTTCCTTACTATAACTTCCTTGCTGTGAGGAAGTTGTCTTCGTAATCCTTGCCAGAAAATCCAGTGTGTTTGGAAAAAAAATCTACTTCCATGTCTAGGAGTTTGGCGACTACACATACCATTGTATCACTACGGATTGGACTATACATAGATCTACTGTCAGCTCAATACGATCTACTTGTTTTCACCTCGTTTCAAATTTCAGCAGTGTTGCAACAACATAACAGGCAACTCCGGTCCTCACAAGTCTGATTGTCTGTAGGTTTCTGTTGAATCCTTGTTTTTTTTTTACCACAGAACTTGACTGTTTTTCACATTGCAACAGCTAGTCTCCACCAGACTGACTACGCTGGCTGCATAGGGATAATAATTTGCCAGGGGAGTTTGGCTACCAAAGGAGGAGGAAATGTTACCTTTCCAGCGGACTGACTCTCCTGGCTAACTATTCCCTATTTTGTCGAATTCTACAACCCGTACCCCCATAGGAAGGCCTGGTGGAGACTACGCAACAGCCACCGTCAACGAACAGTTTGGTTTGTCTTGATAAGAGTTTGTAATCATGCACTCTCTGGTCTGACTGTCCCCGGGCTTTCCAGGCGCCACTAAATGAATCTCTTTTGTCTGCGTGTTCACTTCGCATCACCGTTCGACTAAAATATATGTACCGACAATGCGTAACCGTCCTCTAGTATCGCTCCAAACTTCACTGAGTGTTTTAGAGCCATATTTTGAAACTTTGTGTTGGATCCGGATTCAGTAAAACAAAACTTAAGCCCCAAACCTTACGTTGAGACTGTGTGAGGATGATGTTGTTGCATTCTGTGGACAGATGAGACCTGTTGAGCCCGGCTCACTTCCACACAATTAAACTTTGGACGCGTCCGTCTGACCGGCGACACCGGGACACCACACGCACGCGAACGGTGGGACCCGTCCATTCGTTTTTGTAGGGGGGGTACAGTAACAACGCTCCTGCTCTTGCATTAGTTTCCACCATACTAACAACGCGGGTTTAAAAACAGTAAAATTTAGCCAAATAGGGAGAATATTTGGCCTGGGGAGTTTAGCCACCGTAGAGCCTTACCGTGGATTGACTCTCGTGTCCAATTATTCCTTTTTTTGCCGAATTCTACGATCCGTGTCCCCGTAGGAAGGTCTGACGGAGGCTACTCTTACATACTACATTGTACATGTAGTTGCACACAGTTTCTTTGATACAAGAAACAAGAAATTGCCAACAGAACTCTTAATCAAGTATACTGCATCAGTAAAACAGCACATCGTATAGCATACTCACTTGTGTTCAGGATATATGCAATTGCAAGTGCATTTAAACAACATTTCTTGCTTTTTCGCATGTTCCAAGCTTCCCATCTCGTTCCATCCATGCAGCTACGAAGTTCCTCTCCTTCTTTTCCATTTCAAGTCGAGTTTTCTGTTATTTCTGTTATTTCTGGAGTCCTTGATCGCCCTTGTGGGCATGTTGACATCTCCAGTCGTTATAAAAAAACGCCCCGACCGACTCGCATTTTCTCTAGCCTCCTTCGCAGACTTCTTGGAGCGGTTGCGCGCACGTTTTGTTTTGGAGAGCGCTGATACGCAATTTTTTACACGGGCTGGAGGTTCTCTAATGCGGCAAAGGCAGTTTTGCCACGGAGGGAGTTACGCCTCTCCAACAAGTGCGGGCGATACAGCTCTCTCCGCGGATACAGCTCTCCCCTGAACAAGGCCCTTCCCCCGAAAAGAAACCACCGCTCTAGCCGCTCTTAGAACGCTGCCCTGTTAGAAGTCTGTGCAGGACCTTTTCCCGAAGACAACTGTGACAGTCGGAGAAAAGGCGCAGTTGATAAAGTAAACTGAAACATGGCATCAGCCAAGATTTTGGGGCAACCTTCTGGAATTCTTTAAAATTCAAGCTGGCTCGCTAACGACAGAAGAAAAGACATTGTTCCAAACAATTTTAGAGTATGTCAGAGAATCCCGGGGTATTGTTGTAAGAGTTTGTTTACAGAAAGTGTCCTTTGTTTTGTACAATCCATCCGTTTATGCATTGCATGCGTTTAAAATAACAGATTTCAGAATCGGACGAAATACATCATAAATGGGGATTTGAGGAAATGGAACTTAGTAAGAACATTGTGCTAGAAGGTACTAAGCAAGAAAGCTGACGAAAGATTTTCCTTGACGATAGAATGTAATGTCGCGAATTGTTGCCTGGGATTACAAGAAGAAAAGGTAGATACACGTCTCGATATTCTTGAGCACGCGGCACAAGGCGTAAAAGGTTGAACAACTGGAAACTCTGTGACCATTTTCAGCAAAACTGTACAGCGGAAACCTGCCGATTCTAGAGACACAGAAAGCAAATCATAAACTAGAACAAAATATTGACAAACCTTAGTCTGATATCGCCTGCGACAGATCTGCTAAGGTACTTAATCAATGGATCATTCATACAGTCTAAAAAGACTTTAAAAAGCTTAAGTATCCAAGACACCGATTGTTATGATTTTAGCAATATCTGAAAATTGCTTATCACTTGAAATTTGTAGTGCCTTTTTTAAATTCTTTCTTGTAACACCTTTATTTGTCATCGACACATCAAATAACAGCAACATCAACAAGAGATCTAAATCACTGCTACGCCCCATGGTACAAAACACCCCTTTCCCCCTCCCCCTGCCAGCTCACACTGACCGGTGCCTGCCCCAGTACGGTACGTGCAGTCCCCGCCAGTTTATTAGGACTCTCTCCGTGAGGTTCTCTCGCTAATCTGGGTAATCAGGAGGACAATGGCGAGGTAATGAGCGCCCGCGGTGAAATCCCGCCCTGCTGGTTAGCCCCGGTGATTGACAGGCAGGTAGTTCCAAAAATCCCCTCTCTCTCTCGCTAACTCCGCCCACTTTTCATTGTTTTCCAGGGCTTTATAATCCAACCCCGTCCAACAGAGAACACTAGTGCCATCAGCATCGGACCACAGCAGAGAACAATCCACCCGGCCAGGATCGTAAAAAAGAAACATCGTACGACGTACGGGAGTTTTAAATTTTTCTCTTCGTCGTTTTTGGTGTTCCGTACAACATGAAGACAGTGCCCGAGGGAAGCACACACCTGCCCGGCCCCCGTATGGAGCGGGACGTCGCCGCCCAGAGACCCAACACCTTCACGATAGACTGGATCCTGGCGCACTCTGTCCAGGAGAAAACTCCCGACTACAACACCCAGGAAACAGGTGAGCTGGCGGGTTCAGTTTTAACATCTACTTCCACGTTAAAAGACTTCCTTGATTTTTTTCTATCCTCAATGGCTGCGCTACATGTACGTTGGTTTCCTGACGTGATAATCATGCATGTAAAAAAAGAGGCCAGGTATTCTATATTTCAAATCAATTAGTCTGGTTCGTGTTTTGTTTTGTTTGCTTCTGAAATAATGGGAACATCAGCTTTTCCCTGCGTATATGGTGTGATTAAGATTGTCGGTGGAAACATCTGTGATAGAATCAAGCTCGTAATATTTGTGCAGATTTGAATATTCTCACTGCCTGTAAACAATTTTAGGAGTTCTCTTAGAAATTGGTTTGGAGTTAACCAGAAACAAAGCTTTACTGATCACCGTTCTCCCTTTTTTTACAGTGTCTGACGGCCCTCTTTGCTTGTCCACGAGTGCGCGAGCTTCCCCGCCAAGAGAGCGGGGTCTCCCCGTCCCCTCCTCGGGAGGAAACAGCAGGGCGCCGCCGACCGCCACCTGCTCGTCCCCCCGCCGGCCTGTCCCTGCGGACGACCGGGTCAAACCAGCGGGACGCAAGGGGGAAGACCGGCGGGAGCCCGCGCGCTCACCCTCGCCGGTAAACCTGTCCAGTCCGGAGCGGGTCGAGGCAGTGGCGTCGTCGGGGAAGATGTGTCGACCCCGCCGTAACAGGACCACCTTCACCACGTTCCAGATCCACGAGCTGGAGCTGGCCTACGACAGGACGCCCTACCCCGACCTCAGCATGAGGGAGGAACTCGCCAACAAACTCGAGCTGACGGAGGCTAGAATTCAGGTGAGAAAACATCTTCCATGTCCCTTTATCTGTCTTCAATTTGTTGTTCTATGAAATTGCTCGGCTAATGCTTTACTCTTCAGAAATTGGTAATTGTATGGTGGAATAAAACGGCTAGCTTTAATGTT
Source organism: Branchiostoma floridae x Branchiostoma japonicum (assembly GCA_013266295.2). Classification (NCBI taxonomy): domain Eukaryota; kingdom Metazoa; phylum Chordata; class Leptocardii; order Amphioxiformes; family Branchiostomatidae; genus Branchiostoma; species Branchiostoma floridae x Branchiostoma japonicum. The sequence continues at coordinate 10,485,893 of CM023823.1, read as the reverse complement.
TGCACCAGTTAAAAATCACGTTGGCTGACAAAAGCAAGCGAAGTTTTTGTCCGCGTAAATGTGTCATAATAACCTTTCTTGCCTGTGTAGCGGCAAGATTTACTTAAAAGCATCTAAGTAGCTCTATTTCACAGAAAATCCTTCTTAGTCATCCAGTATATTTTTACCGAGTTAGAATCATTTTAAACCTAAATTTAAATAGTATTTTGATACCTTAAAACGTTCACTTTAGAACAAATCTTGCTCTTTTATCATTTCTCGAAACTATGGACTTTATACAAGTTTCCGGAATGAAACGCTGATAGTTTAGATGAACACATCTTTTCTCATTGACTATGAACGGCCTCTACGTTTCCTTTTTGTTTGTTCTCCGAGTATCCATACAAGCAGCATTACCCGAATGCTTGCCACAATGTGTTGGATTTGTATTGAAGTAATGTTCAACAACTTGTGTTAAGTGTTTTCTGTTTTGAAAACTAACATTCTTCCTCCTCCTGCAGGTTTGGTTCCAGAACCGCCGTGCCAAGACCCGTCGTCAGGAGAAGTCCGCCGGCTACCCGACCGACTCCGTCAGCCCTCCGCCCGACTACTTCGGCGGCCTGTCTCCGGACCCCCGCCCGTCCGCCGGCTCCCTCACCCCGCCGCACGATCCTATCTCCGCCCCGGACCCGCGAGAAGCCTTCCTCCGGGAGCCGTCCTACCCCCACCCGGGGCTGTGCCTCCCCACCACGCGGCACAGAGGCGCCCCCAGCAGCCACCACCCGTCCTTACCCCTAGCCCTGTTTACCTACCCACGGACCCACAAAGCGTTGGGTTACAACTCCACAAACTACGCCTACCTCCCCTTCCCCTTCCCTATCGCCATAGACGCAAAAGGCAGACAAATCTTCTCA